>JAJJWX010000393.1:0-600000 GCA_023529315.1 Papaver bracteatum
TAAATGGGTGATTGAAATGTAACCTGATGGATGTGAGCAGTAATTTGAGGAACTGGGTTTTGGTTGCTGGTAATTTGAGGAGGAGGTACTGAAGAAATTTTGTTAAAGAAGCATAGATGGTGAAGTTAGGGTTCTCTGTAGATTCACAGTAGGGTTTGTATGGCTGTTGTTGAGCAAGATTGCAGAATTGAAATGGGTTTGTTAGAAACTGGTTGTTGTTCAAGGGTTTAGATGAATTCCAGAGGTCATAAATGAGGGGAGGTTTTGAGAATGGGATTGATGTTCAACTAATGGTTGCAGGAATGGTAGCTGTTGGTTTAATTGATGTTGCAGGTGCAAGCAGGGAGAAAAAGTTGTATGGAAGAGAAGCTGGTGTTGTTGGTTTGTTGCTGTTATGAGATGAACCTGGTGGAATTCTGAACCTAATGGGTATTGAGCTTAACTAAAGTGATGTGCTGCAGTTGGTCATGTGATATTGTAGGAGATCAGGTGGAGCAAGGTGTACCAGGGCTAAGTGCAGGGTTTGGTTAGCAGAGATTCGAGACGAGGTTTGAGTTCTCGGTTCGGTGTAAAGTGCGGTGGTTGTAAGATACCTAAGTTGGTAGTTGAATATGGTGTAGGTGGAAATTGCAGGTGATGGAATTAGGAGGCAAGAGAAATTGAATACTGGGTTCAGAGATGAATGAATGTATTAGCTATTATAGGCAAGCTTGAACCTGAGATGGAAAGGGCGAGTAGGTATTGCTACGGGTTGCGGGTGAATCGTGGTAATAGGTCATGTGTTCAGAGATATAAGGAGCTGTGGGATTGTTGGTAGTCAGGCTAGAGATGAGTTGGAGGTGCTGATATTGATTGGATGAATAAGAAGAAGAGCTGGGTTGAGTTCAGGCATCAGTTGAGAACGGGGAATGATATCGGTGGTCTGTAATGGGAGCTATGGTGGTGTTTTGGCCTAGTAATGTTGGTAGGGCAGTGAAATAACAAAGTGAGAAAGTGGAGTTGGAATTGGAGCTGCTAAAGTTGCTACAGAAGGCTTGCAGGATATAGACATCATGGTTAGAAGCGCTATTGAAGCACAATGGGTGTAGCAAGGCCATCTTGGATGTGCACTGAGCTTGGCCAACTCCAACTCAGACCAGTCAGCTGAGTTATCTGCTGACTTGATTCTAACTCAGTGATCCAGAATTTGACCCGGTCAACCGTTAAACACCGTTAGTCAACAGTTAAGTATAACAGAATATTCCATCGACTGAGGTAAATTTTCAGGCTACCGACGGCGACTTTCCGGCCAAAAACCCAGTTTTCCGGCGAGCGTTTTTGGGACAGATTTTCTACATGGGTTTATCTTGCTCGTGGGCCAGGTGAATTTCCAACTAATGGACTTTGAAGACAAAACCCATTTTTGGAAGGAGAAAAAGCTATAAAAAGGAAGTTTTCTACACAATTTGGGATACAACGTTTTATTCTATTCTTGGAGATTTTGCAGAGAACAACTTCTAGGGTTTGCTTTCTTTTATGTTTCATCTTATTTCTTTGAATATTATGATGATGAACTCCATGAATATGAGTAGCTAAATACAATAATTGGTTATGGGATAAAATTTGATTTCTTCAAGCGTGTTATTTGATTCTATGAATTAGTTTTGTCTCAATTTTATCGTTTATGATTCATCGTTTATATTATCATATGATTTGAATGCTAGTTTGGTTGAGTCCGGAATCAATTGGATTTGTTTTCATCTCTAAATCTATATTAGGGTTTTCAATACGTAAAAGTTGTTATCTCTGATTTTTAGTAGCATCTTGTGGTTAATACTTGTAGTGATACATCTTTTTAATCGCATATGAATCATAACCTTTGTTAAAATGAATTAGTGCTTTTACACGTTTGTTTGCATCGATTAGTCTTATTTCATAGAACTTATTGCTCTTAGGGAGTTAAATCTAATTGTGCTTTTACACTTTAGGTTGCTTTTTAAGAAGATTTCTCAATAGCATCTTTTAATGTTGTTTGTGATAAAATCAGGAAATAAACGGGATACTCTTGCGATCAAGATATCATAGGAATTTTGATAATTGAGAGATTAAATACCAATTCTAATCATAGATGAAAAATACATGTTTATGAATGATACTATCCCTTAACCAATATCTTCTCCTTATTGATTATTCATATTATTTACTTTGCTTTATTTAGTATTATTACTTAGATAAAAACAAAAACACACCTTGGGTTATTTGGTTACTTAAGAATCTGAAAATTGCATAACAACAATCACCTCTCTGTGGATACGAACTCTTTCTTATCGAATACTATATTTATAATTAGTAAACTGAGGAAGTGAATTATTTTTGACGCATACGACACGCATCAAAAAAGAAGTTGAAAGAAAAGATGAACAACTGCGGCATTTTGAAGAAAACTTTCTCATGACATTCTCTCCTTCGCAGATAAGACATGAGAAGAGGCAAGATGTAGGATCAGAATACCGCAATAAGGACACACTTTCGAAGCTTGGTTAGAATAATTTGAAGAATGACGTAACAGATGACGATTGTAGAAACATGAGAAAAATGTGATGACTCTGCGATGATTATAGTGCTTGCGAAGATTGACAATAGAACTCTTGCGAGAATATCGCAAGTCAGATCCTAAAATAAAGGACAGATTAGATGTCACCCACTATGTAAATTCCTATATAAAGAGTTGAATAAGCGTAAGGAAGAGAGCGATCTTTTTCGAGTGTTGAGCAAGTCATTAGGAGAGAGAAAATTTAAAGAGTGATTGTATTCTTGTTTTCTTACATTTCTTGTAACATTTTTGTGAATCAATTAATAAAAGTATTGTTCTTAATCTTTAAAAGATGTGTTGATTATTATGAACTCTTGTGAGGGGTGTAGTGTGGGATTTCCTGCTACTACAAAACTTTTTGAAGCATTGTAGTTTTTCCATGTAATGAAGAGAAACCAAGGAGGTGGTTTTTTTTTTTGTTTTTTTTTTTTTTGAGGTAAACTAGTAGCTGTTTCCACGGTGAGTGCAGATGTAAATTTGAGTGTAATTTGATACTATCAATCTCTTGCATGAGATACGTGTTAGTGCAAAGAATTTGGGTTCTTTTGATTTGCTTATATATAGCCTATTTTTCTTTATTAGTCTTTGACTCAATCTTTATAACTTTATGCAGTTCAAAGTTTGAAGATGAAATAACAACACAGTTGAAGCATACTGGATTTGTAAGTTTATGTAGGAGCAACTGCAAGATTTGTAAGTTTATGTAGTATCTCCTTATAGTGATTTAAGTTAGAAGAACTTAGGAATTTCATAAATTTCCATGAACTGAACTTAGGAACCAAGTATGTTTCTAATGTGTACACTAGTTTGTTGTGATACTTAGAATACATTTGTATCAAATACTCAATACTTTTTGTTAACATCAATTGAAGAATCCATTTTTCATAGTATGATACAGTTTTGTATGTTGAATGAATGAATGTATATCTGTGGAAATGATGAATATGGGGAACTGGGGAACTGCAGGGGGGCGGGAGATGTGAGGGGAAATGGATTTTAACTAGGTCAATAAAGACTTGACCTTTTTTTTTATGTTGCAAAATATTAGCAACGTCTTTGGTCAGTTGCTAAATTAGAACCAGAACCAATGACATTTTAGTTCTGGGTAGGGGTATTCCTGTAATTAGAAATAGCTTAGCAACGACAGAACTTGGTTACGAATAAACATTATCGCAACGGAAAAGTACATTGCGAATCCCCGTCGCTGACCAAGAGTCGCAACGGAGCTTATGCCGTTGCGAAAAAATGCAACACCGTGTTTTGCAACGGCGATCTGTCGTTGCGACCCCAGTCAGAAACGGCTAGAATCTGTTGCTAATCCCTAAAAATGGTGTAGTGAAGTTTCATATATCTAACTTCGGTTAACTGTTATTGAGCCAACTAAATATACTTGTTTATGTACGGTTACCAATATCTAAATGAAGGTTATTTCATTTGTGTGTGACAAGCTAAGACCATCTAATGGTGGAGAGATATTGCTTTGGTTTTAAGCAAACTTAACGTGAATCTTAAATCAGGTTTTCATCTAACAGTGAATATTGATTTCTTTGTTTATGATGTATCAAACCCTGATTTGAAGACTATATAAGGGAGAACTCTAGCAACTGGAAAACCTAATCCACACACTTCTGTGTGATACTAGTTGCTACTAGAGTTGATTCTCTTTTAACCTAGGTTTTTCCTAAAACCATTATAGGTTAACGACTTAAAGACTCTATTGGGATTCTGAAGCCAGACCCAACTACTTTCTATGTAGTTGCGTGTTCTGATCTTACTTGTTATATCATATTGAGTATTATCTTCTCTAAGATTTGCTCGAGATTTATTTCCGATAAGTAAGATATAAAAAGTAATCACAAAGCTCTTCATCTCATTCTTTGTGATTCCAAAATAACTTCTTCTACTACCATATAGTTAAGTTATTGTGAGGTGATTGATATTTCTAGACTGTTTTTCGGGAATATAATACCGGATTATCAATTGGTTCCTGTTCACATTAATTTATCGAAAGATGGAACAAAACTTCAGAGGTATATCTGTGGGACACATATTTATCTATCATAATAGACTTATCTGTGTGAGACAGATTTGTTTATAAGTCTTTGACTTTGGGTCATAGAAACTCTTAATTGTGGGTGAAATCAGTTAAGGGAATCAAGTGCATAGTCCGTAGAGTCCTGCTAGGATTCAGAGAAGTAAGGAACGCGAATGTACCTTTATCGGTGTGAGACTTGGTTAGGGCTCAATTACTTTCCATTTTGAAGTTAACTTGTAGTAGGCTAGTTTCTATAGTGTCTTCATACAGTGTGGAGTTCAAATCTGGACTAGGTCCCGATGTTTTTCTGCATTTGCGGTTTCCACGTTAACAAAATTTCGGTTGTCTGTGTTATTTCTTTTCCGCATTATATTTGTTTATATAATTGAAATATCACAAGTTGTGCGTAGTTCAATCAATTGGTAAATTCAAACTTTGTTTGTTGATATAAATTGATTGACACTTGAACATTATCATTTGGTACCGTTCAAGTTATTCTCATACCAATCAGTTCACGGATTCCATCATGTTGATTTGTTGATTGATTTGAGAAAGAGATATAAATCTTGGATATCTTTCCTTGATCGAACGAAATATTGGGTGTGGTTGTTAGACCCCCGCTTTTTTAAGTGTCTCAAGCATCATTTGGGTTGTAGGGCGAGAATGATGATGAAATGTGCCTAGGATCTGGCTGAATTACTTGAGGTTGAGATACATGCACAGTTTGTGGTGAAGTACTGTGTCGTACTTGTGTGTCTCCCACCACTGTATAACTATCGTGCAATGATCTATTGCTCCTGGTAGAATCAAAAGACTGTGAATCAGCATTTACAGTTGGACTCAATCCAAAAATTGCGACCGTCTTTCATTTCCAACACACACCCAAGTGTATAGCCTCCATTTGCCGATTCAGCCAATACATGTCGTTAAGTTGTCTCTTCAACTCTTCGTTATTGGCAGCCACATTGTAGCAAGGATAATCACGCTCCATAGCTTGGGAAACAATGGGGATCGTGGTTGGCTCACCTTTTGAAGTAATACTGGGCATCTCCTAACGGATTTCAGGCATATTAGATGAAGCACCCATGGCGGGGTAATTCATAAAGCATGGATCTTTCGGAGGCGGCTTGCTAGGAACGATATTTGCATCATGATCCAGGCGTGATAACCTTGTGAAATCAAACTCATATATGCGCATGTGTATCTCCCAATTACAGGCTTCGTAATCAACAAGTACCAGGTGACATACTGTGCTTCATCAATATCCCCTTGTGTGCTTAGTTCACACCTCTCCATGACAATAATCTCAACCGATCAAAATTTGATGCAAAGGTTTGCATCTGTGCTGGAGGGTTAATTGCAATTGTATAAATACCATGTAACTGGTACATTAGTCTTTCTCCCAGGTACCAAACCCCTATATCCATTTCTGGGGTGTAAAAAACAACTCTACGGAGAGAATAATCAAGAATACGTTGTACATCATTACCACCATACTCAGAAAAATCAATGTAAGGGTGAACAATAACATTCTTGTGGCTCTGAGTCATCTGTTGAAACCTCTGAACAAAATTGGTGCCTGAGATGTCGCTGCTAGTGTCCTTCGCCCAGTTGGTCGAGAGGTACATGTCCATGATTGGAAATCTATGGGTATCGTCTATAAGAATTGGTTTACCAACACGGAAGTAGGTATACCACCAATACTGCAAATTACTCCATAGTTTTAGTATTTTGACTTAGTCTACATTTGTTCATAAAATTTATTTAAATTTGAAAAATAATAATTTGGATATTTACCTCTATGATGCCCCAGAAACCATTGAAGTTAGGTATACCTATGGACGCTTGATCCAGCCCACAGTACATTTCTGCTAAAATTGCATAGCCTTAGTCATAATATGGTGCTTTGTCCAGATCTTGTAACGCTTCAAGCCAACCAATATGAGAAACAATTGTTGAGTTTGGAAAGAACGTATGACCAAGTACCCATAAGATAAACATCCTTTCGAGTTCAGGATAGTCATCCACATTTGCTGAGTTTCTGTTTTGGCTAAGGAAAAACTTCAACGCTTAACATAATAGCCCACCTCCTTTCAAATCTTTAAGATCTTCACGTATACGTGCTTCCATAAACGAGGAAGAAGCGTCTGCCATTTATTATTTGATATTTATTCGTTTTGGTTGTATGGTACATGATCTCTCTCTCTAATTGGGATCCCACAAATGAAACACAAATCAACAGGCGTAATTCCTATTACAAGAATAGTATCAACTATGATTAATTCTTTTCTTTTTTTTTTAATTTTTGAATTTCTTTTGATTATTTAATAATTATTTAAAAAATAAAACTTAAGTTAAGTTAAACAAACTTACCAATTTCAAAATCCATAAAATGGAACGTGTGCATCGTTGACCAACACCTTTATATCAATACTTTCGTAATTTTGTTGTTGTGTTTTCTATGCTTCACACTATAAAGCGCACGCCATAGATATCTATCAACCCTTTCTCGGACTGCAGGGGGTAGACCATCGTAAATACCATTTAATTCATAAAATCCACCTCTCATTCTATGAAAACTCTCAGACCGCTCTTGATGTCCCGACACATGACCTTGAACTAATGATGGAGCAACAATGACACTCGGCGAAGCAAACTTTGCTTCCCAATTGGCAGGCCGCGGTACCGGTTCATGTCTTCGATCTCTTTTATGATTTATACTCTTGACCGCTTTTTTTATTAAGTTGCACATATTGTATCAAGAAAATTTTGGTTTAGAAGAGTTTTAGAAGAAGCAATTTTATAGGTTTTGAAAAAATTCGAAGAAGAAGAGTTTTAGAATAAGAGATAGTATTGGTGTAGTAAAAATGAATTCATTGAAAGAATTTATAGGTTTTAAAAATTATAGACGTTGGAATATGGACGTTGGATATTTGACCATTGGCGTTTTTGCTTCTCACGCCCGCGGTTGTGTATCACACACCCGCGTTTGTTAATCAAACGCCGAGTTTAACCTACACACGGGCGGATGTTCCCAGTTCTGACTGCCCGCTTCTTTTTTCATAGTGGAGAAACCTATTTGTCCATCCACTTGGCTCAACAAAAAAATTGGTTTGTACATTGCCATAGAAATTGCCCTTATAAGTTAAAAATGAAAAAGTGATAAAATAGGAGAATAATGGGCTCGCTCATTGGGTTGGACTCCACCACATCTATCTTTTAGTCCGCAAAAACGGATTTGGGAAGGAGACATGTTTTTGGGCATACCAAAAAATTATCGGGCATACTCAAAGTTCGGCTCACAAGTTGTGAGCCGAACCTGGACAAAATATATGTCCAATAATTTTTTGGTATGCCCAAAAACAGCCCTCTTGGGAAGTGCCACTAGAATTTCTCGGTGCAAACAAAAATGATAAACCCTTTCTTTCCCATAACCCCTTCTCTCATTTTAAAACCATGAGATCTCTTAAACCCTTGAAGAAATTCTTCATTTCATCAACACAAACTCTATTCGTAAACCCTAATTCCAAACAAACCTTCTCAAATCCCATTTCACCCTCATCATCAATCAAACACTTCTCACAAAAAACTTCAATCCCTAAAAAACAAGAAAGAGTAAGAGACCATGGGTTTGATGATTACATGGAAACTCACAAGAAAATCATCAAAATACTCAAATTCCAAACCATAATTCTATCACAACCTAATCAAACAATCAATATTGCTCGTCTCGACGCGCTTTCTCGGCGTATTGGATTCAAACAATTTGAAGCAGGTACATTTGTGCTTAAATTTCCTCATATTTTCCAAGTTTATGAACATCCAGTACAACGTATACTATACTGTCGTCTTACTAGAAAAGCGTTTGTACAAATTGAGCAAGAAAAACAAGCTATAAATGAACAAATTGATGATGCTGTTACTCGTCTTAGGAAAATTTTGATGTTGTCTAATACTGGGAGAATTCGGCTTGAGCATATTAGGATTGCAAGGCTTGATTTAGGGTTACCTGAGGACTTTGAGATTTCGGTTGTTTTGAAATATCCACAGTATTTTAGACTTTTTGATGCTGAGGACACTAGGCATAAGTATATTGAGATTGTTAAGAAAGAGCCTTATTTGGGGATTTCTGCAATTGAGAGGTTAAGGGAGAGGGAATATAGAGAAAGAGGTATTGATGCTGAGAATATAAGGTTTTCATTTATTGTGAATTTTCCGCCGGGGTTTAAGATAGGGAAATATTATAAGATTGCTGTATGGAAATGGCAAAGATTACCTTATTGGTCTCCCTATGAGGATATATCGGGTTATGATCTTCGATCATTGGAGGCGAAGAAGCGAATGGAGAAAAGGGCTGTTGCTATGATTCATGAACTGTTGTCGTTGACAGTAGAGAAGAAGCTTAGTTTGGAGAGAATTGCGCATTTTAGAACACCAATGGATTTACCTAACAAGCTTAAGGAGTTTTTACTTCAGCATCAGGGTATATTTTATATATCAACAAGGGGGAATCAGGGGAAGCTTCATACTATTTTTCTAAGAGAAGCTTATAGAAAGGGGGAGCTGGTAGAGCCTAATGATTTGTACTTGGCTAGGAGAAAGTTGGCGGAGTTGATAATGTTGGGCGCTAGAAAAGCAAATACGAGCCGGGAATTGGGCACCTTTAGGAGGGCTAGGGGAGATGATGAAACCAGGGGGATTAGAACCGAGTTTGTTGAAACAAATGGTGGAGGTCTGACATCTGAAGACATTGTGGTAAAATATGGGGAGGAAGAAGAAGAGGAATTGAACTTGAACAATAGTTTTGATTGGGGGATAGATGGCAATGAAGAAGAGGGCAATACGGATGGTGATCAGGAAGAGGATAGTGCCTGTTCTAGATCAATTAGTGATTCAGAAGATATTGATAATGACAGTGATTTTGTAGGATCCACTGATTCAGATGATGTTCATGCTAAGAGTGAGTGAATGAAGTCTATCTATTTAGGTGTCGGATATTTGGGCAAGCATACACCTTGGCCCGGATTGTATAACCTGATGATTTTATTGTGTCTGAGATCTCCAACTGAGGAAAGAGATGAAGGCTTCTTGGGAATAGATAAATTTGAAGAGTGATGTTTTCCTGCTGGGCACTATCCTGTATGATCCTTATAATGCGCCTGGGAGCTCTCAAATACAGGTGGGGAGTTTCGAGATAGATGGATCGAATAATTCGTTTAATGCTACTTATCCAATCTGTCAGAGTTGTAATGTTTAGTTGAAAAGTTTGAGGAATTTTCAGAGACAATGTGGCGTGGCTGGAAGACTACGCAGCCAGATATGCTGTGCTTAAGTTTCTATCAGGTGCAGTAACATATTTATGCTTGTAAGTTGCTTCGACATAACTTATCAATGTGATCATTTTCTGTTTTGCATATTTGATACCATTATGACATTAAATGGGTGATTGTTGATTTAGAATAAGTTAATAAACACAAACTGTAACATATTTCAAAATCAATCAAGGTGAATTGTTCAGAACTAAATTGCTATCTAATGATATTTTTTTAGTGAATGCTCTTTAAATCATATGAATTTGTTTTTTTTTTAATAATAACTCAGCAGTTGAGAACAACATATATTTTTGAATTTGATGCCTCCAGAAAGTGGGTTAGTGAATTTGACTTGTCAGAGAATACTACTGCTGAACTTATAGAACTTATTCCACGGATATACTGGGTTAATGAACTAGAGTACCAGACATACCATATTTCAGATAGTTTGCCTGTTCCGGCCCTCTAAATTTATATATGTATCTACCTTCAATGGTCTATTCATCGATACAACCATCAGTCAGTGCTTTTGACTATGCTTCTCGTAACAAAAGCATAATATACTGGGATGGAACCTAATATTTGATTGGGTCACGCGAGTCTGATTTCAGGACATTGAAAAATCTTAATGAAGAGATGTCAAGCCAAAGGGGCGGCCACTGGTGTCCTCTCTCAATGTAGACTAAGGTGATGTCTGTAACTTTTTATGCTGCTAGTTAAGGTTCTTTAGTGTCTCTATTTTGTCCCAGACATAGGAGAAAGATCTCATATATAATTCGTATTTAGCATTTATATCCACATATGGGAGAGTATGTTGAAGATCTATGTTCTGAGATTTGTGTGCTGGTGTCGCCTGTTGTACATTAAGAGATAAACTCTATTTGCTCATAGTTGTTGATCCTTTTCTCAAAGTGTAGACTCTGCAGTTCCATCAGCGTCAATACATAGTTACCATCTTGAAGCTCCCTTTGATTTAGGCTAGCAAAACTTTGAACTATTGTATGTTTACCTGCTCAATATTGAAATATTATTAGCACATGAGCACACATTGCACGATTACAATACTTGTTGAATGTGTGGCTTATTCTCTAAGTGTAGACCAAGGAAGGATTGTGAATATGGATGACCTTTTTTTCTGTCGTGTTTGGGAATGTTATAGACTTGTTGTGAAAAATGACACTTGGTTGAAATACCTTTCTGGTTATTGGTAGTAAGATTCTTGAATTTCATCTTAGAGCTACACCATGTCACTATGTATGGATTAGGATTGCTATTTATATAAATTTGATAAATGTTTGTTTATAGGATAAGATTGTTGTCCATGGACCTGGTTGTCAAGTTATTCCTTTTTCGTGAGTGCATTGACCCAATATGGGTCCGTTGAACGATATCTGCATCAAGATCTTTCAGTTTACAGTTAGTTTCTGCATGAACGTCAACGTGACTCCCCATCCTTACCCACCAAGTACATGAAGTTTCTTGCTGTAAGTATTTTAGTAGCTGTAACGTTTTATCTCTGTGATATATTCTTTTCACGTTTGCTCCAGTTGTAGGTGTTATATATGTAGTATATATCTGGTAATTGTTTTATACTTACAAAATGTCACAGAGAATGGAGTAGGTCCCAGAATGCATGCACCATGGCCCTATGTTGTATTAGGCGCAAGGCGAGGCTCCAGCGCCTAGGCGCGCAGTTTGAAAACTAGAAAACAACATAAATACGCTGACTTTGGCACCTTGGGCGCCGCGCGCCTAGGCGAGCGCCTTTTACAACATAGCCATGTCCACGGTAATCTAATGCAACTTGCATGGCTTGTCATTAAACCATCCAGATGCTCGTAATGTGTAGGATCTAGGTTAATAAACTTATTTGACCCCATTCAGGATTTGTGAAGGCTCGCAATATTCCCAAGTACATTTGTCTAGGGTATAGAAGAGGGTGAAATACTCATAGGGTGTTCGGAAAGGTATTCTAAACATCAATATATCCCAATCTTGCAACTTAGATGGGAAAATCTTGGGTGATTTGTGTGCGAGTGATGCCAATGAAGTCGACAATTTTTTTCATTTAGAAGTAAAAAAAAAAATGGTAATCTTAATTCATAAACTTTACTGTTAATAAATCAACCACATTAAAGTACGAGTTACAGTGATATCTAAGTGTAACACTAGTAAACAAAAACTAGGAAAAACAGTACTCAGTCCATTTGGAAAGCATCATCATCATCATCAGGAAGAGGTATTGACTTTGCATCTTCTAAGTCTGTTTCAATCTGACGTTGCTGATCCAAGTCAATGGTAACTTCAGGAGGCGCAAGAGCTGGTGACTCTACAAAGTGGATGGTAGCATCACCTGCAAGCTTTCTGGCAAGGTACAAGAAAGGCTTCTCAAAGTTGTAGTTGCTCTTTGCGGAAATCTCATAGTACTGCAGATTCTTCTTCCTGTGGAATGTGACCTGCTTTGCTTTCACCTGCCTGTTCTTGACATCAACCTTGTTTCCACAAAGAACAATTGGGATATTCTCACACACCCTGCAGAGATCTCTGTGCCATGTTGGGACATTCTTGTATGTCATACGAGCAGTAACATCAAACATGATTATTGCACATTGCCCATGGATATAGTATCCATCTCTCAGGCCACCAAATTTCTCTTGACCAGCAGTATCCCAACAGTAGTACCTAATCGGTCCAACGCTTGTGTGGAAGTCCAAAGGATGAACTTCAACACCGATTGTAGGTTCGTATTTCTTCTCGAATTCTCCAGTAAGATGTCTTTTGACGAAAGTAGTCTTCCCGGTTCCACCATCACCAACAATCACAAGCTTGAAACTAGGGTAGTCAACAGCTTTTTGGTTTGGAAGCGCCATTAGTGTTTTTCTTCTTCAAAGGTTTCTTGGCGTAGAAGACGAATTTGTATTTTGTATGTGAGAAAGATTTACGGAGGAGTCTGGTATTTATAGAGACTATGACTGCTTCATTACTAAGCTGTTCTCGGAAAAAAGAAAGCTTTATTTTGACGCGAAACAAAATAAAGAAACTGCTAGAATCCAGTACTTAGACAAGGTTTTATTATTTTCTTAAAAGAGCTAGTTTTATGACACGTATATGCTTGCTCAAAGGTTCGGAAGAGTTAGAATTTTGGACATTTCTTTATAATAAGAGTATCACCTAGGAGGCTCACAATTTGCACAATTTTGGCGGCATAGACTTGATCGATTTAAAAACGAAATAAGTTACGTTACTGAAGTATAAATTACCAACTCCCATCAAAATCTGGTCAAGAGACTAAGAAAATGGAGAACTAAACAATGCAACACACATGTACATATTTTTATAGCTTATACCCACACAAAAAAAAAAAAAACACTCCCATACAATCGAGATTGATGATATAAAAGGGAGCAAGAGCAACAGAACGATTATTAAGATAACGTCAATAACATTAGTTTTGCGAAAAAGTTCCTTGTAATTATAAGAAACTTATTTCAAATTCTCAAAGAAGGATTACTAGTTATAGTTATAAGAACGGGCCTTGGAAAATCTCATCCTACGCTTCATCAGCTAATCACGGCCCTCAACTTACCCCAACTCCATTATTTTAATATCTTTTTCTCCCAATTCTTTCAACGAAACTAAAATGTTCTTGTGAGGGTATATTTGACAAAATTGCTCAGTACTGAAATTTGCCATCATTTTCGAGGTTAAAGTATTTGGGTCATAGATATTGAGATAGTGAGAATTGTAACTTAAAACACCGCAACTCTTTGTAAATTCTAATACTTTGTTATCGTAAAGTCTAAACTCTTTAGTCCAACCCAATGGCTGGTATTTTTCCTGCTGCTCATTTATGTCATTATTAATCCTCTTTCTATATAGCCATATGTCATGATAGGATATGTTCCCGCCGTATTGACTGTAATATCTTGCGTAGGTAGCACTATAGACCAACAGCCCACCTAAAACCCCTACCGTACGACAAATCCAATTGCAATAAGCGGGTGGCTGTGGCAAAGCAGGTGGTGGAAGATGTTCAAGAAATTTTTCATCAGCCAAATCGAAGACCACAATCATCCCGAACCTAACTTTCACCCAGTAAAGAGCTCCATTCAAGAAGACACCTTCTCGGCTGCTAAGCAGGTAAGTTTGAATATCTAATTTTCCGACATTTGTCCATCCACTGCCACTGCCACTGCCAAGAGTATATACCATCACGTTTAGGAAATTAGGTTCCTTGTATTCTCTATATAGTGTGACAACTTTATACTCATTGGTCGAACGAAGGTAACCAAATCCGCTAGCGCAATTACGACCAGGATTTGTCCCAGGTTCGGGAAGAATAACATACTCTTTGGTCATTGGATTATAAATACAAAAACTAGCATCCGGTTCATCACGAATACAAATCAAACCATTAAACGAACCAAGTAAAGTATTATTATTATTATCATACTTAAAACCATTTGGCGAACCAACTACAGAATTATTATCCTTAAACGGAGAAGCTAATACCATCCTTCTCACCCTATTGATAGGCTTCCCATGATTCTCATTATATTCAAAATAGTAGAGATTTTTATCTTTAGACAGGGCAAGAAAATTCAACTTACCAGCGGAACGATTAAGACGAGTTAAGTGCATATGAGACAAGGATGGATGTTGAATTTGATGTCTCCATGTTTTGGACACTAACTTGCAATCTAGAACCGATTCACTTGGTAAACGAGAGAATATGTCTAATGCTATATCTATGGGAAGGATGCTGAATTTATCCATGAAAATCCTCTTTGTTGTTGTTCTTGCTGAAGGAAACAGGATCGATGTACATAGAGAATGAGAATGGTATAAAGAGATCCGAATATGTTTAGGGTTAATGGAAAAATCGTTTTCCAATCGATGGACAAAGAAGTACCGGAGGCAAATTCTTAAATAGAAAAAGCGAGCCTCAGTACTGCTGTATCACGGTTAGTCTGTTTGTATTGGAGTAAATTGCACATGCACCCAAGCGCAAATCTTAACGGCTGGCACTCTTTCTATGATGGACTGCACTTTTTCACCGGCATCTGTTACGGTTATGTGTTTGGTCCAGAGGTGTCGGTCATAATCGGAAAGTTTTATTATTTTATAAATATCCATGTATCCAAATTGAATCGCCATAGTTCTAATATATACCGGCTAAGGCGGTGCAGCCATTTTTTTTTTCCCACACCAGTGTTTTTTTAGAGTGACCTTGTTAACTCTGGTAATCCCAGAGTCAATTTGTAGTGTTGCATATAGAGATGCAAATATTATTTTGGTGTGACATTTATTGTTGGCTCTTGCAACATTTTGATCACACTCTGTTGCCTATAGAGATGCGTGAAATTCTAGTGTTGCATATATGAGCACACATTTTACTTGTTGAATGTGTGGCTTGTTCTTCCAACCGTAGGCCAAGCAAGGATTGTGAATATGGATGACCTGTTTTTTCTTCCCGTTGTGTTTGAAAATCTTCTTCTTCGATTTTAACCTCTCTCTGGCAAATCTTGCCAGACTTTTAGAGCTACACGATGTCACCTCAATGGATTAGGATAAGTTATCTATGGACCTGGTTGTCAAGTTATTCTTCTTTTTGGATTTTGTTGAAGCGTCTTGACCGAGTATGGGTCTATTAAACGATATCTGCATCAAAAAAGTAGTCTTCCCGGTTCCACCATCACCAACAATCACAAGCTTGAAACTAGGGTAATCAACAGTTTTTTGGTTTGGAAGCGCCATTAGTGTTTTTCTTCTTCAGAGGTTTCTTGGCGTAGAAGAGGAATTTAATTTGTATGTGAGAAAGATTTATGGAGCAGTCTGGTATTTATAGAGACTATGACTTCTTTTTTTTTTGACTTAAATGGTTAAAATTTTATTGGAAAAAGAAAAAAGAGAATTACAATAGAAGAAAGCACTAAGCAAGTGTTCTCGGCTCAAAGAGCTTAAAATACAAGACCTAAAAGCAAAGGCATGACTTATTTCTTCCTAGGGTTCTTTTCCCTCTTAAATGGTTAATCAAATTTTATTGAAAAAGAAAAAGAGAATGTTCCTTCATACTCGAAGCTTGAGCATATCATTGTTATCAATTGGAGTTTAGCTTGTTGCCTTTATCTTAAAACCAAAACAAGGTGCCGAAAGTAAGAATATCAAACATGATTATTTTTAGTATCTTCCCGCTCCACCATCACCAACAATCACAGCTTGAAACTAGGTAACACGCTTTTTTGGTTTGAAGCGCTAATAGTGTTTTTCTTCTTCGTGAGGTTTTTGGCGAGAAGAGGAATCTTGGTATTTATTGCATTTCTTCTTTTTTCGACCAAATGGTTAAAATTTTATTGAAAAAGAAAAAGAGAATTACAATAGAAGAAAGCATCATGGCACCACAAAGAAACTAACAAAGGTATTTCCTTTCTACTATGTCTCCGAAAATATTCTTCATGTCGGCTTTCTTTCCTCCAACACCTAACAAAGCACTAGTGTTCACAAGATTGTCAACCTTTTTATCCTTAGTCATAGGTCTCCTTCTAGGTATTTCTTCTAGATTTCTCATCTTCTCAACTTCCATACCTTCCTTATCGGTTTCATACTCCGATACTTCACTAGAATCATCACAAGATTCAATTGTGATTTTGTCATCGCTGACTTCCTTGTTACCCACTTGTTCTTTGATTCCTTCTTCTCTACTCCCTGTGAAAGATTCATCTAACTCTGCATTCACAATTTCAGCATCTGTATCTAAGAAAAAAAAAAGGGTTCAGGGAACAAGGTTGAACTTGCGAACTACCTTTTCCGCTTGCTTTCTTCTTCTTTGTTGTATAAACAGTCTAATTTTCTGTTGAAGGTTTGACTTCCTTTGATTGAGTCACCATCTCCAAGTCTTTTCGCATAGTTGTAATCACTTCTGTTATCTCCCCTGCGCTAGTTTCATGAGCCTCTGTTGTGGCTGTTGCAGCAGTATTAATCTTAGGAACCCACTTCTTTTTGTACTTGGGTACAGGATTGGAGCCACATTTATCACGTGCGTGCCCAAAACTCTTACAAAGAGAACATAGCGTAGGCTTCCATGGATATTCAACCCTCACCTTATACTTTTTATCATCAATTTGATAAGGGAGCTCAGAAGGAAAGGTGCAGGTTGAATCAATTTCTACACAAACTCTAGAAAAGGACATTCTAGTCTTTAATGTTGTAGGAGTATCAGTCATAATTGGAGTTCCTACTAGACTACATATCCTAGCAAATTCAGTAGCATTCCAAAGATGAATTGGTAAATCTCTAATTAACATCCAGACTAGGACAGTTTTAATTGCACCAATATGTTGTTCAATAAATGGAGACCAGGGACGAATTAGAAATAACTTACTTGCAATAAACAGAGAACCCAATTCTATGATCCTTGTTCTATCCTCTTCTTGAGAAAATCTGAATATAAAAGCTTGCTCTCCATAGATCGTCATCTCAAAATCTCCCTTTGTTTTCCACTGGGCAGTTAAATTCTCTTTCACAAAGGAGAAATACGGCCTCCTACCCACAAAGTATCCCACTACTAAAGATTCATTCAATTAACATCCAGACAAGCTAGAGACTATGACTGCTTCAATACTAAGCTGTTCTCGGAAAAAAAAACGCTTTATTTTGACTCCAAACAAAATAAAGAAACTTCTTGAACAAAAGCTGTACGAAAATTTAATATTTTTGAGAACTAATATTAGATATGCATCAGATCTTTCGAGATAGGAAGAAAGAACCATGTCCCTCACATCTCATCGATGAACTATCAGCTGCATTGGCATTGCCAATGAGACAACAATTTTTCTCTGCGAACCTTCATTCCAGAAGAAGTTGTTAGGGTACTGACCCTAAACTCGTCATAAGCCCATGGGTAGAACTCAACTAGAAAACCGGTTGACTAGATGAGGGAACCCATTGACTTATAAACTACCAATTAAGCCCCATTTAACCAATGTGGGACTAAGATCCCAACATCCCACCACGCTTCCAGACCCAACGTCCTCGTTGGCCCACTCTATCGACACTGACCCGAAGGTATCCCTTTCTTTTATGGCGGCTTCACTCCCCTATCAGTATTCAATGCGGGTGACAACTACGCCCATACATAGGTGCCCCAACACTTTAATCTAGCCTATAGGTCACTCCTTCCGTGGAGTGGGCATGGGTCGTGGTGGTTGGCTCTGATACCAAATGTTAGGGTACTGACCCTAAACTCGTCATAAGCCCATGGGTAGAACTCAACTAGAAAACCGGTTGACTAGATGAGGGAACCCATTGACTTATAAACTACCAATTAAGCCCCATCTAACCAATGTGGGACTAGGATCCCAACAGAAGTGACAAGAGTTGATGCTTGCTGATTTTCTGAAGGAGCTAGTTTTATGACACGCTTGCTCAAAGGTTCAGAAGATTATGAGGCTCACAATTTGCACAATTTTGGCAGCATATACTTATTCGTATTAAAACAAAACTAACTAAAGTATGGATCACATTGTGACATTAAATTTGGTCAAGAGGCGACAAAAAATGCAGAACTAAACAAAGCAGTTAATATGCACAGCTTATTCACAAAGAGAAAGCACTCACATATACAATTGGGATTGATGATATAAAAGCGAGTAACAGTATGCTCATTAAGATAATGTCAATAACATCAGGTTTTCCAAAAAAAGGTTCCTTGTTATGCTACTTAAAAATGCACCTCATTTATAGAAGAATCATAATGATAAGAAATTTATTTCAAAATCTCAAAAAAGATTACCAGTTGTTAAGTATGTGTCATGGAATCTCATCCTACAACTGCTTCATCGGATCAGCTACCTCCTCAATTTACCCTACCTACATTACTTTGGCATCTTTTTCTCCCAATTCTTTCAATGAAACTAACGTGTTCTTGTGAAGGAATACTTGACAAAACTGTTCAGTACTGAAATCCACCAGCATTTCCGAAGTTGAAGTATTTGGGTTGTAGATATGGAGATAGAGAGAACTGTAACTTAAAACACCGCCACTCTTTGTAATGTCTAATACTTTGTCATCGTAAAGGCTAAACTCTTTAGTCCAACCCAATGGTTGGTATCTTTCCCCCTGCTCTTTTATGTCATAATTATTAGTCCTCTTTCTATAGAGCTATATGTCATAAAATATGTTCTCACCGTATTGAATGTAATATTTTGATTCGCAGGTAGCAGCAATATAGATCAACAACCCACCTAAAACCCCTATACTGTATGAGCAGTCCATTGGCAATAAGTGGGTGGTTGTGGCAAAGCAGGTGGTGGAAGTTGTTCAGAAAAATTTTCATCCGCCAAATCGAAGACCACAATCATCCGTCCATTATTTGCCCAATAAATAGTTTCATTCAGGAAGACACCTTCTCGGCTGATATGCATGTAAGCTAGAATATCCAACTTTCCAACATTTCTCCATCCGTTCCCACTGCCAAGAGTATATACCATCGCATTTAGGGAGCAAGGTTCCTTTTTTTCTATATACAGCGTGACAACTCTGTACTCATTGGTTAAAGCGAGGTAACCAAACCCGCTCGCCCAATTCTGACCAGAATTCGTCCCAGGTTCAGGAAGAATAGCATACTCTTTGGTCATTGGATAACAAATACAAAAACTAACATCCGATTCATGACGAATACAAATCAAACCATTAAACGAACTAAGTAAAGTATTATTATACTCAAAACCATTTCGCAGACCAAATGGAGAAGCTGCTTTCATCCTTGTGATCCTATTGATAGGCTTCTTATGATTCTCATTATATTCAAAATAATAGAGTTTTTTATCAATAGACAAGGCAAGAAAACTCAACTTACCAGAATTATCAGCAGCTGCGGAACGATTAAGACGAGTTAAGTGCATCCGAGAGAAGGATGGATGTTGAATATGATGTCTCCATGTTTTGGATACCGACTTGCATGCAATCTAGAACCGACTCACTTGGTAAACGAGTGAATATGTCTAATGTTATATCTATGGGAAGGATGTTGAATTTTTCCATGAAAATCTCATTTGTTGTTGTTCTTGCTGAAGAAAACAGGATAGATGTACATAGGGAATGAGAATGGTATAAAGAGATCCGAATATTTTTAGGGATAATGGAAATATCGACTTCCAAAATTTTGCATGGTTGTTTGACAAGTGCCGAGTCCCATAGAAAAACCATGTAAATGGTTTGGGGAAATTAGGGGGAGACCCAAAAAAAATAATATTCTCGTTGTCAAACCCACAATTAATTTTTGGTACGGTGACACCCATAATTATATGAAATTATTAATGAATCAATACATAACTCGTTATGCATACTATCTTTTCAGGCATAACTCGTTATGCAGCCTAATTTTTCAGGGGTATAATTGGAAGCGCAACTTGGACATAACATATCTAAAAATCCGCGCCTTAGAATTTTACAAATTTTATATCGTTGGAAATCTTTTTAAAAGAGCTACGCAACGAGTACAAACAAGAATATCAAAAAAAAAATCACGAAAAAATCGGAGGTGATCCTTACTTTAGGGAAAATTTTCGAAAAATTGATACATAACCATTATGCAGCCACCAAAAACGATGCATAACATATTCTCACGACGCATAATCTAATTATGCAACCATTTTCTCGACTGCATAACAAATTATGCATTTGGATAACAAAGTTATGCATCTATAACAAGTTATCTAACCATTGTTTTGGTCGATTTTAGTGCGTACATAAAACAAATTAATGCATAATGCAGTATGCATCCATATTTACGGATGCATATCGGGTTATGCATCTATTTTCTCGATGCATAAAAGATTGTACAACAATTTTATCGATGCATAACGCATTATATAGTCATATTTTCGGATGCATAACAGTTATGCATCCATTTTTCTTGATCGCATAACATGTTATGCGATATTATTATAGGTGCATAACGTATTATGCGGCCTTTTTTTTTTTTTTGGTTTCAATACTAACAAAAGTAGTTTGCATAACGTGTTATGCAACCATTTTTATCTTGCATAACAAGTTATGCAAACAAAAAATCTTTGCATAACTTGTCATGCACCTACAACAATAATTTGCATAACGTGTTATGCAAACATTTCGGACAAAGATAACAAGTTAAATATTATCTGAAATATTACCCACATTCCTCTGTTATAAATAGGTTCTCCTCCCTATTTATTATGGTCTAGATTTCTCCACGTTTAGACCCATGGGGGATGTAGGGTGGAGATGGTCACACGTAATACGATATAATAAGATGCGACTGAAATGAAGTACTAGTAGATAAGGTTTGGAGAGATAAGGCCACACATTCTTGTCACTTCTCTAACAATCGAACAGAACTCTGTAAAATCAGATACGGAAGAACATCAACAATGGCAAGTCTATCATCAGTTGTTTCATTGTATTCTCCACTTGTTCACACTAGATCTCTCAAGAATGTTGCTCTTGGACCGATTCATCAAATTGGTAGTGCTGGAATTCGAAAACCAAATTCATTTAGAATCAGAGAAGCTAAACTTCCTGCTAGTGTAAGTCCTTAATCTCACACTGTTAGATTCTTGATTATATCTCTGTGATGGGTTTGTTTCAGTTTTCTGATTACTGGTTTGTTTCTGTTTCTGCAGGTGGTGTTGCAAAAAGTAACCCCAAAATTCAATCCACCATTTCAAGGATTTACGAAGACTGCTGAAGTAATACCACTCCTACGAAATTCAGGACTCTGACTTTCGCAAAGAAGATACACAGATCACATAGGTGAACCCATTTGCTCTCTTGTCTCGATCTCATGATTAATCACCCAAATCAAAGCTCCGATCCATCATCTCTTTTTGTCTTCGTCACCAACACAAACCTCAAATTCATCAGTTGCTCAGTGATTTCAATTCGAACCAAACCCTAATTAAACTCATCTGAATCTCGATCTATGTTCATCTAGCAGCAACACCCATTTCTACATCGTATCAGAAGAGAACCCTCAATCCATTTGCTCTTCAGACCGTGACCTAGTTCTTCTTCTCTTGGTCTCTCGGATTTAACATCACAGTATTTATTTCACATTGATAACAGAATTTTATAAATTATGGGTTCCAGAATAATTTTCTCTCCGAAAATGGGTGCACGCCTGAGAATTTCTGAGCGTGGGTTTCACAGTGGGAAGAATGTGTAAAATGGGTCTGTGTGTAGTTTTCACAAATGGTTTTTGCATTATTGGGCCTTTCATTATTGGGCTTCCCTAACATGAGCACACATTGCACATATGCACGTTTACATTACTTGATGAATGTGTGTGGCTTGTTCTTCCAACCGTAGGCCAAGCAAGGATTGTGAATATGGATGACCTCTTTTCTCTTCCCGTTGTGTTTGGAAATCTTCTTCTTCAATTTTGACCTCTCTCCGGAAAATCTTACAGACTTAAGAGTCATACCATGTCACTATCAATGGATTAGGATAAGATTGTTGTCATCTATGGACCTGGTTGTCAAGTTATTCTTCTTTTTGGATTTTTTGAAGCTTCTTGACCGAGTATGGGTCTATTAAACGTTATCTGCATCAAAATCTTTCGATTTACAGTTGTTTCTGCATGAATGTCAACTTGAACCTTCATCCTCACCCACTAAGTATACCTAGTTAATTTTGTGCTGTGCGTATCTTGTGTAGTTGTAACGTTTTATCTACATCTAAGATATTTTTCTTTTCACGCGTTTGCTCTTGTTATTGGTGTTTTATTTGTATTATCTCGTAACTGCTTCTTACAATCATACTTTAAAAATGTCGCATAGAAATGTAACGTAAATCCTGCCAGCATTGGCCTAGCCAACGGTAACTAAAATGTAAGATCAGTAGAAGACAACTTAACCCCGGGTCTAAATCCGGCTAGTCGTTTCCAAAAACACTAAACTGAGTCAACTTGCAGTTTTAACTGAGCCAGCTCACTGTTTTTAGCTGAGTCAACTCATTAGGAAAGTACAAAGTACAAGCCATTATTTAAAATTCAGATACATTTTTTTAGAAAACATGGTGTTATTATAAGCACCGACTACCCTATGGGAGCTTCCTAACAGCCAGCTTCCAATGCATTTATTTATACAAATGTAAGTGCAAGCCTGGTGAGCCTCCCAGTGGTATTAACATAAGCAATTCCTTGTCTTCCTAATTATGCCTCAGAGTCACTCCTAGTCAATGAGCTTACCCAGGCATTTTTGGCTGTCAATAATGAACAAAAATAGGACTCGTGGGGATTAAATCATTAAACAATCAATACTTTTGTGTTTTTAGAGAGAGTTTTTCAAAGTCAAACCAGCGCGCTCATCAAGGTTATATAGTCTCAGTATCATTTCTACTCTATCTATCCATCTCTCTTCTCCTTCTCTAAAGCTAGAATTGCAGAATCATAAGCACAGTAGGAGCAAATAAATCCATGGGATTTTTCAGCATCATCAAGGAAGCCTGTAGAATTTCATATACATGGAAAAAATTATTTTCGCAAATCGCCATTATAGTGCTCTTGCCTCTAGCAGCCCTTTACTTAAACGAAATCCAGATTATTAACTTCATCGAAACCAATCAAAACAGCGAAAATGTCAGACGCGTTGCTTTGGGTATAACCGAATTCATCTATGCGCTGTTGTTAGTATTTTTTACTCTATTCTCAACTTCTATCGTCGTTTACACAGTTGCTTGTTTCTACACTTCTCAAGATATTACCTTCAAGAATGTCAGCAATGCATTTAGTAAAGTATGGGGGAGGCTTATTGTCACATCCTTGTGGTACATACTCATCATGGTAATTTACTTCGGTGTGGCTATCGGTTTGTTGGTTTTGATTGAGAGCACGACGAAAGGTGTTGGGCTAAGTAAATTATATGTAGCTATTTTTCTGTCAGTAATTTACTTCATCGGATTGATTTACGTAACCATCGTTTATAATATTGCAACGGTAGTTTCCATTTTGGAGAATGATTATGGTAGAAAAGCGTTTAGAAGGAGTATGAAATTGATCAAGGGTAAGACATGGGTGTCGTTCTTTATCTATTTTGTTCTTGATTTTGCACTTGCTGGTATAATAATTGTATATGCTTTAATGGTTTACGGAACAAGATTGAGTGTGGGAACGAAAGTAGCTATTGACGTTTACGGGAACAAATTGAGTTTAGTGGGTAAAGTATTTGTTGGAATCGGGTGTTATTTGTTGATGGCTGTGATTCTTCATTTCTATTTTGTTATTCAGACAGTGATCTATTTCAAGTGTAAATCTCACCACAATGAGAACATATCAGATGTTGCTCATCACTTAGAGGATTCTTATGTGCAGTTGGTTAAGGTTGAAATTGGCGCCGTAGAGCGAGCATCCGTTTGATGGATGGATTTGTAAAGTTCTTATCATAAGTTGTTGTCTGCACTTCATGTATTTGCTTTGGAGGAGAAAATCATTTTGTTGTTTGTTAGTAGATGATTTATGCACTGTAACTGTCTATAATTCTTTTTGACGAACGAGTTGTCAAAGAAACTGTAGTAAATTTTCTGAAACTAATCTGATTGTTTTAAACTGTTTTGCCAGATTTGTAAATCTGAAGCTGCTAGTAGTGATAGATCTAGTAATGTTCTTACTGTGTCTCTGAGCTGTAATGCCACAAGTTATTACAATATACCAGCTTTATTTTTATTTGAATCCGATTCAGGATTTGCAAAGGCTCGTAAATGCTAAAATTGTATTTGTACTAACTCAAGAAATGATTGTTGTGGTGCCGCTTTAAATCCTAACTCGTGTCTAAGACTTTTAGGGTCCGTTTGGCACGCATTTTTTTCCAATTTCAAGGTAGTTGAACTGCACGTAGTTTTGCTACACTGTATTCCAGCTCCACGTATTGGAAACTGTGGTGTTTGGCACGTTATAACTGGTTAAAGATTAATACCTTAATTAAAATAAATCCCTTCATTATGAATTGTATTTTAGGCAACTTTTAGAAATTATTTTGGGCACTGCTTGATGAAGGGATTTATTTTAATGACGGCAAATCTTTCGTTGATCTTCTTATCATTAATGGAGAGATTTGAATTATTTGTTTTTCGAAAATCATGTCTAAAGAATTCTGATCTATGAAAAAAAAAAATTGATACGCATAACATAAAAACAGATCTGATAATTAAAAGATAGGGAAGAAGAAAACTTCTCCATCTTGATCTTGACTGTATTACTGATATCTTGTGGTAGTGGTAAGAGTTCACATATGTTGATTCTTCCCAATTTTCCTGCATCTTCGTTTTTTTATATCTTGATCTTGTTCTTGCCTAGATCTGCGTCTTTCATTATGTTAATTGTAAAATAATTAGCCATCATATCTTGAGTCTTCCTTCAAACAGATGTTCAGCTACTGAAGAAAAGAGGAAGGGAGCACTAACTCTCGGAGAAGAAAAGTGGAATAGAACGAAAGAGAAAGAAAATAAACAAAATAATTAATGGTCAAAGTTTGTCAAGATGTAGTTGGAGGACGTAATTGAAGGCTACTTTCAATGCAGACCTCGGAAGGTGGGCATTCAACTACGTCCTTTGTTTTTTTTGCTTCAAAAAAAAAAAAAAAAAAACTACTCCCTTTGTTTCATTTTACTTGATGTTGTAGAGTTTTTCAAGCAGATTAAGAAATAACATAGAGAGTACTTTTTTTCCACATCTACCCTTATTAATAACTTCCTAAAAATTTAAATCACCTAGTTTTTAGTTTCAATATTTAGTGTAAATTACGAATCCCGTTGTAATTTACTTGGGATAGCGTATTTATCCTCCATGAAGTGGATTTAAAAACTAGAATAATAATCCATCTACTAATTTCAATGAAAATTAATAGTATGGTATGATTCCAAAGCAAGGACAAATTAGTGAGAATTTGGGAAAAAAACTTAAACACTCATCTATTTTGGAACATAAAAAAAAGCAAGTAAAATGGAACAGAGGAAATACGTCCTTTTGAAGTAGTAGGAACTACACGGGTTTGCTATGTCGTGCAGTTAGGGCCCAGCCAAACACCACAATAACGAATGCAGCCTGGGACTGCACTCCCTCCTATTTTCAGGGCATGCCAAACGGACCCTTAAGGTTGTATTACTTGGATACAGGCATACAGGTATCTGCTTTTCTTTTGACTTGTGTGAATCGGTATCAACTAGGTGCGACTCACTCACCAGATCTGAGATGGCTCTTCTTTTGCGGTTCTGTAAGGTGTTACTTGTTTTTATCTAATTGCAACTTAACTCAACCAGGTGTCAAAAATTGAATGTCAAAAATTGTGTCAGCAAAAAATAAACCCTTCAATTTAAGAGTTGGATTTTGAGGCATTTTGACATTTGAATGTGGTATAGTCATAAGGTTTGTGTTGGTCACATTAATCATTCATTTAGTATCCTACTTGAGCTTATAAATTGCAAAACCTAATTCATTTTGGTCAATTCTTTTAGGTGATTCTCCAGAGATCTTTCATTTGTTCCTAATTAGGATTATGTTTAGTAAACAATATTTATTCCTTAGTAAACAATATTTCTTCCTGCTAAAGTTATTATTTTGAGACTTTGGAGTGAACTAAAATAGCAAGTGGTCTGCATTGTTTCTACTTTGTAGAATAATAACGAAACTTTATTCTGGGTTATAATCGAGTAATCGACGTACATCCCAATAAAAACTAACCAACTTTGTATCTAGTCAAGTATAATGTAAAATAGTATGTGCGTTGATACTCATTTTAATGATATAGTTTCTCGTTAAACTCTTGTAAAAATCAGGATTTGTAGGAAGGTATAAGCAAGCATTCATCATATGTTAACATCCTTTTGATGTCACTAATTTAGTAAAATACAGTGTATGCGTCTTTTGAGTTTTATATCATAAACCATGCTTCATAAAAATCATTTGTGCATTATTTTCCCGAAAAGAGGTGTGAGACACGATTAAAATGATATTCAATGTCTAAAATGATATTCAACGTCGTTCAAAACATGTCAATCAAAAATATAACAAATAACAATACGTATGAGTATATATTTTATCCCATTTCCAGTAAACTTCAAACCAGATATAATTCGGGAAGAAAAATAGCCATGTGAGACGAAAAAGTGTGGGCAAGTCTAAGGTGGTTTTACCCAGTAAGAAGAGTCGGTTACAGTTTCACGACCAGGATTGACAAACTTTTGCGTCAGGGCCATGTCATCTAAATGAGCAAACAGTTTGACATCTTTCACGAGTCGAATCACATGTGCCAAAAAATAAACACTATGATTAGTAAGGCAATTTGTTGCCTTTTTTTTCTTAACATTTCGATGAGGCATAGTCATAGGTTTTGTGCAAGTCATCCATTTTGTAGTCCTTCATGCAAATAAAATTAGAGGATCCCAATCGTTTGGTAGTTTTGATGATTATCTGACTTTCATTTGTTTATAACGAGGATTATATTTGACCAAATTTTTTTTTTTATGACAAGAAATTTTATTGCTTAATGGAAAGTAGTGTTCTGATCTTTTGCAAGAAGATCACATATGGATGCAAGAAAATTACCAAAATGGAGGATATTAATGGCTTCATCTCTAACATACTTTAGAAACTGCATCCGCAACTTGGTGGTCATCCCTACTGAAAAAACAAAAATTACACAAATTGAAGAAAGTACTTAAATGTTTTATTTGTTTTATTAGATTTATGTTCTCCCATTGTATAGACAATGGATCTTCAATGATATCTTGACCACCAGTTTTGCTTCAGCTTCAATATGAATTCTTCTTGGATGCATCTCTCTATCCCACAGTAGCGCTTCTCGTATAGCTAAGCATTCTCCCTGTTCTGGACTTAAGATTTCATCACCATAGGTACCTCTGATTCCTTGGCATGCCTATGTGAAGTCACGCAAAACAATACCAGTTCCATTATGTTTAGTAATATGAATAAAAGATGTATATCTACATTAAATTTAAGAGCACCTTGTGGAGGAGGCAACCAGTGAGATATGCTATCATTAATGCAGTACGTAACATTATTTAAACTTTCATGCAAATGAGAACTTAGGTGGTAACATATTTTGTTAATAGATATGAAGGGATTGAGAGAAACTCTTTGAAATATTGCGTCGCATCTGTCTTTCCTGATGATCCAAGCACCAACCATTAAGGAAAAGAGCCATCTATCATCTAAGTTATCATCATTTCATGTGAACCAACTAGTAACCCATTCATACACACTATTGCATTGACTTCTTATTGCATCAATATTTATATTAATTCCTCTCCATTCGGCTCGAGCATGTTTGCAGTCGAAAAGGAGATGCTTTATAGTTTCAGTATGATGACCACAAGAACCACAGTGAATATCAATATCATTGTTAAAAATACCAAGCTTGTACCTTGTTGGATGGCATTCATGAATACATTTCCAGGCAAATAGTTTTACCCTATGAGAAACACTAGATTTCTATAAAGTTTTCCAAAATTTTGTAGGAATGTTTCTGCCATTGACCTGAACTTCTGTTAAGCACTTTGTTAAATGATTATAAGCAACTTTAACTGAGAATTTTACATTCTTAGATGGAGTCCAAATCATTACATCTTCTTTCTCCACATCAAGGAATAAAGTTTGGATTCTTCTTGAGGTATCATTATCAAATAACTTCTCTAAAAGTGGAACATTCCAAGTGCTTGTATTCGGTATGATAAGTTTAGAAACATCTTGATATAACATGTGTAAATCATTAATAGGTAATGGTGGGTGGTTCATACGTGGTATCCATTTATCCAACCAAATTTTGGTTGTTCATCCATTATTGATATCCATGAACTAGTTTTGTTGGATGATATGAAGACCTTTAGTAATTCCATTCCACATATAAGAACAATTCTTGGCTTCTATTTTTTGGTGAAGTAAGTTATCAAGTTTGAAATATTTGGTGCCAAGGATTTGAACCCAAAGTTTCTCATCTTTTGTACAAACTCTCCAAGCAAGTTTAGTGAGGAGTGCTAAATTGAGTTTCTCCAGATCTCTGAAAGCAAGACCACCTATGTCTTTTGATTTACACATTTTAGAGTAAGCAATTGGATTGAAACCTCTATTAGAAGAATGGACCCAAAAGAACTTTTTTTGAATGGTTGTAAGCTTTGAAATCAACTGATCAGGTAACTTGAAAGAGCCTATTTGATATACAGGAAGAGAGTTAAGAACATGTTTTATCATTGTAGACCTGCCAACTTGACAAAAAGTTGTGGAATTCTAGATAGATAACATATTACCAAAACTTTCCACAATGGCCTTTAAAGATTCATTTTTAGAGTGACCAATTATAAGTGGTGATCCTAAGTATTTTTCCTTGGAATTCATGGTTTTAACTCCAAGTATTTGAGTGAGAGTTGCAATAACTTCTGGCTTAGTTTTTTTGATGAAATGAACAATAAATTTCTCAAAATTTATAACTTGACCTGACTGGGAACTGAAATTATGCAGAAGATGTAGAATATTATTGACTGAAGTGAGGTTTGCTTGAGTGAAAATCAAGAAGTCATCTGTAAAAAGCAAATGATTAATGGATGTTGAAGTGGCAGCCACTTTAGTTCCTTTGATGTTGTTATCCTGCTGAGAAGCAATAAGATGTCTTGATAGAAACTCCATAGCTAGAATAAATAGATAAGGTGACAGAAGGTCACCTTGTATGATGCCCCTTGTAGGGTGAAATTCATTACAAGGTCAACCATTTTGAACAACTGATAGAGAGGTAGTATTGATGCATTGATAAATGACATCACAAAAGTCATCATTGAAGCCAAAATACTTAAGAACCTTGATGAAAAAGTCTCACTCTATTCTATCAAATGTTGTGGACATATCAATTTTAAGAGCCAACCATCCTATTTGTCTATTTTCTTCTTCATAAAATGAATGATTTCCTGGGCAATCAATATATTGTCACTGATTAGTCTCCCAAAAATTGTTAAAGGATTTCTCGGTCGAACTAGCATGCGTTGCTATCTCAAGAATGTTTGTCAATGTTAGTGATGAAAACTATATATAAGTCTTGATTTCTAGTCTACTATAGCTAAGATCTCGGACTAGGATAGAAAGTGTAGTTGATCTCAAGAACTCCATGGAAATCATCATACAAGACGAAGGACTACTCAAGGAACTAGTGGATCTTCATCGACTAAAAGGTATGTGGAGACTTGAACTTATCTATCACTCAAAAGTATATTTATCTCCTATCTTGAGACAAAAGTCGTTTTGCTGTATAGACTAAGATTATACACATTAGGTATTTCGATCCGAGTATACCTCGCCTATCTATTTCTCCAAATATGTGTTGGTAAAGATTTCGCTTTAGCCAAGTTCATCTTTACCTAGTGATGAAAGTCATGTTAAGTTTCAATCACTTTGAAAATTGCTCTGACGAAAAATGGTTTGTGAATAACAACTATATAACGTCCTATGAGAATTTTTCAATGATTAAAATGAGAGTTTAGACAATATAACAAATGGAGGATATAAGCATTGTTGTGGAAATAAATATGTGCATAAGTCCTTATTCCTTGAACCAAAGTTTGCGAACTTTGTTGATCAAGAGAAACGGAGAAATGCGTGAGCTTTAGTCCGCGAACCAAGTCTGCGAACTGGCGAAGTTCTCAAACCCGAGAATTTCTGCTGGAGTTTGTGAACTCCATCCGGGAAGTTAAGTCCGTGAACCCAGTCCGCGAACTTGAGTAGGTTATGTCTAAAAACGATGTTTATGAACTTATCTTTATAAACTAAGAAATGATATTGCAAACCGTGGCTATATAGTTCATGAACGGATTCGAGTGAATCAAATCGTTTTTGCTTCAATTGTTTCTTGTGTAGTACATGGGATTTCCTTGCAATTGAACAACTCTCTAACTAGTTCATTTGAGTTATTTTAACTAGTTATGGTGAAGAAGAATATGGTTGATATGAAAGTTATCATATGGATAACCATTTGGTTAACTATTGTTGAACCAACTAATGTACAAGTTTGGGTATGGTTTTCACAATCCTACAAACATGCATTTTATGTATGTATAACAAGCTATGTTTTTGATCTAACGGTTGATAAATATTATCTTGAATCTAATTAGGTTTTCATCTAACGGTGAATATTAAATGCTTTGTTACTAAGCTAACATTGATTACAAACCTTGATTTGAAAGACTATATAAGGGAGAACTCTAGCAACTGGGAAACCTAATCCCCACACCTTACGTGTGATACTAGTTGCATAGCTAGAGTAAATTCTCCTTTAACCTTTGGTTTCTTCTTCTAAACCAGGTTAACGACTTAAAGACTTCATTGAGATTTTGAAGCCAGACCGATACTAATTTTATTGTAGTTGTGTGATCTGATCTTGCTATTTCTATCGTACGAGTACAATTGTAATAATTGGCTTGATATTTCTATCTCCGATAGGCAAGATAAAAAGTAATCACAAACATCTTCGTCTCATCGTTTGTGATTCTACAATATCTTTTTTCGCTGCGTCGATTAAGACTATTGTGAGGTGATTGATAATACTGAGCTGTTCTTCGGGAATATAAGTCTGGTTAATCAATTAGTTCATGTTCACCTTGATTTATCAAAAGACAGAACAAAACTCATAGGTATATTCGTGGGAGACGGATTTATCTATTATTATAGACTTTTCTGTGTAATACAGATTCGTTCATTAAAGTCTTCGACTTTGGGTCGTAACAACTCTTAGTTGTGGGTGAGATCAGCTAAGGGAATCAAGTACGTAGTATCCTGCTGGGATCAGAGGCGTAGGAGCATAACTGTATCTTGGATCAATGTGATATTGATTAGGTTCAACTACATTCCGGGCCGAAGTTAGCTTGGAGTAGGCTAGTGTCTGTAGAGGCTTAATATAGTGTATGTTTAATCTGGACTAGGTCCCGTGGTTTTTCTGCATTTGCAATTTCCTCGTTAACAAAATTCTGGTGTCTGTGTTATTTCTTTTTTGCGTTATATTTGTTATATAATTGAAATAATACAGGTTGTGCGTTGTTCAATCAATTAGAATATCAGACCTTTTGGTTGTTGATTTAAATTGATTGACACTTGGATATTGGTCTTTGGCACCATCCAAGTTTATCTCTCTTGTATTTAGATTGAGACTAGCAGTTTTCTTGAGTAAGATTTAAATCGAGAGATAGAGATATAAACTCTTTGATATACTTTTTATTGATTGAGTCTAACTGTCTAGTTGATTCTCATAAAAGTATATTGGAGTTTGTCCATACAGATTGCCAATTCAAAATATTGGGTGTGGTTGTTAGAACCCCGCTTTTTCAGAAACATAAGCATCTTGGTATGGTGAAATGATCTTATCCATTATAGGCTTCATTTTGTTTACAAGTATTTTAGAAATAATCTTGTAGGATATGTTACATAGACCTATTGGTCTATAATCAGCAGCACAAATAGGTTTTTTCTTCTTGGGAATTAAAGAGATATAAGTTTTATTTATCTTCTTTAGAATGTACTTGGTCTCAAAAACCCTGGACATCCTGAGACAAACATCTTCACCCACAACATTCCACTGACTTTTGTAAAAACCATCTTGGAACCCTTTGGGACCTGGTGCACTCCAATTCTCCATGCTCTTGAGGGTTTTATTTGACCAATATTTGTTGTTTTGGTCTATAGATATATCTCTGCTTGAGTTTTTTATTGAGATTTTGGAGGGAACTAATAAGGTGTAAGTTGGTATGGAAATATTAATCCATCTTACATAAACACTTTACGTGGATGAAAAGTTTTCAGAAAGATAATCCAATTACGGAAGCCTTAACTTCAAGAAGTTGGATTCTTTGTGCTTTCATCTCCCTTATGATCGTAACCTTTGAACAACATGTAGGTTTTGTTGGTGGTTATCACAGGTCATTATGTAAGTTAAGTATTTAGTATTCATTGTTGTTGTAATGTCTAGGCTAACTCATCAAGGAAGCCTTTAAAATTTCCTATACATGAAAAAAAAATATCTTTTGCATGACGGCGGCATGTCGCCATTGTTGTGCTCTTGCCTCTAGCATCCCTTTACTTAAATAAAATCCAAATTATTCGCCTCGTTGAAACCAACCAAAACAGCAAAAATGCTCGGATGCGTTTCAATTCTCTATGGCGGATCTTTGGTTTGTTTATAACAAGGATTATGTTAAGCCAATTTATATTCCTTAGTGAATAGTATATCTCCGGCTGAGATTATTATTTTGAAATTTTGGAGTGAACCAAAATATTTTTATGATAAATATCTACATAAAAACTAATTAACTTTGCATGTTTATCAAATAAAATATAAGATCAATATGGGAATTTATGCTCTTTTTAATGAAATGGTCGCTTGTTATAGCCTTTGACTCTGGTAAAAATCATGGGTTTGAAGATATAGCCTTTGAAATCTGGTCAAAATCAAGATTTTTAAGAAGATGTATATAGCTTTATGTTAGAAAACATCCTTTCAATGTCACCAATTCATGTAAATACATGTTATGCGTCTTTCATAAGAATCATAACTAGGTGTTTCCCCGAAAAGAGTTTTCATACGCAATGAAAAAAATAATCAATGTTGTTCAAAATCGAACGACTAAAAACTGACGGCATGTATGAATATAGTTTTTTAATCCAATTTTCAATAAACACCAAAACAAATACAGTTTGGGAAGAACTAGGTACATGAATCGAATAGTTATAAGGCTAAGGTGGTTTTTCTAAACCAATCAAGTAAAAAGAGTCAGACTTTTGGGTCATGGCCGAGCCAAACCATGTCGTTTAAATGAATTGAAATGGCTTAACTTATAAAGATGAGTCGAACTTCATGTGCCAAAATAAAATAAAATGTGATTCATATATAAGGAGATTTGTTTCTTTTTCTTCTTTAATAGACACTCATACAGCCTGTCACTAATCCAGCATGGCACTCTTTATGCTTACCTATACCTATCATGGTATTGTCTCTTTCAGTCAGTGTGTGGTCACTATGTAATAACTATATATAGTATTTGTCGTGTCTCTGTAAAGCTCCGTTGAACTCAGTCATCTTTTCTAAAACAATGTTATCTTGGTATCAGAGATAAAACTCGATCCAAGTTTTACCTTCGCCATTAATGGCTATTTCTTGATGTTAGACCACTCCTCGGTCGAACTCGCAAGTGTTGCTATCTCAATCTTGTTTGTCAAGTTTAGTTGATCAAAACTATATACTTGATCTTTAGTCTACTTATAGTTATGTCTCGCATTAGGATAGAATGTGTAGTTGAGCTTTAGACTTCACGACGTTCACCAATTGAAGATGAAGATCTACTGAGGAGCTTGGAGGAACTTCATCAACAAAAGGTATACTAAAACTTATTTATCACTTGGAATTCTAATCTATTCTTTTTCTAATGAGACTAATTTGTATAGCTATAAAGACTTTTACATTATACACATTTGATATCTAGAGTTGAGTTTATCTCGCTTATCTATTTCTCAAAATATGTGTTGGAAGCTTTTTTCTTTAACTACGTTCATCATATTCTTGACAAGTTTAGTTGGAAAATAATTTATTTGTTGGAAACTAAATATTATGTCAAAAGATGATCATGTGAAAATTACCTTGAACATCTTACATGATTTGTATGAGACAGTCATTTGATGTTAGCTTGGGAAGTTTTGTATTGATCATTTGATCACTTGAAAATTAGTTGAAGCTAATGGTATGTATGAGATTACCATTGCCGTCTTCCAAGGATTTTTCAATTATTGAAATGAGAGTTTAGAACAATTACCCATGTCTGGATGCAACAAAGTATGCATACCTAGTATGTGAACTTTATCGTGATGATTCAGGTCCGGAACTCTTGTTTGCGTACCTAGTATGCGAACGGATTTACCTGAGAAGGTCCGAAACTCTTCTTTGCGTACCAAGTATGCGAACGGGTTTACCTGAGTTGGGTCCGGAACAGTTGTTCGCAAACCGACTTTGCGAATGGCTTGAGTAGGCCAAGGTCTGGATCTGTTGTTCGCGTACCTAGTTTGCGAACTCATTGGTTAAGTTCTAAAATCGGTTATGTATGATTGTCATACTCATGAACTAAAACATTGTGATTTAAGGAATGCAAATTAACTTTGCAAACCGCGGATTAATGTTCATGAATTGATTCTTGTATAAGTACTTTGTACGATTACGAATCAATCCGATTTTGTTTCAATTATTCATATATATTTCTATAAGATAGTAAACAATTGAACAAATCTATTTAAAGCACAGTTAGATTCATTTGATTATCTTTCATGATTGATTGATCATCATACTTGATCTAAAAGTGTTAGATGAATATTATTAGAGCATTGGTCGGTTGAACCCACCAAGCGTTGGTATGTCAAATTTGGTTGTCATATTTTAGTGAAGCAAAACTCATTTAAGAGTCGCTTGATTTAAATGTACTAGAGTCAACTTCGTATAGGTTAGCTTGAAAGTATTAGGGTGAGACATTACAAGTATTGCGAAGACTTGAGGAAGTGAAGAAGTGTGGAGCTACAACGACAACATCATCCTTCCACTTGAGGTTAGTGATATTTGACTTGAACTGTTTCATTCCCTAACGTATCTTTCAAGTCGTGCATATTGAAAACATAAAACTGTGAAGCATGAACACTCTAGATAGACATAGTATTAAGGAATAAAATATGCAGTTTCTTGCTTAACCATTAAACTTTGTATATAAGACATCGACGTAATCGTATGAATGCTATTGTGATTATGTATGGGTATGAGGTAAGGATTTCATCCTAGGGAACAATGTTTACATGTGTTCTAAGGAAGTAAGTTCATGATATGTGTTGTGAACTGAAAAGGAAATCGCCAGGCGTTATTGGGGTTGTTCTACATTGCATATCTTATGAACGACCAATATGTGTGATTAGTATAACCGTTCATGACTTGTTTGTGTTCTTGGTAAAACTATTCACATGAGGCCTGACTTAGGTATTGGTATGACTTTTATTAGTGAAACCGATCTTAAGTAATCACCTGGGGTATGATCGGGTTGTGAGTATCTAAACTTATTACTGGGAAGAGGGAAACCGATCCTAGTAAGAGGTGCAGTACATCACAAAGGGAACCGATCCTTGTATGAGGTGTATCAAGGTTTATGGAAGAAACGGAAACAGATCCTATGAACATGTGAAACACATTTTTGGGAAGGGGGAACCGATCCTATGAACATGTGCAGTGCATACAAGTTAGATACCAAATATATGTGGGGAACCGATCCTAGTACCCAATCAGCCGTATCTTTGGTAAGCCAGTGTAACTATGCACAGTACTCACATGGAGGTAGAACCGAAACTTATTTTGGTAGAACCGTAAACCCATGAGTTGTGATTGAGTGGAACTTGATCAATCACATAGTTCTTGAAAGTCAAATGAACCAATTATAAACTTGTTTGGAAGTGTGGTAAATCGGTTACAAGTGAGCAAGCATGGAAAGGACTTGCAAGAGTAAGATGTCATCACACTTTGAACACGGTGCATTAATGCTTATTCTATATTGTTCAAAGATATTCCTTAACGGCTAAGAAGGAAGTAAATTCCAAGATCAAATTTAAATAAGTTAAGAATCTTTTTAATTTAGGGTTTTTAATTATATATGGAAAATAAGAATTAGTAATGTGCATTTGCTAATTAAAGATTTTCCAACGATATTTCGATCAAATTTTTGGACAGTGCATTCATAGGAATTATGAAAACCGAATTTGGGTTAATATGGAAAAATATCTTGAGAATATTTTCGGTTTTGGAAATTCCTTGGTGTCCAAACTTCCTTGTCTATAGATACTTTGAGTTTGCATTTCTAGCAAACTAATCCTACGTAACATTAGACTTACTCTTTTGTCTTTGTTACTGGTGAAGCCACCTATCGAAGAGGAGAGTAATCTAATTAGGTGAAATCTCTTACGGCCGCTCAATTTAAAGTCTTCTTTGGGATTGAGAAGCTCTAGCGCGACCCATTGGTGGGAAACTAGATATTGCGGTTTATCTTTAGTTTTCATATAGATTTGATTGACTAACGGTGGTTGAACTTTGATTGCACATTGTTTGTTTATGCTTGAAAATCTTCTCTTCTGATATAAGATTCACTCAAACTAGTTCAAGGTTTCGACAGGGATCTTTAGACTGTTGTTAGATCTAAAGACGATCTTGTGATAGTCCATTGTTAACAGACTCCGTTCTGTGTGTGATTGATCACAAGAGATTCAAGTAATTGTGTGCAGGTGTTTATTGAAGATCTAAGAAGATTTGAAGACAAAGAAGATATTGAATAATTTTTACTTGGTTTTTACAATCTTTGGTGTGCACAATAATTGTTTGGGAAAAAGAGGATCCAATTAATAATCGGTTTATCATTATGGTAGATTGGATTGATTAATTAAGGAAGATATGCATCAATACGATTCCTTGTGATTAAAGGTATTGATTGGCTTAATCTTAACGATTGCCTTTGGGTGATTGAACATAAAATAGATCTTGGAACCTGGCAAAGGAGTTTATGTTAAGATAAACAAGGAAACCTTTGCGTAACTCATATCACTTGGTTGAAGAGAGTTGATACCAAACAGATTTGTTGTTCCTTTACTGTTTGGAATACGAACCAAAGGAATTGGTACAAGTACGTGACTTGTTTATAGGTTGGAGGCGTGAGAATACAGACGGAACTAGGTGAACTATAGGTTTAGTTGCTTGGTCTCAACTATACGAAGTTGTCTTATTTTGTATAGCGGCTTAATCCTGAGAGTATTCAATTCTGGACTAGTTCCTAGGTTTTTTATGCATTTGCGGTTTCCTCGTTAACAAAATAATGTTGTATCGTTTACTTTATATTTATGCATTATAATTGTTTTATTATAATTAAAGTAAATTACACAAACGTTAATTCATATTTACATGATACGTGAATCCTATTGAGTTTGGTTAAGTACGAACCTTTGTATCAAGTAAACACACTTTGTTGTTGTATTATCTCGATCTCGTATCCATAGACGATCACACAAAGTGTGAACCGATTTGTTGCATTGTCTCGACTCAGTCCATAGACAATCACTTTCGGGGAAAGGACTTATAAGAAGTAAAAGTAATAGCTTGAGGTATATTTGGGGTACCCTCGGCTTTTCAATTGGTATCAGAGCAGGAAAACACGAAAAGATCTAACAATCTGTGTTTGGTGCAATCCATCCTATAAGAATGAACTCGAGTTCTCATGAATCGACTTCAATTAACGTACCGCCAAGATTTGACGGAACAAACTATCTATGGTGGAAATCTGCTATGCGATCTTTTCTTCAATCACGAGACTTTAATACTTGGATACAAGTTGTCGATGGTTATATTCTTCCTAAGATAGAAACTTCAGATACTGAGCTTAAATGCCTAGTAGATTTTTCGAACGAAGAAAAGGCACTAGCTAAGCAAAATTCAGATGGTTTGACTTCTATAATACATGTTGTAAGCCGTGATCTACAACATCATGTATCAACATGTCAAACTTCGAAAGAAGCTTGGGATAACATTCAAATCGTGTTCGAAGGAAACACATCAGAGAAAGAAGCTAGACTTCAAACTATTACGTCTGATTTGGAAAACCTTCGAATGAATGACAACGACACTTTTGAAGAGTTTCATCTTAAACTCTCTGAGATAATTAATGCATCTTTCTCTCTAAGAAAGATTATTTCTGAAAAGGATATAGTGTGATTCTCAGATCGTTGCCACCAAGATACGATTATAAGAAGCATGCAATCATAGAGGAAAATGATCTCTCAACTCTCTCACGAAGCACACTCGTTGGAAAGTTAAAGATCTTTGATCATGAAACATAGTCTATTCAAAGTAAATGAAATTCTTTTAAAGCTGGAAAAATTCCTAAAGTTCCAATGGAAAGGAATAGACAGTTAGATGATTCAGATGAACAGATTGCAGGAAACTCTGATGATGAAATCAAAGAATCATTATCTTTGATTACTAGACAGTTTTAAGATCTCTTAAGGTCAAGAAATAAGAGATTCATAAAGGATACTCACCAATTTTCTCGACCACATGATCGAATTCATGTCAAAAAATAACATGAAGAAGATGATGAATATCAGCCGCAATGCTTCAAGTGTAAAGGGTTTGGTCATATTGCTAAAGACTGTCCCAATCGTAAGAAGTACACTGGAATTAAGGCATTGGATGTAACTCATGATGAGACTTCTGATTCATATGATTCTGAAGAAGAGGAAAGAGCTAATTTTGCATTAGTTGTCAATCTTATTTCTTCCTCCTTCATTAGTGATTTACCCATTTTAAGAATGGACATGTTTTTCGATGTTATTAAATCATCTAATGGTAAAGGGAAAGATAAGATAAGATGCATAAATTGTCTCAAGAACAAAACTGCTAAGTGTTGCGTTGACAACCAAAGTCAAGATACTTCGCTAGTTCGAGGTAACAAAAGGAGAATTTCTCATATGATTCTAGATCAAGAACACTCAGGTTGTTCAAAGTTCCATAATGAGAGAAAATCTCATACTAATACTACCTAATCGGTATTAGAATTCTTTCCTCACCATGTGTGCCATATTTGAGTGAGGAAGAATAAATCTAGGAACCTTTTGTGTAGATTATGGAAATAAAATCTAGAGATTGAAAATATTTGATATATTCGTATATGTAAATATACTATATTTTCGGAAATATTAGAATTGTAAAGAGATCCTTTTCGGTTTGTGATCTTTCCTTGTCCGAACCATGAGTCTGGATCAAACATCTATGCATGAAAAGATGATATATCAGAATGATCATCTTAAAAATAAGTCAGGGGGTTCTCTTGAGATTAGGGGTAAAATCAAAAGGGGGGATTGGCTTAGCAATAAGGAAAGAGAGAATACGTTGAAGAAAGATCAGTGTATTGAGGCATTGACACTCTTTTGTGTTCAATCAAAGACAGAACTTCATGCTCTTGCATAGTCCTTCTCGAAAATTTCTCACCTGCAAGAGGTTCTGGTTAAGCAATAAGGTTTTCTACTTGAAGAAATTCACAAGCTGAAGAACGAAAATAGAAACCTAACTTCATGTGGCATTGATATGAAGGACTGAGTTGTACTAGAAAAATAGACATTAATTTTTGATTGCTTTCATTGATTGTATGAGTCTATTGAATAAAACTATTATGAATAAAGTTATTTGATTTATAATTTTTCTTGTGATAGTTTTTGATTTACATAGCCGGTACTTTAATGCTTTATTTATTTTCTATTTATTTGTATGAGATGTTTGATTTCGGATTTATTACCTTGATATTAGATCTCTTAATATGTTGTGTACCCTTATTGTTTGGGTGACTTTTTGATTTAGCAGGATTAAGTTCTAGCCCAAGTTGGTAGGCTTTATCAAAGGATCATGAGGGATTCCTGTAGAAACAATATGTGAAAAAGTCACAATATGTTGAATCGGTTTTGGTTTAGCATAAAAGCATATGTGTTTCGACGGTTTTCAACTTTTGCTTGCAATTATTAAAACCGATGTTCAACCTTTCTCTGGTAAAGGTTGGTTTTTGTTATTCTTTTGTTTTTGTCATGAGAATGACAACATAATGGTATTTTGATATCAATTATCCCGGAAGAAGAAAGCGATGGAATCATATTTGGAGAAGTTGGATATGAAATTGAGGTAACAATCTTGTTAGTAAGCTATTTTAGATTTGATTGTAACCAACCCTGATTTGAAAGGCTATATAAGGGAGAACTCTAGAAACTGGAAAACTGAATCCCGACACTTTCATGTATCCTAGTTGCAAACTAGATTTGATTCTCCTTTAACCTAGATTTTTCCAAAACCATTATTAGGTTAACGACTTAAAGACTCATTTGGGATTCGTGAAGCCAGATCCAACTATTTTCTCTGTAGTTGTGTATTTTGATCTTATTTGTTCTATCGTATTGAGTTTTATCTTCTCAAAGATTCACTTGAGATTTATCTCCGATAGGTAAGATATAAAAAGTAATCACAACAGTTCTTCGTCTCAGACTCTTGTGATTCCGTAATAACTTCTTATGTTAATCAGTTAGGTTATTGTGAGATGATTAATATTTCTAGGATGCTCTTTAGGAGTATAAGACCGGATTATCAATTGGTTCATGTTCACCTTGATCTTTATCAAAAAATAGAACAAAAACCGAATAAAGAATAGACATATATGTGGGAGACAGATTTGTTTATAAGTCTTCGACTTTGGGTCGTATCAACTCTTAGTTGTGGGTGAGATCAACAAAGGGAATCAAGTGTGCAGAATCCAACGTGGTTTTAGAGGCGTAAGGAACGTGACTATACCTTAACCGGTGTGAGACTTTATTAGGGCTCAACTGCATTGCATCTTAAGTTAACTTGTAGTATGCTAGTATCCGTAGAAGCTTAATACAGTGTGGTGTTCAAAGATGGACTAGGTCCCGGGGTTTTTCTGTATTTGCAGTTTCCTCGTTAACAAAATTTCTGGTGTCTGTGTTATTTCTTTTCCGCATTATATTTGTTTATATAATTGAAATATCACAGATTGTGAGTAGTTCAATCAGTTGATAAATACAACCTTGTTTGTTGGATATAACTTGATTGACACTTGGGCATTGGTCTTTGGTACCGTCCAAGTTATTTCTCATTTCAATCAGGCTCGCGGATTTCTATTTGTTCGATTTGATGATTGTGTTAAGAAATAGAGATAAAGCTCTTTGATATATTTCTTGATTGAGTATCACTTTTAAGTTGGTGCTCTCATAATTATATTGGAGTTTACTCCATACAGATTGTCGAACGAATTATTGGGTATGATTGTTACACCCCCGCTTTTTCAATTGGTATCAGAGCATGCAAACACGTTAAGACCTCATAAGTCTGTGTTTGTAGCAATCTGACTCTATGAAAAGAAGTGTTATCTCTATAAACGTACCGCCAGTCTTCGATGGCTCGAATTACTTATGGTGGAAAATTGCTATACGTGCCTTTCTACAAGCGCGAGACCTTTTTCCAAGCGCGAGATTTTTAATCAAGGGTTTGTATTGTTAATGGCTAAAATCCTCCAATACTTACAGTAGCCGGTGTAACTGTTCCAAAGAACATTAGTGAGTATGATGATCTTGAGATTCTTGCTGCAAAACAAAATCCTGACGAATTAAAAGTTATTATCCATTCCATTACCCCAAATTTTTAGCATCATGTGACTACGTGATAAGCATGTATGTGCGACATAATTATACCCATATTTATATTAGCTAGGACTTGATATTTTGGCTAACAATATTATTTTAGTGCTTTTGTAGAAAGTACAAGTAAATTCCATTGTGCGGAAAAATAACGGCAAAATTAGAAGTAAAATGGCGTTTGCGACTAGAATTGCCAATGATGTTCACCGGCTCCAAATGGAAAGGCCTTAATTAACTATTCACCTGCTTGGTTGCTGCAGTCGCAAGGACAGTAAAGAATAAAAGGGAAACAAAAAATTCTCGTTGTCCACCGAATTAGCTACGTGTGAACCATGAAAACATAAAGTGCATGCATGCTGTGTACCTAAGGGGATCATAATACTCTTTAACCTATTGCAGTGACACATGGTCCAGAGAAGTGTGTGTATAGGGGAAATGTAGTGCTCTGTTTACTTCATATGAGTTGTAAATGAAGGCTTCGATGGTAGTAATATTGGAAATCAGTGAAGGCAACAGAAATAGAGACTTTACGAAGTGGTATTGAATGGTAGTTTGGTGGTGCGGTTGGCTTACATTTCATATTGGATTGACGATATTTGAGACATCACAGGAATGATGGTTTGATGGAGCTTGGAAGTACGTTGGTTTTGTACAGAGACTGCAGTGGGAACTCGGAGGTTGACTGTGGTGGTGTTTCGATCACCCACAATGGGACTTGTTTGTAAATGATGTTGTTTCAGCTGCCATGGGTCTTGTACGGAGAATATGATGGCTTCTGTGAGTGCTCAAATGATTTAGAAGTGGGTTCTTGGCACGAGCTGGAATTAGACGAGATGTTGGTGTTGGTTTGAAATGGTTTGAACTGGGTACAATCATTTTATTTGCAGTCGATTGAGCGAACGAGATGCGTTTGCAGAATGGTTGAAAATGGATGGATAAATGTGTTAAGTAGAGGGCATGAAAATACATGGGTTTTGCGAAGATATTTTGCAGAGAGGAGTTGCATGAGCTGGTCACGGATGAAGAATGAATTCCCAACGACAACAATACTGCTGGTGTTGGATGGATTCTCTGTAATGATTTGGCAGCGAGACAAGGAACTGATGAGCTCGAGGTGGTCTGTATGAGACCTTGGTGTTGTAAGGAGATGGGTGTTGTTGGCGGCAAAGTTAGGAATTTATGTTGGTTGCAATCGATGGCGTTGGCTGAGTACAGGCAGTCGTGATGTGGACCGAGAAAGCTGCTGGCAGAGATGAGTGGTGACAAATTTAGGAGTTGCAATGGAGTTCGACCAAAAAGGTGTTGATTGTCAGTAAGAGAGAAATTGTCGCAGAAATGAGTGGAAGATGGCAGCATCTGTTCGAAGGAGATGAAGACTAAAGATGCTATTGTATTCGAAGTTTGAGTGTGATGTTGATGTAGGAATCGCAAGGCAGTGGAGAAGGTGATGTACGACTGAGAACTTGAACTGGTGGAGATGGTCAAGGAATAGAGGCGTTGCTGTGGTGATGAAGGAACGAGCTATGGGGCAACCGGCGTAAAGCAGTAGATGAGGGTGTTGTCTCAGTTCATGACTGAGACATGATTCGGCAACAGGCAAATTGGGGTCCTGGTAACGGTGATTTGAATTGGTGGCAAAGGAAGATGCATATCGGACTGGGCTTATAGGAACTAGTCATGTGGTTGAATTTACAAACTGGTGGTTATTTGGACTGGGCCTAGAGTTCAGCTAGGTCTTCAATCGCATTTCTTCACAATACCTATATAGACATAGATATGTAGGGGTTAACCTATAATGGTTTTAGAAAAGCCTAGGTTAAGGAGAATCGAATCTAGTCACAACTAGTATCACACAAGAGGTGTGGGGATTAGGTTTCCCAGTTGCTAGAGTTATCCCTTATATAGTCTTCAAATCAGGGTTTGCAATCAATGTTACCTTGGTAACAAAGCATTCAATATTCACCGTTAGATGAAAACCTTATTAGATTCAAGCTAATATATTTCAACTGTTAGATTGAACTTAGATTGTTACACACAAATGAAATATATCTATATTTAGATATGGGTAACCGTACCTAAACGTGTACACTTAGCTGGCTCAACAATAGTTGACCAAAGTTAGCCATATGAACACTTTCATATCAACATTGTTCATCTTAATCACAACTAGTTCAAATGACTCAAATGAAACTACTTATAGAGTTGTTCAATTGTTTATATTCTCATAGAAGTATACAAGACACAATTGAAGCAAAATCGGTTTTGATTCACTTGAATCAATTTATGAACATTATAACCATGGTTTGCAAAGATTGCATTCCTTATTATATAAATGTATTTTTTCATGAGTATGTAAACATACATAACCGATTTTAGAACATAACCCACTCAAGTATGCAAACGGGTACACATACCTAAGTTCCCGGACTTGGTCTTGTTCGCTAGTATATATGCAAACGGGTACGCATACTATCGTTCATGACCAAACTCAGTTGAAATCAGTACGCATACGTGTATGCATACTATAGTTCCCGGACTTCAACTGTTGAATCAGTATGTATACGGGTATGCATACTAAATTCCCGGACTTGGAATACACTTGCAATAGTTAGCATACAAGTACGCATACTGTGCTATATCCAATCAATGGTTAATTGTTCTAAACTCCCATTTTAATCAATGAAACATTCTTTGAAGACGAAAATAGCTGTCTCACGCAAACTATTAGCTTCAAAGAAATTTCAAGTGATCAAATGATCAATACGAAACATTTTGAGTTTACATCAAATGACTGTCTCACACAAATCATATAAGATGTTACTAGGCGATTTTCACATGATCATCTTTTTACTTTGTCAAGAATAAAAGATGAACTTTGTTAAAGCGAAAGCTTACCAACACATATTTTGAGAAATATGTAACTGAGTTAAACTCAACTCAAAATATCAAATGTGTATAAAGTAAAGTCTATATAGCTATACGACTTTTGTCTCAATATGATATATAATTGAAATAAACTTCTGAGTGATAAATGAGTTCAAGTCTCCACATACCTTTTGATGATGAAGATTCACAAGCTCCCCTTAATAGTTCTTCGTATTCAATCGATGAACGCCGTGAAGTCAAAATCTCAAGTACACATTCTATCCTAATCCGAGACATTGCTATAAGTAGACTAGAAATCAAGACTTATAGTTTTGACAACTAAACTTGACAAACAAGCTTAAGATAGTAACGCTTGCAAGTTCGACCGATCTGGTAAGACAATAACCATTTTTCAGGTCTATGTGGATGATATCATTCTTACTGGAACCTGAAAACCCTATTGTTATGAACTTATTGATATTTTGAGTGCTCAGTTTCGTCTCAAGAATTTGGATCCTTTGCACTACTTTTTGGGATTGGAGGTCAAGAGAAATTCTACTAGTCTTTTTCAGTGTCAGACCAAGTATTCTCTAGATTTGTTGGACAAGACTAAAATGGTTGGTGCCAAATGTTGTTCTTCACCAACTTCTACTTCAGCTAAGTTAATTGATTTGGATGGTGATCCTATTGATAACCCTACTGAGTTTAGGTCATTAGTAGGAGCTCTTCAGTACTTAACTTGGACTAGGCCAGGGATTAGCTTCTCTAAAAATCAAGTGTGTCAGTTTATGCATAAACCCACCACCGTTTACCTGACTGCTGCAAAACGGATTTTGAGGTTTGTAAAATGCACTATTGATCATGGCTTACTCTTCTCCAAAGGTTTTCACACTCTCTAGGGATTTAGTGATCCTAATTGGTTTGGTTCTCCGGATGATAAGAGATCCACCAATGGCTTTTGTATCTTCTTTGGCAACAATCTTATCTCTTAGTCATCCAAAAAGCAGGCCACTGTTGCACGTAGTTCCACTGAGGCTGAGTATCGTGCTTTATATCAAACTGCTGCTGAGATTGTTTGGATGTGTCAATTGTTGCAGAACCTTCACATTTTTATACATTCTCCTCCCTTGCTATATTGTGACAATCTTGGCCCAATTTATGTGGCTTCAAACCCTGTTTTCCATAGAAAAATAAAGCATATGGCTATTGATTTTCATTTTGTACGTGAATTGGTACATCACAAGACTCCACATGTTTCTTATATTTACACTATTGAGAAGCTTGCTGATATTTTCACTAAAGGTTTGAGTGGCCCTCGATTATCTTTGTTAAAGGACAAGCTTCATGTTGTTGGTTTTTAAGCTCCCTAATACACTTATCTTGCGGGGGGTAATAGACACTCATCCAGCCTGTCACTCTTTCTTCTTACATGTACCTATCATGTTATTATTTCTATCAGTCAGTGTGTGGTCAATATGTAATGACTAAATATAATCTTTGTCATGTCTCTATAAAGCTCTGTTGAGCTCAATCATCTTTTCTAAAACAATGTTATCTTTCTTAACTTATTAATGTGGTATACTCATGATTTATTTGTAAGTTGGTTTTGGAGATTCTCCATCTTTAATATTAGTTATTTGGTTAATAAATATATCTCTATTCTCATATACAGACTCAGTCGCTGCACAATTCAATTATGGTAGTGAAACTTACCAGCAAGCCCAACTCAGTAACATGCGGTCTTGTGGTGTCTCATATTCTACTCTCAGCATCGTCGACCCCCCCTCCCCCACCCCAACCCCCCGTCCCATGCGAACCTTGGCGATATTATACTTTGATGTTGTGGTTAAAGAAATGCCCACATAATTTCCAATGATAGAGTGAGACTTTATCTTATGGCAGAGTAATAAAATAAAACACGCACAAGATTATCTCTAGATCGTACAGATTAGTGGGCTTAATTAGTGCATTGGGCCAAGACATTTTTTGGTTCTTTTAACTTATCAATTGGGTATTCAACTTTTCGACAAAAATGTTATTTTCCTAATCTGCAATAAATCCATGGATATCTTTGGAGATCACGCTTTACACTTTGGCAGAAACGTAGGGCTCAAGTTCCATGTGATTTGGTAAGAGATGTCTTCACCGATATTTGTTACAAATCTGGTGTTTCTACTAAGAAAGAAGTTTCCTTAGGTTTATTATCAGGTGGTGACAATGCTTCGAGGCCAGCGAACATCCCTGTGTACAATTGGGAAAACGGTAGAGATGCATGTTTTGATGTGACTGGTATCTCTCCTTTCAAAAATAGTAGTACTCGCAACTTCACTCCTGGTCATGCTGTTTCCTACGCAATCAATCATAAGCACGAGAAGTATCTTGTTAAGCACACTTCCCGTGGCTACGGATTTGGTATCTTGGCTTTTTAAACTTTGGGCGAGCTTAGTGAAGATAAAATAGTGTTTCTGAAGAGACTTAAGAATTGTTTAGATAGGCATGATGCTAATGTTAGAGTAGATAGTTTTTTACTTCATAGAATATGACTTGCTATTCAGAAGGGTGTTAGATCTCAGCTTGTAGCTAGGCTTCCAACCAGTTCATTGTAAAAAAAAATCCTCTATTAATAAAAGGCCATTCAAATAATAATAATATAATAATAATAACAATAATAATAATAAACCCTAGAGGAGAGAAAAGCTCAGGCGACCGTGAAAGGGGAATTTCTGGTGATTGAAAAACAAAATCTCTATCCTTTTCGTCCGAGATTCAACGCATCATCACCCTTTTTCGCATTCAGATGCTGCTTTCGGTCATTGTTTATTTGGGTTTTTCACGAACTCAGTTTCCACTTGGAGAAAAAAATGCCTAGGTTACGATCCCCAGTAGCTTCAGATGTCCGTACCAATGGCGTCCTTGATTCCCAAACCTCCGTGGCTTCATCAACGCAGAATGATAAGTTTCCTTGTCCGTTTGCAACATTTGATGGATGTCAGGGCGGTAATGGAGGGTTAGGTTACTCCATAAGTGGGTTGACTCGGCATCTCAAGGACCTGCATTTTCCCCCTGAAAGTGCCAGAGTAGTTTTCAAAGGGAGAATCCAAAGCATTGAACAATCCTATGCTGCTTGGGAAGGAGTACTGAAAGACATGCAATGCTGGTTATGCACCAAATGCATGACTACTCATACATGGAAAATGGATTGTAAATCAAAGTTGCAACCTGTGGATGTTGTACCAGGTCCGTATAACGGTGTTGGTGTAGACTTCATGATCCATGGTATCGAGAAGCCTCTTACAGAGGTTCCTGCTGCAGATGCTGTCGTGAAAAGTGAACCTGTTGGTGATGATACTGTCGGCCTCACAAGAGAGATACTCAATCAATTGCTGCAGAGACAAATTACCACGACTGTGAGTGTCCCTCCACACTGCAGGTTACACTTCTCTCGTACTATGAAGTTTGCTTTAGATTTTGTTCTCACAAATCCCACGAACCTTACGGCCTGGTTACGTCTACTCCTCTTTCCGATTTGCACCTTGAACTTGTATGAACCTCAAAGCTCAAACGAGGAACGATCGGGAAACAAAAAGAAGTTACAAAAGACAGCTATTAACAAAGCATTATCGACATGGATGGAGCCTTCAGGTTGTATCACCTTAGTTCAACAATTTCTTGGCCTAACTAAACAACCTCCTAAACAGCGTGCTCCCAGTAATAAGAAATCCAGCAAGCATTTGATGGCCTGTAGGAGGAAGCTGAGTTATGGCCACTACACCGCATCCATTTGTATCATTTCGTCTAGCGGCGTTTCTCCACCAACCCCGGATACTTTGCATGTACTCCAACTGAAACATCCTTCAGCTCGGCCTCCCGTCATACCTGCAGATGCCATTCCATCACCTGCTTTAGTGGTAGTAGCCAAGGATGTTTTAGCAGCGCTTAAGAGCTTTCCTAAGGGTACGTCATGTGGCAGGGACGGACTTCGAGCTCAGCACCTTCTTGATTCTATGAGTGGAGCAAGTGCTGATGACCTACTGCAGTGAATTACCGGGGTTGTGAATCTATGGCTTGCAGGTAAATGCCCTCCAATCCTTGGTGAATTTGTAGCTAGTGCACCATTGACACCGCTGCTCAAACCTGGTGGTGGTTTGAGACCAATTGCGGTTGGTACTATATGGCGCAGGTTATGTTCCAATCTAGATGCTAACTCGGTATGCAAAGACCTGAACTCCTACCTTGGTAATTATCAATATGGTGTTGCCATTCCGTGCGGCGGTGAGGGGATTTTACATTCTGCTAATAGGTTTCTTGAGTTGCATGGGTATGACAACACTAAGTCTATGCTGCTAATAGACTTTGCGAATACCTTCAATCTTGTCGATCGGTCTACCATCATCAGGGTGGTATGTGCACGATGCCCTAGCATTTCACATTTGGTTGAATTCTGCTATATGCAACCCGCCAGGCTTTATTATCGAGATCACATTTTTTCCTCGACACAGGGGGTGCAGCAGGGTGACCCGCTCGGTCCCCTATTATTTTCCTTGTCCCTGCACCCATTAGTCGAGAAGATTACATCTAACTGTACTTTATACTTCCATGCCTGGTATCTAGACGACGGCACCATAGCAGGAGATACTATGGAAGTATCCAAGGCTATGAAGATTCTTCAAGATGATGGACCAGATTATGGGTTACATATGAATATTTCGAAGACATGGATATTTTGGCCCTCTTATGACCTGAGAAGGGATGATGATGATGTCTTTCCTGTGAACATTGGTAGGCCTAAAGATGGTGTGAAATTTCTCGGAGGACCAGTTAGCCTAGACACAAACTTCTGCAGCAATACGGTTATGCATATGGTGGATAAAACAGTTCAGCTCATGGGTAAGATCCAAGAGTTGCATGATCCTCAATGTGAACTATTGATTTTACGTAGCTGTACCGGAGTTTCGAGGTTATATTTCGCATTACACACTACTAACCCTGAGACGCTTCATAATGCCGCTGATCGCTTTGATTGTCATCTCATGCAATACCTACGTCGTCTTGTGGTTGGTGATGGGGCTGGTTTTGGCCTAGTCCAGCAACGATTAGCCACACTTCCTATCAAAGACGGAGGCTTTGTCATACTTACCATGTCAGACACTATGAGGTATTGTTACCTCGCATCTCAGGCGCAGACCCAGCATTTGCAAAATTCCATTTTGAAGCTGCCTCCAACAACTGATTTCTGCCCGGGTTTTCATAATGCACTTCAAAGTTTCACGCAAGCTTGTGGGACTTCCTCTTTGGATTTCAACATTAACGATGTTGCCCCTCATTACATGAAGTCTTTGGCGGCTATCTACTATGGTGCGGTTAGGGAAAAGGTATCCTCTCTAGCTTCTCTTTATCTTCACGTGAAACTTATGTTTGGCAATACAATCGATCAAACCATGCCATGGACTTTCTTAAGGCCATTCCTATATCGGGACTTAATCAGGCTGTTGAGACTAGGCAGTTTAGCTTAGTCTTGCAGTATCGTTTGGCCATACCCTTTTTTGAGAAGGATAGCAAGTGTTCTTGTTACGGCAAGCTTATGGACGTCTTTGGTGACCATGCCATTCATTGTGCTAGTGAAGTGGGCCTCAAATTTAGACACGACTTAGTAAAGGATATCTTGGCAGATATGTGTTATAGAGTCAGAGTTGTTGCTAAAAAAGAGGTTTCCTTGGGCGTCATCAACAACAAAGAATTTCGCCCTGCGGATATTATGGTTTATAACTGGGAGGATGGTAGGGATGTTTGTCTTGACGTCACAGGAGTCTCTCCTTTCACTACTACTAGGACCCGCAGCTTCATATCAGGACATGCCATTTCTGCAGCCGTCACCCGCAAGAATAATAAATACTTGGATGTTTGCACTTTACTTGGTTATGGTTTTGGTGTGTTGGCCTTTTCCACTTTTGGTGAGCTTGGTATGGATCTTATTATTTTTCTGAAGAGATTAAGGAATTGTATGGTTAGACATGAAGCTAATTTTAAGATGGGGAATTCTATTTTTCATAGGTTAGGGTTCGTTATTCAAAAAGGGGTCGGTGCCCAGCTTGTTGCTAGGTTTCCCACTGTCCCTTGTAATGTTGACTTTGATGTTGATTTTTAATTTTTAATTTTTAATTCAAAAATAATAATAATAATAATAATAATAATATATGTGAGTCCCGTAGCTCAGTTGGTTAGAGCGTTGGTCTTATGAGCCGAAGGTCGCGGGTTCGAGCCCCGCCGGGACTAAATTTTTTTCCGCGTTATTTTTCAATGAGGTATTCCGCAAACGTCACAAGTATTTCGATAATTGTAACACACTCTCGATCGGATACGTTTTTTGTGTCTTGGATTTCTATACCCTTGGTGAGCTCGGAGAGGACATGTTTTTTTTTTGAATAGATTGAAGAACCGCAACGCTTTTCATGATTACACGTTATTTTTCAATGCGGTATTCCGCAAACGTCACAAGTATTTCGATAATTGTAACACACTCTCGATCGTCTACGGTTTTGGTTCTTGTATTTTTATACCCTTGGTGAGCTCAAAGAGAACTTTCTAATTTTAATGCAGTCTTCCGTAAGCGCCACAAGTATTTTTATAAATGTAACACACTCTCGATAGACTACGGTTTTGATGTCTTGGATTTCTATACCCTTGGTGAGCTCGGAGAGGACACGGTTTTTTTTTCTTTTTTTAAATAGATTGAAGAACCATAACGCTTATCATGATTTCAATGTCATATTGTGCAATTATTTATTCCATAGAATTATGCTTCATATTCAGAAAAGGGTTCGTACCCAGCCTCTTGCTAGGCTTCCAACCAACTCTTTCTAATACACCATTTTATAATATTTCTATAATAATACACCAATTTCATGTTTAATAATATTAAATAGACTACCAACAAATTTCTTGTAATACATCTTTATTAAATTAATTTATTAATACAAATTATGATTACAACTCAAAAAGACTGTTAATTAGAGAAATGATAACAGTAATAATATTAATATTCATAGGTAAAAATTAAAAAACAAATCAAAAAAAATAAATTAAAAACAATTTACCTAACAATTTTGGGGAAAATAAAAACGAACTAACATTTCAAGAAACTAGTAAGAAGCCTGGCTACAAGTTGGGATCCAACATATTTCTATATGACAACCCCTAATCTATGAAAAATAAAATTACATTTCTTAGCTTGAAAATCAAATCTAGATAAGTGGTTATTTAAATATTTCAGGAAATCCACCGTGACATTGCGAAGTTCGCCAAACATGGTAAACGCCAATGTGCCAAAGCTGAACCCCTGGGCAGAGCATTTATCGTGGTACTTCTTGTGCTTATGAGAAATGGCATTGCTCAGAGCTAAAATTAAAATATTAAATGATTAAATTATGAATTGGAAATAATTTTTATTTTTATAAAACAAAAAATATATTCTACTAATAAATGTCATTCAAAAATAATTTTTATACATCTCTATTTTCGTCATTAACCATATTATAATTTACCAAACATTTAACTTATTTTATTTTTACAGCACAGCACATCAACGCACAACACAACAGAATACAACGCACAACACAACATGATAGGAAAAATCAAGAATACAAAACAGAGTGAGGCTAAGTTTGCCTGTCTTAGTGGTGGTCAGGATTTGTCCGTGGGAAAGATAAATCAAGGGCTGTGGGTCCGTGGGAAAGATAAATCAAGGGATGTGGTTCTCCCTTCCACACCCTACATATCGCACGTGTGGTTTTGATTCCAATATTATGAATGAAAAATGAATACTCAAGTCAAGATATGGAATTCCAAAAATTATAACGGGGAGGTTTGAACTCATGACCTATTGTGTCATAAGAGTGGCCTCTAACCAGTGTTCCACCTTGGTTGGAATTGATAGAAAATATAAATCAACAGTGATGGTTTGTTCAACTTAAATACCATAATTGCTTTATTAATTAGTGTTTCACTAATTGCACATAATAAATAGTCTATTCATTATAAAGTGTTTATTAATTAGTGTTTCACTAATTTCTCATAATAAATGACTAATCATTTTTTGATTATAAATGTTTTCTTAATTAATTATAATATTTATTTCTATTAATAAGTAATTTTGATAAATAATATCAATAGACATTTTATGCGAAAATGAGTAGTAGAAGAGGTGGAGGCCGAAAGATTAGTGGTGGTTAAGGGCGAAGCCAAGCACAATTATATTTATTTTTGTTCTTTTATCGTAAAATGGGATACAAAATCCATTTTTCACATGTATCCAGCTTGCCAAGAATTTTTTTCTCCCTTTCTCCTTAAAATCATGGCTCCGCCCCTGGTTTGTGGTGGAAGAAGTAGTGACGGTGAATGTTGGTGAGTAGTGATGGATAATATTAATATTATGTTGTCGCTACAACATCGATAACATCGTAGTGTGGAAGATGTGGTTGGTTGTTTTTAACAATTTGGATAAAGGAATGTACCATATATTTCAGGGATGATATCATACAAGACAATATTTTCATGATTGTAGTTGGATCACCCAAATGGTGCCTCTGTTATCTTTGGTACTATATCACATAAATCATGATTTTTTAATGTTAAAATAAAATTGATTGCAATACAAAAAAGAATATATACACGGAAAAATAATAATGAAACTAATCAATTGACGAAATTTTGTTCAATCTAAACCTCATACATGGCATTTGTGATTGAAAATTAGAATTGCGTCCAACAACCTACATGGGATGGGCGGCAGTGACAGCGGTGAAGTCAAAAATTGACATTGAGGAGGCCTATTTTTTTTTAAAGAAACATGTAAACTTTGGTGGACTAAACCATAAATATAAATATATATGGAAAAAGTACTATTTATAAAATAAACTAAATAAATTATGTAGTTATTAAAAATTTAAGGGGTTAGAGCCAGGTTAGTCAACCCTTGGCTCCGTCACTAGGTGGTGGTGGATAAAAAAAAGTGGATTCATATGGTTTTATAGTGGTGGCGGGTATTGGTGAACAAAAACATATTATGCTAATTTCGTAATGCCAAAAAATGTGTAACATTATATTATAAAGTATAAAACGTGGTTGATCATTCTAATCTTAAATAAACTCGGTAAAACACATGTCCATTTTAAAAAATTGGTGCAATCAATTTCCATGTTATGTAATAACTAAACGAACGACATGAATCAAGATTAGAACATATGAAATTATTTATTATTGATTTGTTTACGTAAAGAGTGGTAAGGATTTGTCCTTGGCAAAGACAAATTTACCGTTGGGGTTTGTTCAACTTAACTATTTTTAAATGTTTTATTAATTAGTGTCTTATTGATTATTCATAATGATTAATTAAATTTCTATTATAAATGTCCCCTTAATAATCACATAAATACATAATTTTATTAATAAATAATTTTACTAAAAGCTATATTAGTTCTAATGGTGGTAGTGGGAGTAGGGTTAGTATAAGATGTGGCGGGTGTTTGTGAATGGTGGAGGTGGTGACATTACTATTGGTGAGAGAAATAGTGGCGGTGGATGGTTTTTATGGTGGTGGGTGTTGGTAATAGTAGTGTATAATAATAGTTTTTGCTTTTTAGTGAGTTTTATTGACCAAGTAAAAAAATAATCTTCACAAAACATGCAACATTGTATTGTGAAAGATTTAATTGGTTATTTTTAGCACGATTGATAAGGACAAAAACCAAATATTTGGAGGATGATACCGGAACGTATAAGACAATATGATCATGATTATTCGATCACCCGTATTATATAAAGGCAATTGGTGTACCCGCGTAAGAGAATATTACCGCCCTCTCAAGTACTATTACATTCTTTTTCCTGAAAGACCATCAATGTCGAGTTGTTTCGCGACAACTACCTACAAAGACAAAAACTTTCACTCAATTCCCGATATAAAACCTTATTGACCGGGAAAATGTATTTGAATTCTAAAATATTTGTTTGAAAATTATGTTTGTTCATCAAAATCATCATAAAAAAATCTAAATCATAAATCTAAATTTCTCCTCCGATGTTTATAGAATATTATTTATATTCTACATTCTCAAGTCATGCGACCTCTTGATGACAAATAAACAATATCAAATTACGGATCAATATATATAGGTTTCATTCACTGGGTTAGAAGGTAGAGTAGACACATATGGGTAGATCACACAAAGCAGAACATGACTGAGAATACTTCAATAATTTAGTCAAGAGATAAGGTCAAAAATTTCAAATTAACTTTCTATAGGACTAATTAGATCGGCTTCGATATGAGATGACTAAAATATGGATTAATAATAAATTTCACGTAAGACAATTGCAAAACATAGTTTGGCTAACTTTGCCTATGTAAAGAGTGGTCAAGATTTGTCCTTCACTATGTTATGTGAGAAGAAGGTGATATCTAAGATTGAGGTATAATTCAAATCTATTAGATTCATACCATTTACAACTGGATGCCTTGAAGAAAAAATTGATGTGTTGTTATTATTATTATAGGCAAGGGATACATTGACCACACTTGTGCAAATAACTCACTTTTCAAATGATCGATGTTGCATGTACTGTCTAGAATGCAACGAGGAATTAGAGGAAACAAGGAATTAGAAGCAGTGTCCGGAGTATTTTGGATATAGTAACTTAGACCCGGTGTAATACTTATGTTTTTTTTAAATTTTTTCCATAATCTATTTATTTAAGAAAAATGAACATTGCAAATACATAACATCAACAAAGATTAGACAGATTGCGTTTGACAATAATGGCTACTGATGGTCCGGAAATGACAAAAGAAAGGAATTATTGTAGAAGAATTGTTGGGATATACAACAGATTACTTGATACGAATGAAAGAGGTATAACTATTTCGATTCTTAAATCACATAAAGTTCACAGTAGAAGATGACATCAAGTTTAAAGTTAGTAACAAACATAATATAGTTAACTAAAATGTTAAAAACAAACAAGATGTATAAACCTAAAAAGCCGTGGGACTTGAAGAGGCCAATTTTGAAAACTACAATATTTTGAAGTTACCAAAGCCTCCGTTAATACAAATTGATGGAACAATACTTTGTTGAAGATTTAATGGCAGAGGTTCGCATATATACAATCCCTTCGAAAAGGCAATGGGTACACATTTTAAACTTTGTCATCTAATGGATGTTGAAAAATTACAGGAAAATCATGTCACATTAGATAGTTTGTATCATTCGTTCGATGCAAAAAAATACTATTGTCTGCCTATTTAGAGGATCGACAACATGACCAAGATAGATGAGTCAGCTGGAGAAAAATAGGAGCATGTGGAAACTTTTATGGACGATATTGATTAGTTGATTTCACTGAGATGAGCGTTGTTGACGACATATTTCCAAAAAAATATTTAAACTTCCATGTTCATGTAGATCATTATCTCATTATAAGCAATGAACCTAAATAAAAAAGTGTCTGGAAGTTAATATTATATTTCTTTCGTTTGTGCAAATCTCCGGCGGTAAAATATTAAAGGAAAAAAACAAAGAAAAAAAGAGAGGAAAATCCCAACTATTTTTATGAAAAACACATATTAAATCATAATGAGTTGATAAGTATTCGGGAAACATATTATACGATATTTTAAAATAAACCAACATCATGGCCCGTGCCGTTACGGCACGGGTTAAGGGCTAGTGCTTTAATAAAACTCACAACAATATCAAACTCGCCTTAAGATGAGGTCCTACAACTAAATAGAATCATCTAAAAGTTGAAGGTTGAGTTTTTTTTTATTTGTTTCTTTGCATTTTAATGTGATATCGTCATAAAGTTTGTGTTACTCATATTAGTCATCCATCTTTCATCTTGTATCTCACTTAAGGCCCGTAAATAAGAAAACCTAATTTATTTTGGTCAATTTTCTACTATGATTCTCTAATATCTTTCATTTGTTTATAACTAGGATTAGATTCAGACAATTTTTATTCCTTGGTAAACAATATTTTTCCAGCTGAGATTATTGCTTTGAGATTTTGGAGTGAACTAAAATTATAATATGTGTCCAAATAGTATGCAATGCTTCTACCTTGTAACTACATCAAGGAGATATTTTTGTGATCAACATCGAGTAAACACTAATCATCATCTATTACCTTTATCGAGCAAATATAATATAATATTGTGAATTGATATTTTTTTTAATGAAATAATTGTTTGTTATATAGCCCTTAAATATGTTTGTCAAAATTAAGATTTTAAAGGAGATATATGTAGAATCTAACATATGTTAACATCCATTCCATGTCACCAATTTAATAAATACATTTTATGCTTCCTTTTTTTTCCATAAACCATGATTCAATAAAATCATGTCCAATTTTTTTTTCATGATTAAGATAATAATCGATATCATTTGAAACAAATTAGTAAATGAAAAAAAAAAATCTAAAAGAGAACATCCAACGTTGTTAAACGGAAAACAAATACAATTTGAGAAGGAAGAATATCCATATCATTCGAAAAGGTCTGGACATGTCTAAGATGGCATTTACCTAGTAGGAAGAGTCGCTAACAGTTTTCAGCCAAAATTTGTAGATTTCCAATCATGCCCGAGTCATAACATGATCAAGCGGCTTAACACCTAAAAACGAGGAAAATCAGACATGCCAAAAAATAAACACTTCGTGATTCATTGAATAAATAATATATTATAATCAAACAACAAATATTGGTCTGGTCCCAGCTGTAAAACACTTCGTGCTTAACATCTCTTTTTTTACATTAAAATAAATAATATATTCCAGTGAAACCATGAAAAGTGGCAATCCTAGAGTCACTACAAAAATACAGTACAACTAAATGTTTAACAAGGAAAAAAAATTCTCGTAGGGGATTAAAAAGGTAGTCTAACATCTCAGTACCTCGTCTATGTGATTTTATGTTTGAGTGAGGTCAATAAAACCGAGTACTTCAATAAGCTTTTATTTGATTTTATTTAAGTGATCATATTTAGAATTGGTAAAGGAAATATGGTTTCAGGATTACTTATCAGGAGTTGGTTCCTATTATATCGAACATCATTATATCAATAACAACAACCCATGATTATGATTACACAAAACATCAAGCATTGTCCTAAATCCAAACTAACCATAACTAACATGTGAGATAAATTAAAGTAAGATAATGACACAGGTCTAGATCTCGCTTGCCATTTCCAAATAACGTTAAATTGAACGAAATCATCTTAACGATATTTGACCAATTCGATTAACCATTTTAACTAAGTCAACTTAATACTAAATACATTTTCATATTTGAATTTCAAATTCATATATTAAAATATTTAGTAACATGATATTATGATAGTAAAGCAAGTTTTGTGGTCGATAACTTTAGTCTTCCAAGTTCCATGGCACCCTAATACTTGGAATAAATCATATTAGTTCAAGTTTAATGGTGGAGGGTAAATTATATTCCAAAAATACCAAATTGGGTTTAATCTTGGTCCACATAATTTACGGTAAAAAAGGGACAATTAGATTGAGAAACTAATCAAACACAGGATAGAGTGCAATTCCGAATATTGCTCAGTGCAATTTAGATTGCCATTTAGTTTGGGTTCCAATATATCTTTTATAAAACCTTAAAATATTCCTTGTAGAAGGTGTGGATTAACCCAATTTGAAAGTTCATTTGAAACCCATTCAACTTGATACTCCACAATTTTTCCAAGAGTCGAATAACTTGGATTCCACCAAAAGACTTGATTTAAGTGCAAGCCTTTTGAGCCTCCCATTCATAGAAAGATAAGCAAAATTCATTGGTTTGCCAACTGTCGTAATCACTCGTAATCTATTAGATCAGAGCTAACAATGGCATTTCTGGCTGGCTTGCCAACGAACAAAAATAGTAAGTCAATAAAACTTGCAAAACAAATGATTTTTTTCTTTTTCTTTTTGGAGACATGCTTACACTTATACTTATGTGCATTATTAACATTTAATGAAACTCCTTGGATTAAATATTGGGAGTTTGTTCAAAATATCCCTGATTCAATTAGTAGTCTATAAAGTACCCTTTTTTTCCTTTGAAAATACCCTCTCCGTTGGATTTTCCATACATCTTGTGGAGTCAGTCAACAATTTACTTATTTACCTTTTTCTAGTTGCCACGTTGAACTTCTATATTGTTTTCCAGGTTTATCGAGCTCAGTTCCATACGTTTCACAGTTTTCAGGTTCATTATAACAGGTTCATCATTCCCGAGTGTCGTGGAGTTTTTGATTGGTGGAGAATGTACCTTCCGTGAAACATTTTAGGTTCATCGAGCTTGATTCAGGATCGTTACAATGTTTTTAGATTCATCAAGTCCGATTTAGGATTGTTACATTACTTTCAGGATCTCCGAATCATTTATCCTCCCCACCAAAAAGATATGGGAAACTCGTTTTAACTCAACAGATTCATGAAATTTTAGTACTTTTTCCATGTAAGATTCACATGCATTTATCTAGCAATAGAAACTCTGTAAATTTATGCCTTTGGAACCAGCAAAATTTATTAACTAAGCAAAGATTTTTAATTAAACGAGTTAAAAATTAGCTTTTGTAAGCCTAAGTGGGATCAAAGATTTTTTGATTACCTACTACTTGTGTTATTGCTATATTATAAAGATAAATGAAAAAGGGAAAAAAAATAAAAGATACCCCTAGACCTCGTCCATCTTTGAACACCACACTGTGTTACAGACACAAACTTACTATCAGACTTAGGATTGGAATTTAGTTGAGACCGAATTAACCCTCCGAGAAATTCAGCCGCACTCGTGTTCCTTTCTCCTCTTGAACCTAACAAGATTTTGCGCACTTGATTCCCTTAGTTGGCGTCCTTTACATCCTCAGATTTGCTTCAACCTCGTTGAAGACTTTTGTTACCAATCCTCCTTTAACAAAAAATCCTATTTGATTCCTCTTTTGATTTTTCAATCTAGGTTTGGAAAATTGTTTGCAGTAGGTAAAGTCCATCAAAACTCATGAATCGAAAAAAAAAACTTATACTCGATTATACAAACGTACTACTATTGACCTCTCAAAAACAATCTAAACAAACTAAAGGAGAGTATAGATATCTATCTTGAGGAATCAAAAGTCTGAGACAAAGAGAACTTTGTGATTTCTATTTATGACGTTCCTGGTATAAGATTACGAAAACCCCAAAGATTAATATCAACAGGATCTGGGTATAAGAACTGTAAGGTAAAAGATAGTCTTATCGTGCTTTACGAATCCCTAAGTGAAGTTTTCAAAGTCATAACTTAATTATGTTTCACAAAGAAAACCTAAGTTATAGAAGAAGCCTTTAGCTTTGCAACTAGGGCACAAAGATATAGAGATTAAAATATCGTGTTGCAAAAGTCTCAATATTTATAGATTTTTCAGGCTCTAGGTAGCTTTGAATTCAAATTTTAGAAAATTTACAATCCAAGCAAACACTTTCTCAGTTTAGATGAAATTCTTATTATGAATTCATGTAAGCACGTGAGAAGTCTGCCTTGAAATTACATAGAAGAGTATGCATTTGTGTCCAGGAGTCTGAAGCAATGCACAATGATGGTTCATAGTGGCATAGTACCATTTGAACTTACAAGCACATAGTTGTGTTCAATAACATTCAAGACTTTATCAATGATCCACAACACACAAAATGATTTGGTGAATAAAGTCGAAGCGTCTATGAGAATTGTAACAAATTTGAACATAAACATATAAAATGGTTCTTATGCTTCTTCTATATATACTGGAAGTGAACATGTTTGTAAACCGGATTTACAAACCTCTGATAGTTCGCGAAGTCAGGTCATAAGGGTTTGGGAACCTTGGTAGTTCGCGAAAGTCGGGACAAAAGGGTTTGGAAAACTTGCAGTTCGCGAAAGTCAGATGGTAGTAGTTTACGAACCTACCTAATGCCCGAAATCAGACGATATGGTTTTCAAACCGGGTTTGCGAACCTATACAATCTAAAAAATTCAAGAACGTTTACCTATCGTCAAGTTGTTCTTTTTCTCACATAATTTATTTGAATCCATATGCAATATGCACTTTTGCTTGGGAAATTTTCAAATTATCAACTTGAAACAAAAATAGTTCTTGAACAGTAAATTATTTTTATCTAGAACATCCATTGCTTGAATCATATTTTGAGAATTTAATCAAGACAAGCTTGAACTCGAAAATTCTTCTTTGCAATATTAAATCTACTAAAATCATATGACATAGTCTCATAAGATAGAATGGTATATGTCATGAGTAAATATGATAGGTATGTCTTCACATACCTCTTTGTTGATGAAGTTATCACAAATGTCTTCGTTTGTTCTTCAGTCTTCAATCTTCGAGGGTTATTCCGTGACGTCTTATACTAAACTGCCTCCCACAAATCCTAGTCCCAGACTTGATTTTAGTAGACTATAAATCAATATATATGTTTGTGCATCTAACATTGACAACAAGCTTGAGATAGCAAGACTTTTGAGTTCGAACGAGCGATAGCCTAATTAAGGAGATATTCCTATGATCAACATCTAATAAGAACTAATTAACCTAGTATATTTTAATAAAATATAAGATAGTATGTGAATTGTTATTTTTTTTTTCAATGAAATAATATTGCTCGTTATACTGTTATAGTCCTTTAGCTCTTTTCAATGAGATAATTTCTCCATATAGTCTTTGAATTAATTTCAATAAATATAATCAGGATAGGAAGATACATATAGCTTATAACATATGCTAACATTATTTTCATGTCACCAATTTATGTAAATGCATTTTATGCGTCATATACCATAAACCATGCTTTATAAGAATCATAATTGGTTTTATTTTCCTCGAAAACAGTTATGAGCCACATTTAAAAAGATAATCAATGTTCTTTAAAACATTTCAATCAAATAATGATAATTAAAAAAAATGTCAACATGTACTATCCAATTTTTATTAAATCACTAAATAATATATATAATCTGGAGAAAAAAAAATAGCAACGTCAGTCGAACAGTTCGGGAGTCAGATCCATAATTCTCTTCATTTTATCTTTAAATCAAGCAGATTTTGGTTTTATTGCTCAATTCTAAACTGTAGAGATGACAAATAAATATACAGGGAGAGTGACTTTAACTTAACCATTTTTTTCTTTCTTTTTAATGATTATTTTTCCAAAATAAAAAAATATATATACAGAAGAGAAACAGATAGAGAGATAAAAGGGTGGATGCTTTATTGTTATTTTAAAAAAGGCAATGCTTGAAATGTTAAAAAAATAAATTGATCCTCATGTACTCAGTGGCGGAGCCAACCACATACAAGCTTGGTCAATTCCTTCATTAGGCATTAATTTTTGCAAGATCAAATTGAAATTGTGACACTTTTTTACCCCTATAGAAAAACTTTTACACCTTCTTAGAAACTCATCGACCTCTATACTTGAGTCAAACAATAAGATGATAATTAAAAAATCCAACTAAGGATGAATTCTTTGAATCAAGTCTTTGAAGAAGAACCAAAGAAGATTTAGACCAAACTCATTGTTAGTGCCAGTGAGTTTTTTTAGTGAATCTCATCACGAGGTAGTGCATATTTTGTTCTAAATTGTGCGATTTATGTAGTTGATAAATTTTATTAAGTTGGGTTTTTTCTTTTACTAATTTAAAGTTCAATAAAATTAGTACATTCCTATTCTTAGTTTTAATGTTTATAAATGGTTATTATGAATTTGTTTCTTTAAAAAGTTGGGGTTATAAATTTAGTTATTGTCTACATATATAAGGAGACTTAACATAATTTTTAATGTATAATGAAAAAATAGTAATTTGGAGTGTATTTTTTTCTTACACCCACTCTTAAAATTCTAGCCCCATCTCTGCATCTGTCCATGGTAATAAGCGGTTCCCCTTTATCACTTTTTCTCCGAATAAAGGAATGCACTAGACTACCTTTCGTCATATTATTGACTGCCCCATGGTTGCCAATATGACCAATGGTCAATTGGGTAGGAACATATGCATCCAGCATTTCGGTAGTCTTAAAGGGACTCAAGTATTATGTAGAGTGGTCGGTTTGACGAATCAGTGGAGAGTAGTTACCTAGGATGGCATTATGTTCTAGGTCGTCGATTTGGATTATCCCTTATGGATGCCGAGTTTGCGTTGCATACACAGAACACTTAATTCACCATGCATCAAACAAAATATCCATATTATATACACCTATGAGAAATCAGGTTGCAATCCTGTATCAATTAAATGTTGAGTTGAGTTAAAACAAGTCATCAACACATGGAATGATTTTTTCTTTCTTTCTTTTGATTAAATCAAAACAAGGCATCATAATACATGGTATCAAAAGAGGGCTAGATTAAAGTGAACTAAACTATTTTGTGTATCCTATATAAGACAAAATGTCTGAATATGTTGGGGTTATTTGGTGTTTGATGTTTGATATTTGATATTTGGTTTTGTCCAAAATTAGTGTTTGGTCTAACTTTTGTCCAACTTAGTCCTTAGTACTTGGAATTCACGTTGACCCATGTTGACTATGTTAACCAGTGACGTGTATAACTTTTAATCAATTAAATAGTTAATTACTGAAATATATTTGACTTTACTAATAATGACCTAATAAGTCCTTATCCATTATCATCCAAATATGTTAGGTGCCCAAGATAAAAATTAAGGGCATTAAAATAACACTTCTTTGTGGATAAGAGTGTCATTTCATCTTCTTCCACATCATCACTGTTGCAGAGATATCAAAGTGGAAGAAGAAAATTTCAAGACGCAGGTACATGCATCTATATTTTCACTATCCAGCGATCAAGCCAACATATTTCCATCACCTTTATCGATTTACATCAATAACGACAGTAGCAACCGCACCACCACCAACTCAAATTCAAACCCCAAATTTCTTGTGTTTTTAATCACTTTCACTTGATTTGAAGACCCTAATTTCGAAAATTGATTTAATATCTAAACTTGATCTTGAATTCATTTTTTCTCTCGCTTATTTGAATATATTAGGGTTTGTTCATCTTCTTATTATTTATCTGATGCTGACAGTAATGCTAATGGGGATTCTCCATACATTGGATAATTGGATGTTGAAAGTATCTAAAAATTAAGAAAAGATAACTCTTGTTTGGGAACTCGTTATGGTGGGGAGATTTGAGGAGTTTGAGAAGGTGTTACAAAAAAATATATATTAAATTTGTTATTTGGATTCAATTAGGGGATATATTTAGGGTTTATGGAAGAAATTGAGCGCAAAAAAAAGGTGTTTATTCATCAGACCCATGTGTTTTATTAGATCTTGTACAAACTAACTAACAAAAATGATAAATTAAGCTAGCAACTCAATAAGATAAACTAAACTTTTTTTTTTTCAGTGAGCATTTATTTTTTAAATGAGAAAGGAGTTAAACATGTTGATTATATCTTTCCAGTTTTTTCTACTTACTGAATTGACTAAAAATTTGTCCAAGGTATGGGTCACATGAAACAAGATAATCAAAATCAGAATGATGTGATCTGAACCGACGACTAAGTTTAAATCATTTTTTTCAGCGAGGATTATGTGTACAACTAGCATATTTTATTTATTATTTAGGGCCCACTATATTATATTTTTCTTATATTTAAGTTAGGAATTACTGATATTTCTGGATTATATTGTCATCCATGATTGAATGACCAGGGTCTGGGCCTACATGATCCGATTTGTCTCTGAAATATAACTTCTCTGAAGTTACATCATTTGTTGAAATATAATTGAATTTACTCTATTGATTACATCATTTTTTGAAATATAATTGAATTTCACTCTATTGATTTCTTGGCTGTTACTATTGTTTTGATCCAAAGTCGATTTTTTTTTTGGGTAAACCCTTCATATCTTGCTATTTTTCAAACACTCTTTTATTTCTTGGGGTGGATTAGAAAACCACACTCCCGACAAGATTTTTTTTTTTACTAGCACTCTTTGCAAAAACATTAGCCATATCATTTGACTCCCTAGATCCGTGCATGAAAACTGCACTCTCAACATTACATGAAAAAGAAAAAAGTGGACTATCAAAAGATTAATCTTCTCCCAATTTTTAAGATATTATCACAAATTAATTATGATATCAGACTAATTATACCTAATCAAAATCTCTATCTCAACAATGTATAATATTAATATGGTGGATTCATGATAGAAAAAAATAATAATATTTAGTAAATCGCAATATTAACAAGATCAAGAGCTCCTACATATACACAGAAAACTATTTGCGAAATCACATGGAGAAAGAGTTAAAAAATAACTTGACTAGGGGAAACCTAATAAACAGAAACTGTACCAACTTAGCAACATAATAAAATGAGCCAAAAAAGAAAGACCCACTTAAAAAATAACTCCACTAAAAACAAGAAGCGAACAAATAGACTATGTAACAACTCAACAACAAAAAAAGTAATAATCTACTTGTAAAAGAACACGAGAAAATAACTAAAAAAACCTTAGACTAAAAAAACTAGCAAAATATAAACTCAAACTGTTGTACTGATTCACTAAAAAACAAAGTGTAAATTAAACTAAAAACTCAACAAGTTAAACTGAACTTTTTTTTTGTTGCAATGATCTTTTATTTTTTAAATAACAAAGGAGTTAAACATGTTGATTGTATCTTTCCAGTTTTGTCTACTTATGGAATTGACTAAAAATTTCTCTAAGGTATGAGAAACATTATTCGGCTCTCTTGGCATATAAAGTTTTAACCAAGCAGTAATTTGTTTTAGGACATTTAAACTTTTAGGACACTTCTCGGTTGAACCCACCAAGCATTGGTGTGTCAAGCTTGGTTGTCAAGCTTAGTTCCAAAACTCGGACGCTTGAATTATTTACTAAAGTTAACTTCATCAAGTTAGATTTAGGATGTAGAAATGTTGAGACAATCTCTAGTGACTCGTTGAAGAGCTAAAGACGTATTAAAAACATACAAAGACATCATCCTTCAGATCGAGGTTAATATGGCTTTGAGTTGTTCTATTTCTATCAAAGTTATTAGACTCGTATTCAATGAAAAAATAACATGTTGAAGTTTGTCTTTACATAGCTTTAGTTGTTTAGATGACTTCACCATTTTTATATTCTAAGTATCAAAGGAAATATATGCATTGGTTGCTTTGCAACTTATTTTATTGAGTTACGTAGTATAATTAACTACACTTCCTTAGTTACGACAAAGCACTAATGCGACTCTTGTTAAATATTAGTGTTAAACCTTCGAGAAATTAGGCATATGTATCTAATGGTAAACCCGAACTTTGAACTCGTGTGAGAATTTCTCTTTTTGTTGGCATAGTTTAACTTTCTTCGCACTAGAATTGAGTTTATATGTCGAATAGGATTTAAGACCGATACTAGACTTGCAAATTCTAAATCCCTATCTTAATTCTATATTTTTAAGATTTTGAGAGGTGAGCAAGTCCGAATTATATCAAGAAATATTGAAACGTGTTTAACTCAAACATATTATTGTTCGTATTTATTCCTTTAATACTCAAAGCTGAGATCCAAGTTAATTTTTTGAGAAATATTTTCGGATCCAAGTTTGGAATCGATATTGGTATACTTCCCCCCCTAAAAGATTGCACATAACTAGTTTTATAATTTAGAAAATTGATTTACACTAGCTAATATTAGTTAGCATACTAGTAAGATTTTATTTGTTGGAGATATCATTTATGATTTTATTACGATATTGTATACTGATAATATCGAAATAATGTCAAGAATATATCAAATTTCGAAAATATCATTTATTGCATATCTTTGAGAATTTTTAGAATTGGTTTTCTTGTTTTCCAAACAAGCCTCGGTCATAACGAATGGATAGTTGAGCTTGTTTTCTTACAAACTCATCCCATTTTCACATATTTCTCGTGTGATAGTTGTTATTCTACTAACGACATAAGTTCAATTCAGTTATGGACAAAAGTTCTTTTTAAAGTCTTCTTGGGGGATCATGAAACTCTTGTGGTAACTTTAGTGGGAAACTAAGAATCACCACTTTAGTATTCACTGAATATTACTTGTTACTGAACTAACTCGTATAATTATTTTCTAGATAAGTTCTTGTTAATTCTATGTCATTCTCTTTTAGTATAAGGAAACTCAATAATTGCAAATCTAAATAATTCAAAATTTGTGGGATATAATTATTGATTTGTTAATAACTTAACTTGTGTAATCAAGATTGGTTATTTAGGTATCGCGATCTTCATTGATCTTAATCAAAGATTTTCGGATTTGGTAAAATTATTGGACTACAAATCGTAACAGAAGATCCATAACTCTCGTATAATCATCAAATATCTTTGATATTGTGATTGGATTTGACTGGTTAGCATACATTTGGATTCCTAATTGTTTGTAAGACGTCCTAATTGGGTTACAAAAATCTATACAGAAGTAAAGCAATACTTGGCATTGGATTCTATTTGATAATTCACATGCGTTGTACATATTAGTTGAAAATGCGAAAATACCGAGAAAACTGAGTAACTATAGGTAGTATGGTCTCAATACACAACAAATTAACTTTAAAAGTACTCAAAATTGGACTTTGTATGTGAATTTTCGGAAAACGATTTTACCGATTCCAGTCACCCATTTAGCCGAGTCAACTTAGTACTAAATACATCTACCAATATTTGAATTTAAAATTTAGAGATACTTTACAATTTAAGGAACATGATGATATGATGATACCCACCAACTCAACCAAGTTCACAATTTTTTTGCTCCACAAATTAATAAAAAATACATATCATTTTGGACAATTTAGGTAACCCCATCTTAGACAATTTAGGTAACCCCAACTTTTTTTGTTTGAGATTAAACCAACCCTAATTCAATGTCTCCATTAGATTTCCAAACCTAAAAATAGGTTCATTATTTAAAAACCACCAAACTTTTAAAGAACCAGCCATTAAAATTATGATGATGATTATATGAGCTAATTCTTGCCCTAATTTTACCCAACCAAAATCCAAAGATAGCTAGAAAAACTGTACATGCATACAACAACAAAATGGACAATCCGCCGTATATTCCGGTCACCACAAACATCAATGTCCGAAACACTATATCGTAATTTCAACCAAAACAAAGGGCAAAACCGTCAACTTTACACAAAATTAATTCTAACTGGTACCCATCCAAACCGTCGATTCTTTATGATAAGAAACCAACGGCTGGTGTGAATTGTTTGACTGGTGTACGGACTTTTTTTTAAAAAAATTAAAAATGAAATGATTGGATTTTAGTCTTGGATTCATGTTTTTGTTTGACCAAAAGAAAGAGAGAGAGAGAGAGTTTTTATGTTGTGTGAGAGAGACAGTTTATTTTGAGAGAGAAGGGAGAAAAGAAAAGAAATTCTGTCTGTTTTCTAAAATTTCCATTTCTATCCTTCTTCTTCTTCCTCCTCCTCCCCTCTTTTTCTCTGTAAATGGGGAGAGAGATGTTGTTATTATCATTATCATCAGGGATAAGAATCAGAGATTGATTTTATTGGAGTTGATTTGTTTTCTGCATTTTTTTTAAGACTCTGGTTAAGAAGAGAAGAAGATCAATCAAATCGAGAAGATTAGGGGGGATTCTTGTACTTGTTCTTGTTCTTGTTGTTCAGTGTGTTGCGGGTGGAAGAAAGGAGGAATCATGCATGTAATGCGCCGTTTGAAGAGTTATGCCTCTGGTCGATCTTCCATTTCTGATCCCGTAAGTTTTTTTTTTTATTGGGATTTTTTTTAGGGTTTGTGTATTTTTTAGGAGATTTTTATACGTGAATGTGTTTGTCTGGATCTACATTTATGAATTATTTTGGGATTTTTGAAGTTGTTTTCCGGTTTTAATTTTTAGGGAAATGGAAAGCTCAGTAGGATGTTTATTTTTGGATTTGGAATGAGCTTTTGTGATTGGAATGACTGAATGTTGTGATTTTTGTTGCATTTTTTTAGTGATTTTGATGAAGTTTTTGATGGGTTGATTTGGTGTTTAGGCGGGCGATACGAACACGAAAAGGGTGAAGGTTGAGCAGGAAATAGAACCGGAAGTTGCCGCCGTTGAAGTAGAAGCTGCTCCTGCGCCTGCTGCTGCTAATCATTCTGTAGTGGATAATAAAATAGAGGCTGCTGCTGAGAGAGGAGAAGAGAATATTGCTTCTACATCACAGGAGAATGATGCAAGTACTTCTGAAGATTCCGCTGCTATTCCTAAAGCAGCTGAAAAATCTGGTGTTGATCAACTTCCGAAAGAATTAAATGAAATGAAAATTAAAGACGATAAAAACGACAATAATGATGATGATAAGGTGTGAATTGTGTTTATCTTTTGTTAGTTTTTATGTTTGGGGATTATTGTTATTTGGTAGGAAATTGATATGTTTGGTCATTGGTATTGCAATTGATTGAATTAGTTGTTTTTGGCTTTGTGCAGAGTATGGAAGCCACTGTTGTAAATGGTAATGGAACGGAAACGGGTCAGATAATTACTACAACTATAGGAGGCCGAAACGGTCAGCCGAAACAGGTAATATTGTTTACTTGATTATTGTCCTAAAATGTCTTGCATTGTGTCACGTCATTTTGTACCACTCTCCATACTTCATTTATTTCGTTATTATTGTTGTATCTCTTTCAATACCTTAAAGTTGGTTAAAATAACAATTCGGCTGATAAATGCTTATTGTTTTTTATTGGTAGACTATTTCGTATATGGCAGAGCGAGTGGTTGGCACTGGTTCATTTGGTGTTGTATTTCAGGTACTCATATTTGTTAGTTTCTGTCTTATATTGCTCATATTGTAATACACTTCCTGACTTTTGCGTACGATATTTTTCAATGCAGGCCAAGTGCTTAGAAACAGGCGAAGCGGTGGCTATAAAGAAGGTTCTACAGGACAAGAGATACAAGAATAGAGAACTCCAAATTATGCGCATGTTTGACCATCCTAATGTAGTTCAACTAAAACATTGGTTCTTTTCTACTACTGAAAAAGAGGAGGTTTTTCTCAACCTGGTACTGGAATATGTTTCTGAGACTGTTTACCGAGTTACGAAGCACTATAGCAGGATGAACCAACATGTTCCCATTATCTTTGTACAATTGTATACTTACCAGGTGAGAGCATTTCTTTTGTGCCTCATTTTGTTTCTTATGAATTTGTTCGGTGTCGGTGTTGTGCTCTTTTGGTTATTTCCAACTATGACTTAATTAATCTTTTCCTTGTTTGTCACTTTGTAGATCTGTCGTGCGCTTGCTTACATACATACTGTTATCGGAGTGTGCCATCGTGACATTAAACCGCAAAATTTATTGGTATGACTTGCCTGACGCATCGTCATTTGAAAGGATACAAATTGGTGTTTTTGTGTAGTCAATCAAATATGAAATGTTGTTGTCTAGTATTAGCTTTTTCTGTTTATGCATATACTTAATCTGAGAGTTTGCTTGTTTTAGTCCAAGAAATTCATAGTTTGTGTATATTTACAGGTAAATCCACACACTCATCAGTTAAAGATCTGTGATTTTGGAAGTGCAAAAATGTTGGTAGGTTACTCTGGCTAGTATTCTATTTCTGTTCTTAAATAAGAAAAATGCAGTGCGAGTTTTGAGATTTTTCTTTGGCATTCTTGCAGGTTCCTGGAGAGCCCAATATATCATACATTTGTTCGAGGTACTACAGGGCCCCAGAATTGATCTTTGGAGCCACTGAATACACAACAGCCATTGATATGTGGTCCGCTGGGTGTGTTTTTGCGGAGTTGCTTCTGGGACAGGTGTGTATTATTGAGTTGCTTTTGGCTTAAATGCCCCCTGAGATATTATGGAAGAGCATTTGATATAGTGACTGATGATTACTTTTGGTTTGCTTGATTCTCAGCCTCTGTTTCCAGGAGAAAGCGGTGTTGATCAGTTGGTGGAAGTCATCAAGGTAATTACACTAGCAACTGTTTCTTGTATGTTACATTTACTTGGTGTTCGTTGTACTGTCTTATGAACTAATGTTGTGGAATTATCAGGTTTTGGGGACCCCCACAAGAGAAGAAATTAAATGCATGAATCCAAATTATACAGAGTTCAAGTTTCCTCAGATCAAGGCTCATCCATGGCACAAGGTCTGTGTTTTTTTATTTTTTACCATTGTGACATGGTTTTTTTTTTTTCCATTTGGTCTGTCTTTATGTTCATTAATTCATAATAGATGTTTATTCCACCAATCAGGTTTACAAGTCTATCCATCTTGATATTTCATATTGATATTTGCAGGTTTTCCACAAGAGGATGCCTCCTGAAGCTGTTGATCTGGTATCAAGGCTCCTTCAGTATTCACCAAGTCTGCGCTGCACTGCTGTAAGAAAACCTTCCTTTACTACAAAGATGTTTACTATCCTATCCTTCTATCTTCTGTCTAGGTGTACATATAATTGGTGCTATGCTTGAATTCTCCTGGTTGATTCTGTAAGTCTCGGCTTTAGTAATTATTTAGAGGAGTTGAGCAAGAATTTCTTCTTGCTAAAAGTAGCAGCAGCAGTGCATTAAAGTTTTTAGAGAATTTAAGATGGAAAAAAACTATTAGATACAACCGTCTGAACTTGATGATGAACATTAAGTATAGTACTTAATTAACTGTTGATACATTTTGGTTCCTTGCAGTTAGAGGCATGTGCACACCCGTTTTTTGATGAGTTGCGAGACCCAAACGCTGTCTTGCCTAATGGCCGCCCACTTCCTCCATTATTTGATTTCACGCCTCAGGGTAAATACATCTTGCCTTCCACATTGTATCTTTTAGCTTAAATGCATCTTTACTCTTTACTGAAACAAACTGTTTACCTTTTTGCAGAGCTGGCTGGTGCACCCCCTGAACTAGTCCAACGACTAATTCCTGAGCATGTCAAGAAATAAATATGAACTTTGCAAATAGTCTAGGGGCAATGTCAATAGTTATAGTGGTAGTAGTGGCTTTAGTACAATTTCTGTCGGTTTCCAATTTTTCGTTTTTCCAGTTGATTTCATGGAGATAAGTGCTAAGTAGTTGCCTACTGGTTGTAACGGAATGTGCGATTTGGTTGTTTTTTAGACATAATACGGCAACGCCACATTATGTCTATTTCGATGTTGTATTATCTATAATGTTATATAATATCAATTCCTGACTTTGTTAGATCAATTTACCAATTTACTAATGATCTTTAATGAACTGCTCTTTCTTTCATGGCTGCTTTCTATTTGGGTGGTTGACAAATGTTTAATCTTCGCATCATCATTGAACTTATGTACTTCTCAACTCAGGTTAGTTCATCAAGAACACTGTTCTGATGAACTTAAGGAGTTTTTTTTGTTTTTTTTTGTTTTGTTTTGTTTTTTTGAAATCTCCTAATATGTTTGTTCAATTCCTAATTTTTTCTATTGTTGGGAAAAAAATAATAATTTCACCCAGTCATAACATCTTCCAAATCAAGACCCCCAGTGAAATGAAAGATTCTTAGTTTCTAATGATCAACACTTGAGAGAGACAAACTAGAGCATGAAAGCCCAACAAACAGAGAAACACTGTCTATATGAATCCCTGCAATACAAGCTTACATTTGTGCTTCTCTGAAAACAAGCTATCTATCTTTCTCACCACTCATCACCACCGTGTTTTGCCGCATACGCTATGCCATTGCTCCAAGCCTATGCTTAATAGAATAATTTTTATAGGCTCTCAGAGTCACAGCTGCAACGGCAATTAAACTGAACCAAAAAAAATGGAGGGGAACATACCCTTAAAGCATCTCCCACGAAAATGGTGAGTGCACCTTCTCGTGGCACCGCTTCCATCCAACTGCCCTCCTTAGAGGAGTTCAAGGCCAGGCAAGTCTTGATACAGAACAGCTAATATGGATGTTCCGAATCATACTAGTATTTTCCTACTCCAAGGCTCTCGAAAACTATTTTCCGAATAACGTGCTCCACCACTACCATCGTTTTACTAAACAAAAACAGCAAATATATAGATCAAAACTGAAAGTAGCGAAATGCTCATTCAAATGCACGAGCAACAGAGAATAGTGACTTGACCAAAAATGAGGATTCCCGCTCGGCCACAGAATACTGGTTTGGTATTCGAACCCAAGTTTGTAAAGCATTGGAAGAATACGGTTGTTTTGAAGCCATGTATGATAATAAGGTTTCATTGAAGCTTCATAATGAGATTTTTTCCGCAGCTGAGGAAGTGTTGGATCTTCCGTTAGAGACCAAGATGCTAAATACTTCAAGTAAGCCATACTATGGGTACTTGACTTCAATCCAGAAGCCTCGGTTAGACCACTTTTTGAAAACATGGGATGCACCCGTTCTTGAACAAGTATCCAACTTCACTAATCTCATGTGGCCGGAGGGGAATATTAACTTCGGAAAATGGGTCATATAGCCAAAAAGGTAATATTCCTGGGTCAAATGGACAGGTAGAAATATGGTCTAGGTCAAATGGACATAAGAAGTTTTGGACGGAACTACCCTAACAAAAATGCAAAAACTGCTACGTTCTCCCTCTCCTCCACAAAACCACGTTCTCCCTCTCTCTTCAATTGAAAACCACCAACGTTCTCTTCATCTTCTCACAACTCAGAAGTCGAACAATCGATTCCCTACACCAAAAACCATTCAGCAATCGATTTCCTCCACCGTCTACAACCATCAACAATAGTAGATTCATCAGAAACCTTCAGAAAATTATTTTCCTCCACCGTCTGCTGGTTTCATCAACCTTCAACAAGGTCGTGAAATTGGGTTTGATTCACCGTCAACACCGTCATGAAATTGGGTTTGATTCACCGTCAACACCGTCAACAGTACTCTACAACATCAGAGGTTTCTAGGGTTTCAAAAAAACTATCAGTTTAGTGAAGAATTAGGGTTTGAAATCAATTGAAGAATCAGGGTTTCAAAATGTCTCCTAGAACTCGTAATTTTTCAAACCCTAACTCTGAATTTCTCTTAGTTTCAGAATTGAATGGTTAATTGGTGGTTTTATTTACATTTTAGTTGATTAATTTGTTTAATTGATGATTTTATTTTTCATTTCAGTGGGTATGTGTATGTAACTGTAGGTTTGATGAAACTCGCTTGCATCTGGTTATATGAGTTTTTTGTTGTTGTTGAAATGGATTTGTTGCAGTGAGTTGTTGTCTTAACTCGCTTGCAGGTTTAGACTATAATGAGCAGATTTAGACTAGACGTAAACCAGTTTCATCCAGGTCAAAAATTGCAAACCTAGATGAAATTTGAGTGTAAAAACTGCAAATCTGCAAACCAGTTTCATCCAGATGTTGTAAAACCATTTTAGTTTCACTTCAGTGTAAAATACACCATCAACTCCATGTAGCCATGCTTCTCTTGTTATTTGTTTATAGTTTGTTGTGAAATTTGAATAGATTAAACTGGATTCATTTAAAGTAATGTTAGGATGTAACTTGTTGTCATCTAGCATTAACACGGGATGTAGTTGGTTTATGCAAATGCTTTTGTTGTATTGCGCAAATGATTACAATAGTACTTTAGTATATGGATGTGTGTCTATGGCATTGAAATGATGTGGATTCTTATATAGTGTACTTTGCAATATATGCAAACTAGATTGCATATATCGGTGGTCTTAATTTTATAGATTATGGGACTAATAATAACATAGATATCAGCGTAAACTCCTTGTATTTGATTCTTTAGACCATGTTAACATGTATAATATATAGGATGTAAGTTGGTTTCATCTGATACCTGCAGAAACTTGGTTTCATCTAGCTCTAATATATAGGATGTAACTGGGTTTCATCTGATTCCTGCAGAAACTGGTTTTCATCTGGCTTTGAAGATAGGATGTAATTGAGTTACATCCATATTTTAAAAATATTATTTAACTGGTTTTATGCCAAATTATTGCATGAAGCAGTAGCAAGAAGAGTAAGAAGAATGATGGTGCTGAAAGAAGAACCAAGACTAAGCATGATGTGAACGTGGGTATTGAATCAAGCGCTAGGAATATGGATGATGTGGATTCCGAAAAGGAAGGAAAGAAAATGTTCCGAGCAAACATGAAATCGACAGTTGAGTTGCTGGGTTCACTTGTATTTACGGAAAGACAAGAGGCTGCATTAAGGAAGACTAAATTTTGGAACTTCATTGAGGCTATCAAACAAGGAAAGGTGGGGAAGGTCGAATGTAGCAAAGCTCCAAGGGCGTTAGAGTTCATCATCAAAAGTTTTGACCCGAAAGAGCTAATATTCAAGATTGGTGATCAAGTTTTCAAAACCGATACAAACCATTTTGCTGTTATGTTCAAAATGTAGAGAATACGTATGACAGAAGAAGATAGGAAACTTTATGGACCAAAGGAAGACCCTAGTTTGAAAACTTCTGCATTTTATACAAAGTATTTTCTGGAGCCAAAGAGAAGGGATGAAGAAAACAAGAAGAAGGAAGGTGAAAAGAAGGAAGGTGGAGCGAACAAGAAGAAAAAGACACACAAAGAGAAGAACACTGGTGACAAATTGGAAAATAAGTACATCCTTGAAGGCATAAATGTTGTTATAAATGAAGAAGGCAAAGAAGAAGATTTGGTGATACTGTTGTTGTTGTTCATGTTCTGCACAATCTTCTTCATAAACACTGGAGGTATGTATGTAAACTATAAGTATTTGAACTTCCTACGATCAATCAAAACCATTAATAAGGTCTCATGGCCGGATCTTATCCATGAGCATCTAATGCAAAGTGTCGCAGTCGTACACAAGACACCCTACTCTATCAATGGTTGCAGCTTATATTTTCTGGTATCATCTTCTTTCTTTTGATTTTTTTTTTCTTACAGTAACTGAATCATAATGTGGTGAGTATCATCTTGTTGTTGTTGCAGTTATGGTTTTTTGAGCAAATCAAAGACATTAATAGGAAAGATGGCAGTGAAGCGTGGCCAAGGTTTGCAAGATGGGACTTGTATAAAGTGTCTAACGAAATTGAGGGGAAGCTTGAAACTCTTTCAAGCAGTCAGGTAAAAATCTATCCCTATTATAACTGTGTTATCATATGATGAAACCCAGTTACATCATGTGTTATCATATGATGTAAACAGTTACATCCTGTTTTAACTGAAATTAGAAATATATATTTACGTGTTTGTGGATGAAACACAGTTACATCCTTTGTTATCATATGATGAAACCCAGTTACATCCTGTTTCAACATATGATGAAACCCAATTACATCCTGTTTTAACTGAAATGAGAAATATATGTTTACGTGTTTGTGGATGAAACCTAGTTACATCATGTGTTATCATATGATGTGATGTAACAAGTTACATCCTGTTTTAACTAAAATGAGAAATATATGTTTACGTGTTTGCAGGTTGTTGATTTTGTTTCTAGCTGGAGTAAAGAGGAAAAAAAGTTATTCTTGTTTGATGAGGAAGAAGAAAACAAAGATGAAGATGAAATTTCAAAGATGAAGAATGAACTCAAAGAGAAAGACAAGATTATCTCTCACTTGAATGCTGAGTTAGGAGCAAGAAATGAAGAGTTGGAAGCAAAGGATTTTGAGTTGGAAGCGAAGGGTAAGATAATCTCAGACTTGCAAAATCAAATGGAAGACTTGAAAGCACAACAAAAGCCTCAACCGGAAAGTCCACTAGCTTCACCTCTTGATATGGTTGTTCATACAAATTCTACACCTGATGACAGTAGCGACAACTTTTTCAATCTTAAAATCACTCAACAGATGAACAAACCAGTGAACAGTGTTGTTCCCGGTGATGCTAGCAAGGAAGGTGAAACCGGTGATGTTCCCGATGATGCTAGCAAGGAAGGTGAAACCGGTGCTGTTCCTGATGACGCTAGCAAGGAAGGTGAAACCGGTGCTGTTCCTGATGTGGCTGTAAATCCAGATGCTCACAGAGAAGAGCCGATAACACCAGGTCCTCCATCAGAAATCATCGAGGAAGAAATTATCGCTGCAAGACCTCTGGCAGTCATGAATCAAATTGGAGAGATTGGATCGCTTGAGAAGAGAGTGAAGAACGTCTATAAAAGGAAGACAAAGGATTTTGGTCCGGAGTTTGTAACAGAAGCGGATAAGCGTGCAGTGAAGAATCCAAAGCAAGATAAGTTGAAGAAGTTAACAAAGAACAATAGGTTGTGGAAAAGTTACTTGCAAGATGGAGAAAGAGAATCTGAAGAAAATTTAATAAAGGATTACTTTATAACTGGAAAATTGAGGTACGTACATGCATTTTTTTGTTGGTAATTCTTTTTTCATTCTATAGAAAAGTGTATCTAGGATGTAGTATCATAATGTTTGAAAATGAACCATGTGTGCTTGTATGAAATTGGATGAACTTGTTTAAATGCAGCGTCTGCGTTTGGAAAAGCGATAGAGGGATACGTATCAATGGAGAACAGATCCAAAAACTTTTTTTCAATCAGCCATTGGAGAACACAATTTTGGAGTTCAAAATGGAAAAATGGCAAAAAATGTTTCAATTTGGTGATAATACCAAAGGACACTTAAAGTCAATCTTTCTCAGCGCGTATGCATGGGTAAGTATCTTTCTTAGCACGCTTGAACCTTCATTTTAGAATGAATGATCTAAGTTGTGCCAAATTATCTTTAGGGTGATGTCATTGCGGGAGATGAGATGAAGGCTGCAAAGTATATAAATGCTGAAGTGGAGAAAATTAATGTTGAAACGTAGCACCTGTTCATCCCAATGATAAACAATGAAGAACATGTCACATTGCTTCACTTTGACATCCATGGCAGAACTTGGACACACTACAATTCTCTCCTAGGTTCATCAAACTACTTGGAAGATGCTAAATTTATGGCAGAAAGAGTAGGTCAGCTCGTTTCCCTTCACTTAGGAAGCATTAGTATGGATGAAATTGTAGTCGACGTGAAATTAGATTGTCCACAGGGAGAAAGGTGGGTCCTTAACTCTTCAAACTGAGATTATAACATACAAACTGAAACAAAGTTTGAACTGACCTTACATATTCATTTGTGTTGCAGTCACAATTATTTGATGCATGTTATCTACTACATGGAATGGGCAATGACAAACGGTTACTCCTTTGAAGGTGAGAATATGACAGAAGAGAAGATGAACACAAGAATAGTCGAACTCGGATATGAAATCCTAAGTGATGAGAAAAGTTGCTGGAAAGTTTGATCTATTTAGGTTGTTTTTAAAAAATTATTGATGTAGGATACTCATTTGGAAGTACTTTTTTTGTGTTGTTGAATTCTTTCTTCGCATACATTTTTGATCATTGGATCTTTGTTAATGATAAATACCTATTTATGTTTCTTAAAAATGCATATACTTTTATATTTGTGTTTGAATATGTAGGATCAAAACCAGTTTCACCCTGGACAAAAATTCCAGAATATGCAGGATGAAACTGGTTTCATCGTGTATAAAATTATTTTCAGAGTTTTTATCAGGTTACAGGTTGAAAATATTCTTTCTTAACTGAATATACATGATGAAACTAGTTCCACCCTGTCCAAATTTCTCTTTTTTTTTCCAGAATATACCGGATAAAACCAGTTTCATCCTGGCCAAATTTATCTTTTTTTCTCCAGAATATACAGGATGAAACTCAATTACATCCTAGCCTGTAAAAAATGATTGCATTCAAGTTGATGAAAACTGAAAAAAGAATGTACAATGAAAACTAAAAAAGAGTCATAATACAATTAAAAACCCAACAGAAGAATATAAGATATATGTTTTTATGAATAAAAAAAATAAATATAAAATGTAAATACTAGTTGCAAAAATATAATTCCAGCTAAAAGAATCTTAAATGTGCAACAAGAGGCTGCAGAGAAGAATAGACTAATAAAAGAAATCATAGTGAGACACTGCACAAAATAAGGAATGGAGATGATCTTAAGTAGGTTCATTGTTGACGTTGATTTTTTGTGGGAGGATGAGGACACATCGTCTTGTTATGACGTGCCTTAGTATGGCAGTTACCGCACGTAATTGGTCTCGTGAAACTTGCACTGCCGGTGTTAGGAATACGCTTCTTCTTCGGCCTACCAGATTTTTTTCCTAGGACAGTGGGTGGGTTCACAAGCCTTCCAGTAGCAACATCGATAGGCTTGTCGTGATCAAGGATGGGCTTGATAGGACGATCATACGATGCACGGAAGCTGGAAATGCTGAAAAACGGATTAATGTACTCGTAAACATTGATCTTAGCTGAGACCATACAAGCAATATCGTGATCACAAGGGAACTGCTCCGTAAACCAAAGCCTACATCTTCAGTGAAACATTGCAATATTAACAGCATGCGAGTACTTTCCATCAGCTACTTCCCACTCCATGTCACCAGACTTGGTTATTTTCCATTGGGCACCGACACGAATGAAAGCCTGCACTTTTTTCTCTAGCCTGGGACAAATGAATCCTTTATACGTCGCCCCCTTAGCCTTCCTTTTACTCATCTAATCCATAATCTTAAGTCTAATCCAGTTAACTAATGTGGCAATAGGCATACCTTTCGCCTCCCTAATCCAAGCATTGAATGACTCTGCAATGTTTGAACACATGTCGCCATAACGACAACCTTCACAATGTGCATTGGACCAACATTCCACTGGAAGGTCACTCAAGAATTTGTGAAGACCATCGCATCCCATGTCTTTCAATTTTTGCATACCTTCGCGGAAGCCTTCATGCGTTGATGAATAGAAACATTGCTTGAACAAATCCATTGCAGCACAATGCTCTGCCTTTCTCTTGTTCGTCTTACTACGGACATTGTTCTTCAAGTGCTGGTAACAAAAACCATGATGGAAATGTGGAAAAACATCACGAATCCCTTGGATCAAACCTTCATGGCGATCTGAAATAATAGTTAGTACCCGAGGACCCAAGATAGTTTTCAATTTCTCCAAGAACCAATGCCAATTTTCAACAGTTTCACTTGAAACAATACCATATGCCACAGGAAATATTCCTACAGAAAACACAAAAGAAATAAATAAAAAAAGCATTAAACTGACTGAAACTACTATTGCACAGAATGAAACCAGTTTCATTCTATGATCTGACTTCACCAATTAAGGATGGAACTGGATTTCATCAAAAAAAATCTGAATTTCTTTCAAATGAAACTAAACTAGAAGACATACCATTATTCGCATTCTTCCTGGTAGCCGCCATAAGATAACCTCTAAATTTTCCAGTTAGGAAAGTAGCATCCAAGAACAATACCGGGCGACAATACTCGAAACCCGAGATGCAAGCATCAAAGGCTAAGAACAAACTCTTGAACTCGCCCCCTTCAATGACTAAATCAGCCCGACTACCTGGGTCGTGTTTCTCCACGGTTTCACACCAACAAACCAAGTCAGTGTATGATTTAGTGTCATCGCCATACAACTCCTTGAAACATAATTCTCTACCGGTATGTGCCTGATCATAGCTCAATGTTAAACCATAATCACTTTTGAAATCATCAATAATATCCCTGCATTTCTTGTTGGGATTCTGTTTGATCTGGTGAAATATTAAACTCTTTACAAGTTCGCGAGTAACTGGATCATCCTTTGTTCCATCAGTATAACCAGCACAACATGTATGTTCCCCATTATAGCTTTTGAGGTATAAATATCCCTTCACATTGGAAGTCTTCAGAGCTGCATGGAACCTCCAGTCACATTCCAATTCCTCCTTGTAAAGACACTCCACAATATACCGTTATGGATTACTCTTGACGACTCTTACCTTGCGACCAAAAAAGTGGTTATATTTTTCAACAACAAGACGAGCCTCGTCTCGTCCTACATAAAAATCCTGACCAACACCTTTTATAATGAACTCCCATTCAGCCGCCTTGCAAGATCTTTTAATTGCCATCTTTCCATTAAATGCACGTTCTTGAGACATGGGAATATCTTGTGACGAACAAAGTTCTTGAGAAGAAGGTATAAGTGACAGATCTGGGCTATTGTCTTTACCTAAAATCAACTCTGTCATTGTAGGTTTACAAGTAACTTTATTCTTCGGTAGATGACAAGGAATAACCGAATGACTTGTGCTAGGGCATGAAACTGAAGGCAAATCACTCATTGTAGGTTTACGAGTAACTTTATTCTTCGGTAGATGACAAGGAATAACCGAATGACTTGTGCTAGGGCATGAAACTTAAGGCATAACTCTGGTTGTAGGTTCATGAACATAATCAGGAACACGAAAAGGAACACGTTCTAATAAACGAAGCTCCAAGAAACTCAACTGAAAAACATGACACATTGATATGACAGATTGAAGCTTCACATCACTGTCAACAACCATGCTTCTTCCATCATTGTCAAATACAAACTGGATTGAGTCTGGAGAAATATAATTCCAATAAGAACACACATACAACTTCAACTCATCAATTGTTGACTTCATATTAACGTGGTATGGACATGTATCGGGACCACGGATAACCACACAAAGAGTATGCTGATCCATCTACAAAAGGAAATATTTAAACAATGTAAATGAATATGGATGATATTCAATTGAACAAATTAAACAACCAGGATGAATAAAAACCAAATTCAACAACAATAGGTATAAAAATACAGGATGAAACTAGTTTCATCTTGCTTTAAAAAACTGGAAAATCATTAAGCTAAATCATATGCAGACTTCATCCTGCTAAATCAGTAAACTAGTTTCATCCTGCTTTCAAATTGATAATTATTGTATATTGGTGTGTATAGATGCGTTTGTTCTCCCTGTGTGATGATATTATACGAATTCCGTTCACTTCCATAACAATGAAAAACTACAAAATCACTTTAATCAATTTGGATTGCATCTATGTATCACTTTAATCAATTTGAATATGGATGTATTGCAGGTTTAAACTAAATTTACTTTGATGAACAATCAATCGATTGGATATAAGCAAATAATCACGTTTACCAGCACCAACTAAAACCAAAAATTGGTTATTAGTAAAACCCTGGATAATCAAAATCAACAACTAAAACCAAAAATTGATAGAGAAACTTCAAAATAGACATACCCTAACTCTGAATTACAAAGAATTAGACAAAAACGAAATCAAAATTGGATTAATTGAAACTTGAAACTTGAAACTTACTGATTTGCGTTACTGATTGTTGATGATATTAGATGACTTGAAAGTTGATTAATCTAAACTTCGATTCAACAATTGAAAACCACCATGATTGATCAACCAAAACCTAGAGCTCTGAATTTAAGATTCTGCAGGTGAGGGACGAGCTGTGAGAGAAATAAATTCTCTTTGAAAAGAAGGGTTTAAAAGGTTAGGGGGTATTTTAGGTAACCCATATTTTTTTATCTTAATTTTCCTGGGTGAAATAACCAAACTGGCTATATAAACAGTATTTTTCTGAATTTTGGCTATATGAACAGTATCAAAACCTAAGAATCTATTTCACCCAGTATCCATAAACAATCACACGAAGTGTGAACTGATTAATTGCATTGTCTCAACTCAGTCCATAGACAATCACTTTCGGAGAAAGGACTTATAAGAAGGAAAAGTTTTAGCTTGAGGTATATTTGGGTACCCTCGTATTTTCAATTTGTGTAATTGAACTTCTCTAGAATTATAAACATTTTCATCTTCAACCAAATTGTTTAGAGCTACAACATCAAAAGGACTATTATATGGAATATTCATTGCCTCCTGAACATCTTTTTCTGCTTCTTTCATCTTGACATTGACAAATTTTCTGTTTTGGTCTTTTTGACCAATTTTGTGTATTAACTTCTGGTATGTTTATTTCCATTTTATTTCTTTTTATTAGCTTCTCTTATGTTAATTATTAAGACAGTCTAGTAAGTATAAATTGTGAAATGGCATATTAAAAATTGTACCATTTTCATGGTGTAGTGAAACTGTGCACACCTTCGCAAAGAAAGTGACGGAGTTATACCAAATTGTGACGAGAATGGTTTTTCAGAACTATAACAGAAGATGATCAAACTATGTTGGATAACATTCCTGAGATAGAAGAGATTAAACAAGCAGTTTTTGAGATGAATGCAGATGGAGCACCTGGGCCAGACAGTTTCTCAGGAGTTTTTTTATAAAGCTTGCTGGGACATTATAAAGAATGATTTGTTGAGTGATGTTCAATATTGTTGGAGAAGGAAATACATTCCAAGGGGTATGAATTCTAATTTCTTAGTGCTTCTTCCTAAAATTTATGGTGCTAAAAAACCAGGGCAGTTCAGACTAATTGGATTAAGTAACTTTATTTTCAAGATATTTACAAAAATTTTAGCCACAAGGATGAAGAGTCTAATGAACATACTTGTATCAGTTCAACAAGTAGCCTATATAAAAGGGAGAAGTATACATGAACAGATTATGATGGCTTATGAAATAGTAAATGAGATGAAGCATAAAAGAAGAGGAGGGAATGTGGGTTTGAAGCTTGACATATATCAGGCATATGATTCAGTCAATTGGGATTTCTTGTTTAAGGTGCTTCAAAAATATGGTTTCTCTACATCTTGGTGTGACTGGTTAAGAATTTTATTCTCTTCAGCCAAAATATCTATTATGATAAATGGTGGTCCTCAAGGCTTTTTCTCCATGGAGAGGGGTTTGAAGCAGGGTGACCCTCTATCCCCCATATTATTTGTGCTGATGGAAGAAGTATTGAGTAGAAATCAAAGCAAATTAGTGGAAATGAAAGCACTTCATCCTATGGTCATTAGAAAAGGTGTGTATCCTACTCATCTATTTTTTGCTGATGATGTTTTTATTTTCAGTAATGGATCAAAAAAGAGTTTAGAATCATTACTCACTTTACTGAACTCCTATCAAGAATGCTCTGGTCAAATTATCAATAAACAGAAAAGTAAGTGTTTTGTGGAGGGTTGTACTCCTTTGAGGAAGTCTCAGATATCAAACTTACTGCAAATGGAGTTGACATCTTTCCCAGATAAATATTTGGGTGTTATATTGAAGCCTGGTAGAGTTAAAAGTGCAACTGTTTGGCCAATGGTGGAAATGATGCAAGGTTACTTAGCTGCATGGAAGGGTAAATTACTTTCTTTTCATGATAGATTAGTACTTATCAAATCTGTTCTTTGTAGCATTCCAATCTATAGCATGGCTGTATACAAATGGCCAAGATCAATTATCAAGATTTGTGAACAAATAATACGGAATTTCTTATGGAGTGGTGATGGTGAAGTAAGGAAATATGATACTTTGAAATGGAGTAAAGTGTGCACTCCTCTCACTGAAGGTGGTTTGGGGGTGAGCAGATTGGAAGTAATAAACAAAGCCTTATTAATGAAGATGATGTGGAAATTAATCACTTCAAATGATGATTGGTCTAGGTTTTTTGCTGCTAAATACAAAGATAAAAATGGGCAGTGAAGCACTCAATGGAAACTATCTTGAGTTTGTCCAGGGTTAAAATGGGCTTGGAATGAATTACAATTGCATTTGAGATGGAGTATAGGTACTGGTCAACATATTTCTCTGTGGTTTGATACATGGGTGGGTGATGGTCCACTAATTGATTGTATTGCAGATAAAAATTCTATATCTGGTATCTTGAGTATGAAAGTGAGTGATTTGTTGATAAATGGTGAGTGGATCATTCCAGACAATCTTAAAAGCCTCATTCCATTATCCTTACCATCAGTAAGTGGTGCTAAAGATAAGCTCATTTGGAGTGGTAGTTTAAATGGCCTTTTTTCTACATCCACTGCTGTTGAAAAAACAAGAACAAAAGAACCAAAGCTGCATTGGACTGGTAAAATATGGAAGCCTTTCTTACATCCAGGACTAGCTACCAATATTTGGAAGATACAGCAGGGAGTTTATATTGATGATGCAAAACTAATCAACAAAGGCTATTCATTGGCCTCTAGGTGTTGCATTTGTCAGAAGTCTCAAGACAGCATGAAGCATCTCTTATGGCATTGTGAGTTCACTAAAAGCATATGGAAATGGTTAGTAGCTGTATTTCATTTCAGTTTACCAACCTCTTTCTCTAATATACTGAAGTTTGCTACACACAAAAGTTCAATAGTTCAAGAAGTCTGGTTTACAGCAGCATTTGCTATTATGAGAGAATTGTGGTTTCAGAAAAATAGTGTAATTCATGATGGCACTAGACTTGATGAGGAAGGATTTAAAAGAAGAATTTTGAATTTAGTGTACTATGGAGGTTATAGAATGAAAGGTACTAGATGGGGACAACACTATGATTCTCATGTGCTTGATTTCTTTCAACTAGGTTAGAGAAACATGAAATTTAAAATGATTAAAGAATGTATCTGGCATAGCCCAATGGAGGGTTATAAGTTGTTTTGCTGTCAAGGTTTTGCTGCTGGTAATCCAGGTGTGGCTGGTTTTGGAATCATGGTCAGATGTCATAACAATCAAGTTGTTGGAACTGCTTCTGGTGGAATTGGAATGGCTACTACCTACATAGCTGATGCAGTAGCTAATGTGTGGGCCATGGAATGGGCAAGTAAGTTGCAATGTAGTAACATCATTATTAAATCTGCTGCAAAATCTGTGATTGAAGACTTTACAAAAGGTGTTATCCCTTGGTGTCTATTGTCCAGGTGGTTTAAAGTACAATCTTTGCTATCTGAGATAAAGTATGAATACTGCTACAAAGAGGTTAATTTTTCTGCTGCTGAACTAGCCAAACAGGGGGCAAAGTTATCTCAAGGAGCAGTCTGTGTTCATGAAGGAAGAAATCCATCCTTGATTCAAATAGAGTTACCCAATAGGAAGTACTATAGATTTTGCTAATGTTCTGTAATGCTTAATTTCTTGATCTTTATTTTTGTTCTTAAACTTCTGTAACTCTTTTTGTCTTTCATTAATAAAAATAAATGTGATTTAGCAAAAAAAATAAAAAAAATAAATTCAGAACTATGGAGTAGAGATGCACTATGACTCACATATCGATTCAATGAATTATCTCCTCAAGGTTATGAGATACCGTAAACCTCAAGCGGACGAGAACAACTCAGTTTATCCTCGTACAGATAAAACATTCATCACTGTACTACATCAAAACCATGTCGATGGATTGGAAATAGAGACGAAGAACGGTGATTGGATTAAAGTTAAAACAGTCGCCTGCTTCCTTCATAGTCATGACAGGGGACGCCTTCTTGGTAAGCTTGAATTTTAGTTGATAATTTATTTCATTCTAGTTGCATATAAATTATGTTTGTTTGCAATCGAAGGCGTGGAGCAATGGTAGATTGAGGTGCCCCATACATCGAGTTGTTACGGAAGCAAATGATACGAGATACTCCATCGGGTTGTTCGGGTTTAGCCAAAAGTCAGTAGAGGTTCCGCCGGAGTTGGTTGATGAAGAGCATCCTTTGAAGTTTAAGCCATCAATTTCTATTTAACAGAAGAAGGTCAAAGCGCTGAATCGACTATCAAGGCGTTCTGTGGTTTATGATAGCATGGGAAGCCTAGTGCTAGCTTGTTCGCTTTGTAATTCTGAGTGTACTTCTTAATATTGATACTAAATTATAAACTAAGTTTTTTTTCTTTCCAAGTTTCTATATAAATTCATATCAAATTCTATATTCGCAGCTTAGTGAATGTTGCGAGATTCTGTAATAAACATAAAGACTTACCAAATAGGTGCAAATTTGGTGGCACGGGAGTTTTTGCAAAACACAAAAAGTTCACAAGATACCAAGCAATGGTCACTATGAAGAAAATTACATGAAATCGAAATTCCACGCAGAATTGCTAATGCTCAACAGACATATTTTGTACCCCGTTCCCCATGCACCATTTGAGGAGTATTTTTTTTCTTCTTTTTCTTTCAGGTTTTCAGGACGTAAGTGACTCAAAATCATCCTTCCTAAATTGGGGCCTAGCCAATTTAATTGGGGTCTATAACTACATGACGAAATAGGGTCATTAGGAAATAATTTGTGGGAACCCCTTATCCAATATCTATGTTAACCAATACCCACATAAACTGATTCCCACAATCGGTGTTTATAAATATACATATAATCCGATTAAAGCTTACTTTCAGAAAAAAAATATTCATTACATAGTTTAGGAAATTAGCGCAGTACATATATATGATTCAGTATGGGAATTCTAGAATTTGACACATCAAATGCTCGTCAATGAACCTCCGAGCACGTCGGTACAACAGTCGTATATTCTTTGTGGTGAATGAACTTAGTTTTCCCATTACGAATTCTCCATAGCCCGTTGAAACGTTCCAGCTGAAATTCAATGAGTTCTTAAATGTTAGTATGTGAACTTTCGACAAAGGTATAAAGATTATCGCATTACTCACTTTTTCCCTAAGTGGAGCTCGTGGATGATAGTTGTACACCATATTTCTAACTTTTACGTACTCTCGCATTGCACCTTTAATGTATTGGAATCGAAATGCCAAGTCTCTCCATTTGCGGTTATTGTGATTCCCCGTACGCCCGTAAAAGAACTCTTTAACTCTCTTCCAAAACATTGAATAGATTTCATTCGGACGTTCACGGAAGGTATTATCAAAGGATTTAACGAGACACAAATCTTCAAACGGTTCCCATTCCATTTTCTAGGCTAAGTGTGTCATGTGGGAGTGGCATAAAAGGGGTTTTCCTTATATAGATGAGGTCTCAACGGCTATTTTTTTTGAATTCAATTTAAACAATCGGATTTTAGAGGTGATCACATAGACCGATTGTGTGCTTAAAAAATCTTGTAAAATATGCCTCTCACTAATCGGGCTTATGTAATGCATATGTAATCCGATTCTAGGAAAAAAAAGACAAAAAACTTTCCTTCAAAACAATCGTATTTATTATAGGTATATATAAACCGATTCTAGGAAAAAAAAATGATACAGAACTTTTCTTAAGGAAAATCGGGTTACAAATTGGTATATGTAAACCGATTCTGCCGTAATCACCTCTGGGGAACTGTCAGAATCGAATTACATTTGTGGACATGTAAACCGATTCTGACTGAAAAATGCCAGAATATGCACCAACACAAACAATTTTCAAAAGAAACAAGAATAAGTCATTCATAAACTATAAATATAACCAAACATAATTCGACAATAAGTTTAACACAAGACATAAGTTTTGACTCCATAATTATCCATAGTTATCCATAGTTAAATACATACACATGAATATAACCATTCATTCATGAACATCTCTACCACGACCACGTCCACCGCCACGACCACGTACACCGCGAACTCGTTTACCAGCTTGGGCGCTGCTCGATGCACATTCAGTCATATTTTTTGGGGGGGATCTCTTCCTCTTCTTCCTTGGATCCTCCTCCTCCTCAAGCTCCCATACTTTGCACCAGCTTTTACATCTTCGAGACTGTTCAATTCATCTATCAGCTTTTCATTGGCGTTAATATTTTTCCCTTCCCTGATTGCTAGCTTTTCTTGGGTTATCAAGTGCCCGACTCGTATTCTCTGTTTCAATTTCAAAGAACAAACATTCAATATATAATGCTAAAACCATTAACAAAACGTAGTTGAGTAACAATACGCACCAGGAATTCGAGAGCCGTATCTTTGTCCTCTATCTTGGGCCTCTCATCTACTCGTATCACTCGAGTATGCGAAACATTAAGGTACCATGACATGTAACCCGCAATTGCATCATCATCTGTTCGCGATGGACCTTGCAGCAGAGGATATCTGTGAAAAGATCTGTCTTCCCAATAATCACATGATGGTAAAGGCTTGAGAACAATGTCAATATCATTATCATATGATTTTGTTTTTTTATCATTGATTATGAACATATTGTGCTCCTTTGGGATTGTTTGTACGTAACCGCATTGTCTTGCGACTCTCGACGGATTGTACATTACATATCCTCTTGGGTGAAAAAAAGTCCCCCAATAATCACTTTGCTCTGCGCACCCAACCTTCTTTCCTTTTCCTTTAGCCAAATCCTTTTTGTAAGGATCAAAGACAACATATTTCGTCATCAAGTTGTCCAACTGGCGTCTCAACTTCAGATAATCCCTTTTTTGGTGCTTCGACTTACTTTTGTAGGTGTACATGTCTCCATAATGGCTTCCGTCCCATTCCTTGTTCTCAAAAGCCCTTTGAGCAAATATTGGGAAGTGCAAATATATCCACGCTTGTAGAAGTGCCATATTCCCTCCGATTTGGTTCCTTTGAGCCCTAGAAGCCTTTCTCAACTCATTCAACGAGTGTGCAATCATGGATGTGCCCCAAGAGTATTCGTGAATCTTGTCAAGTGGTTGCAACAGCTGGATAAAGTTGGCGCTCACACGGGAACCAGAAACGTCGGGGAAGATAACAACTCCTAGGACGTATAGGAAATACGCATTGCCCGTGGCAATGATACGTTCCGGCGCCACCTCTAGTCCCTCATCACAAAGCTTCTTTGTTCCCATGAAGTTGTCCCTCAGCTTCGAGAGATGGAATATCCTCTGCTTTCCCGTGCCTACCAGCATTTGTTCCTTGGTCTTCTTATCATCCCATTGGAACACATCCTTGGTGAACGCGTAAATCTTATCCCACTCAAGCTCTTGGACGTACTCTTTGTGCTTCACTGCTTTACCATCTATTCTTAGCCCGGTAATGAACTTCACATCATTTGGAGTTATCGTCATTTCTACAAACGGAAGATGCAAAGTATCTGTTTCCCCGTAATATCTCTCGGCAAAGACGGAACAAAGAGGTTTGTCGTAATTTAGGTCCAAATTGTCGACCGCGGGGATCAAACCCGTTGAATTGACTAGATCGATTACTTCCGGAACTTCTCCAATGGTTGCTTCTATTCCTTGCAGTGGCCATTTCCTCATCATACTCACTGACGTTCCTGGCTTCATAAGACGAACGACATCCTTGTGATCCTATAAAACAAAACAAACCCGATGGACAACATTCAAAACACTACAAGAATAATAATTTTTATGTTACATATCATAAGGTTTAGGTACTTACTATTGTATGGAAAACGACGATGGCCCAACTATCTTTGTACCCCCATAACATATATCCTCCATCACCGGGTAACCCATGAATGGGATCCGTAGGGCCGCGGGAAAACATCATCAGTGGGTCAGGCATGTGGTCCCCTCTCTTCTTCTTCTTACCATCTGTCTTATCTTGGTTTTCAGCATCTCCTCCTTGGACTTGTTGTTGAGCTTCTCCTCCTTGGACTAGTTCTTGGACTTGTTCTCGAACTTCATCACTTTCATCCTCACCTTGTAGGACCATAATATCGCCACAACGATATTCTCGCGATGGAAACAACACTTCTGCGAGAAACCCAAACATTTCTGCGAGTATTAATAACACTTTGACGAGAACGTCGCAAGATTCTTCAACGACATTTGGCAAGTGTCACAAAAGAGTAATATAACAATTAATGACCGAAGATATATGAGAAGAATAAGTCTGCTTCACGATGGTTACAAAGTTGGCGAAGATGAAGACTAAAGTTATGGCGATGAGATCGCAGAGTAAATCCGAATTAAGGGGAAATCTTAACTGTCTTCCACTATGTATTTTTCTATATAAAGGGTTCGACTAAATCCAGAGGAGGATGATGTACTTTTGAGAGTTGAGAAAGTTTTGAGGAGAGAGAAACTCCAGAAAGAAAGTTGTATTTATGAGTTTTGATATTTCTTGTAAATCTTCCTGAAAGTGAATTAATAAAAGTGTTGTTGTTCATCCACAATTATGACTTAATTTTCATAGATTCTTGACAAGGGTGTAGTGTGGGAAATCTTGCAACTACACACCTTCTTCTTTATCACTTTCACTCTCACTACTTTCTTCTTCACCACCTTCTTATTCAGTGGGTGTATCGGAATCAAATTCTTCGTGTGTTGGTTGCTCCGCTTCAGGTGATGGGTCATTGATGTTGATCCCTTTGGCTTTACTACCCGTGTCCCTTTGGTGTGAAGCATTCAAATTTTGACGGTCTTTTCGACGAGGTGCCAAAGGCTTAGGAGGAGAAGCAAGGTCATGTCTCCTCTTATATTTCTTTTCGGATTGCTTTTGTTGGTTTCCCTTGTTTGGCCTGTAGAATACGGAGTTAAGCAGTAAACAACAATGTAATCGAATGCTTTTTTTTCAAGTCAAGGTACACAATCGGTTTACTCGATATACATATAAAAACCGATTTAGAACATAACAAATACACAGTCGGTTTATTCAAGTGCTCATGTAATACAATTGTAACAACAAAACCCACAATCGGATTGTTTAAGTGCTAATGTAACCCGATTCTAATAATCGGTTTTATCAATATACATATAAAGTCCGATTATTGACTAAGAATATAAGAATTTTAAGGCTACACAATCGGTTTTTTTAAACACATATATAATCCGAATCTAACAAAAATTAGTTACAGGAAAAATGGCTACCATAATCGGTCTTTTTATACATTAACGTTTTCCGATTCTTATGTACATGCAGCAAAAACGGTTTATAAGTCTAAGAACATAAACCGTTTCTAAACCTAATCGGGTTACATAGACATTAACGTGATCCGATTCTGTGAACAAAAAAATATTTTAATTTCAAAATTTTCGATTTCTAAGCGATTGCATGTTACTAAAACCTAGTTTAGAGGATTAGGTTGATAAAAAAGTACCTGATTCGACCCATTTCCTCCTCTTCTGCAATACGACAGGCTTCGACCTCCTCAAACACTTCCTTCGTTTTCTTTCGAATCACTTCAACGATTCCGGGATTCTTTTCACTACCAAAATTCCTGTTAGTAGGATGCTTCACTCTTGCTTGTTTCGACATTTTATAGAAATAAAAAACGATTAATCATATTTGGATCGTCGATCATCCACGATGTTTTGGTTTCAAAAAAAGGAAAAAAAGAGGGAGAAGAAAAAGAGAAGAATCGGTTAATAATGAAAATGAAAAATGATTTTAGTTTTAGGTTTATTATTAAGAGTTGAAGGGTAATTTAGTAATATTATAATTTTTTAGAGGGTAATTTAGGAAGTTTCAATAAATTTAGACACCCCTTATCTTGTGGTGGAAATAAAATTTCGATAGGCCCCAATTAAATTGGCTAGGCCCCAATTTAGGAAGGAAAATCATGTTCTTTGTGTACTTATGAACGAACCCACACAAGGATTAAAAAACTTTGCCTCCCAAATATCTTTGAAAGAGTTTCAGGGTACCAAAACTCATACGAATTTCCTTCTTGTTGGGATATGATTAAGTGGTTGATTTCTAGATCAGTCGACACAACGAAGGATTTCCCAACCAAACTAGTTTTAAAAACTTGAAAGCAATATAATTAAACAAGAACAAAACAATCCTCAGTCACCACGATAAATAATGCGCATCCTAGTCATTTTAAAAATTTCTACCCAAATGCCGAACCGTTTTGTAGAGGAGAATTTTGTCTTACCATAACGCCTTGCTGCCAAGTGCATGCACCTCTTGTCTTGTCCAAAGCTTAACTGACGGGCCTGCTGATCCCTCGCCACTATGCTAACTGTCTTTGGGAAACCTTCCCAGTTCCCACCTCTTTTGATTTCTATATATATACTCTTCATGCTTTATATATATACTCTTCTGCACAACTCTCATTCAAGTATTTTAGATATGGTTACCGGAAAACATCGGAGATCTACCTGTGCTGATGAAGAAGATAACATAACCGGAAAACGTCGGAGATCTAATTAGAAAAATATTCAAAGTAACCCTAGAAAAGGAGGATTCGACTTTGGAGAACGAGGAGTCTGATGGAAACCTAGACAAAGCGAAACGAATTAAAGATTTAATGGTGGAGGTTCTTAAAGACCGTTTATCAGAACAATGCGACGGTAATTCTGAAGCTGAACACCCTTTACCTTATTTAACTGGATGTTATCGTCGTGCTAACGAAGAAGAAGACGAAAATCAAATCAAGTTGGACATGGGAGATACTAGTTATACTTAGTGTTGTCCCATAAACAGTATTAGTAGACAAGCAAAAGAACTAGTCGTTTCTCGTAGCCTGATGCATCTTGTAGATTCTGTTCGCGCAACAAACAGAGATAAGGATTACAATTTTAATTTTTTGGAAGATTATGATTATGATTACAATTATGATTTTACTGAGTTATTTAAAAAAAACAGTGAAACCAAGTCATATCTACTTACACTACTGTGCTCAAAAGTTTCACGCGGCAAATCATTAGATTGTCCGAACGGGTTTCTGGAGCAACTGATCAATGAATCTGATTTTGATAGTTTTGAGGATTGATAATCTCATGATATTGAAGAAAGTAAAAAACAAAGATGAAGAGAAGAAGAATATTATTTCTGTAAGAATTGATACAGAAAGACTCTATTCAGACACCTTAAGTACTGTCTGTTTTACAAAGACTTTAAACTAAAGTCAATAACCTTTGACTAAAGTCAATGACCAAATACACTAGCATTACAAGCATTCCTATTAGCCCCCCTCAAACTGATAATTGTTAGAAGTATCAGTTTGAAAAGAACCAATTAACAAGGCAAAATTCAATGACCAAATACACAAGCAAACAAATATGTCAAGTAACAGAAGCAATACAAGGATTCCCTGACACAGTTGATTGACAATGAGCTTGAGAATCAACATTTGAAGATTGACAGAAATCTGCAGAAGTAATAGAAGTACTGACAGAAGAACCAAGTAATTGCTGCAGAAGAGAAGTAAAAGAAGGAGCACACAATCCTTTTGTAAACAAATCTGCCAACTGTTGATCTGAAGGAATATGCTGAACATTCAAGAATCCACTAGTCACCAACTCTCTGACTACATGATAATGTATCTTTATATGTTTTGCCCTGGAATGAGATACAGGTTTAGCAGACAAGTATATATCACTTTTATTTTCATAGTATAATGTAATAGGAAGTTTCAAAGGAATGTGAAGCTCAGATAATAGAGAAGACAACCATTCTAATTCTGCCGTTGCAACAGATAAACTCTTGTACTCTGTCTCTGCTGTTGATATGGATACAGTTGGCTGCTTTTTACTAGACCATGAAATAAAAGAACTGTATGGGTTGTCGTAGGCTCAAAAAATTAATAAATATATTTCCCACTAATTAACTGGTAATATAACGGTAGTAAGAGATCGTTCCCACAGAGAGCTGTGTAATTGATATGTTATTTGATATAACAAGATATAATAAATAACAAAGGGGGTTTTGGTTTATAAGATAAATATAAAGACAATAAAGAAAAGAGATGATCAAGGAATCCTTCGCCGTTACCAAGCGATAGCAGGATTAAAATACTTATCAATTGTTCGTAAGAACCATTCATCACCAACCGTAGAATAACAACTAGCTCAGTGTTATCCCCAAAACTCCTTTTACCACAGACACGGAAGCTCTCCAATATCAGATTCTATTCAACTGAACCACCAAGTAGTAGCTCACTCAAGGTGTAATCCAATTGAACGCTTTAAGCTTTGTGAATTAGGTTGATCCCAGTAGTTAAACTCTTAGATCAAGGTTTACTTGCTGGTGTTATCTTCACACATGATTTCTACACAAAATCCCACTGTAAGGTCTCGCGATTTCTACTTGTGTAGAGAGTTATTCGACGATTACTTATCTCCTAATCTCCACTAGCAATAGAATTATCAATAGACTAATCTAGTATGCATCCCAAATCAATCTAAGAATCACTCATAAACCCTAGATATGGTAAAGACAAACGATGATGATAAAAACTCTAAAATATATTTGTATTATTAATAAAGCTTCACGCTTAGAACATTGAATTCATCCTTAATCAACAAAGAATTTAGCTACTCATATTACAAAGAAGATGAATAATGGTGGTTTTCCCCCTAAATGGGTAAACCATAGGTTTTTTGTATAGAACTTGTGATATGAGACAATCATATGATTTTACATAACCTAATACCTTTTTATAGGTTTACATTACTTGGCTTCCAAGTATTTAGTTAGGTTTAGGAACCCGACCTGAAATAACGAATCCAAACGTGCCCTTAGTTCTTCCAAGGTGTGAATACACGTTTCCCATTTGCTAAGTTCTCAAACCCAGTCCGCAAACTTCAATTTCCAGCAGAGATTTTCGGAATTAAGTCTATGAACCCCGTCCGCAAACCCAGTTCGCGGACTGCACTATCTTCGGTTTTCAATAAAACTGTTTTAGCCACAACTTCTTCATCCGAACTCGGAATGACCTCATTATTTTTGAAATATTTTTATCTTTCAATTATCTTCAAGATGCGGATGATAAATCCTTAATTTGAATGAGTTAAGATCGGTCATTGTCCCTTCTCTTGATTATGAGAGTTTCTTCGCACTTCTTCCACTTCTCTTGGACTTGGGCACTTGGATACTTGGAATACTTCTGTTCTTAGATCTTTTCAGCACTTTATAGCTCCTTTTTGGATGATTCACCTATTAGAGTCAAATAAGAGAAAACAAGTGTAATAACACGAATACATGCAAGAATAATAGCTAAAACAAGTATGGAATGGACACTAAAATCATATGAATTATGCACTTATCAAGAACCACCAAGAAATATTGCATAACCAAAAGTAGATCTAGCTGTCTCAGGACAACTTCCCCATTCAGAGTCAGTATAAGCATTTAGCTCATGAATATCTCCTTTTCTCAAAGTAATACCATAACCAAGAGTCCCCTTCGGATATCTAAGAATTCTCTTATCCAATAATAAATGTACATATGTAGGAGCATGCATAAATTGGCTTACATAATTGACTGAAAAACATATATCAGGTCTTGTTAAACATAGATACTGTAACATACCAACTATAGTTATATGAGCTATTACATCTTGTAATAATACACCATCATTTATAGAAACTCTAGGACCCTTTGCTACTGGAGTACTGCATGGACTACATTCAGTCATGTGAGATTTATTCAGTTTCAGTTCTATGTGCTTCTATTCCCAAGAAATAATTCACATCACCCAATTGCTTCATAGCAAATTTAGAACTTAAAAATTAAACCAGATGATCAAGCAAAGAAGTTGAAGTACCGGTCAAAAGGATATCATCAACATATAGAAGCATCACTATCATTTGAGAACCAACAACATACACAAACATTGAAAAATCTGAAACTGTTCTAACAAATCCATAAGACAATAAAGCAGAACTTAACTTTTGAAACCAAGCACTTGGTGCCTGTTTTAAACCATATAAGCTCTTCTTTAAATGACATACTTTATTAGGAAATTCTTTGTTAATAAACCCCGGTGGTTGTTTCATATAAAAATATTCAGTTAAATCTCCATGCATAAATGCATTTGAAACATCCAATTGTCTTATAGACTAACCTCTAGTAATAGCAATATAAAGAAAAACTCTAATAGTGGTAGACTTAACAACAAGAATGAAAGTCTCACCATAATATATGCCATCCCGATGATTATATCCTTGAGATACCAATCTAGATATACACCTATCCACAGTACCATCTGATTTCATCTTAACTCTATATACCCATTTGCAGCCCAAAATATTCATATAAGGTTCTGGATCCACTAACTCCCATGTACCATTTCTTTGCAAAGCAGCATTTTCATCTCTCATTGAATCTTGCCAATCAGGAATTAGAATTGCTTCCTTAATTATTTTTGGTTCAGATGGAGTATTAAGTAAAGAAGCAAAAGCAGATGGAAGAGGATATTTTGCAGAAGCATAAGAAACATGATCAAGAAAAACTTTGGATTTAATAATGCCTTTTTGAGATCTTGTAACAATTTTTGAAGAAGGAGATGGAATTAAGGAATCATATAAACTATCTTCCAAGATAGGGGAATAAGAAGAAGAAACAGAATTGGTAGGAGTAGAATAGTAAAACTCATTTTCAGATAAAATAACATGCCTAGAAATATAAGTTCTTTTAGAAATAGGATTATAGCACTTATAACCCTTATGTAAAATACTGTAACCAATAAAGATACATTTAACAGACTTTGGAGACAATTTATCAGGTCTATAATGTCCTAAGAATGGATAGAAAACACAACCAAATACTCTGAGAAAAGAATAATCCGGTACATCATTGTACAAAACCTAAAAAGTGTTTCCCATTTCAGTAATGTGTCTATGCTTTCTTTCAGCAAGACCATTATGTTCTGGTATTTTTGGGCCAGAAATTTTGAGTTGAATACTAGAAGATTCTAGAAAACTTTAAAAAACACCTTTAACCAACTCACTAGCACCATCTGTTTGAAAAGCTATAATTTTTGTTTTGAAAAGATTTTCAGTTAAACTTTTGAAATGTTAAAAACATTGTAAAGCTTCAGTTTTAACTTGCATTGGATAAATCCAATGGAATCTGCTAAAATCATCAATAAAAAGAATATAGTACCTATATCCTGCTAATGAAATAACATGGAAAGGACCCCACTCATCACAATGAACTAGTGCAAGTGGAGATGAAGCATGAAAGGTTGATAAATAAAAAGGAAGTCTTTTACTTTTTGCTAATTGACATGGATGACAAATATTCAGAGAACTAGAAGATTTGACAATGATATTTTTATGAGTATGAAGTTGTTGAATTATTTTGGATGAAGGATGACCTAATCTGCTATACCAAACTTGAGGAGATGCAAGAAGAGATGAAAAAGCATACCACAACATAGGAGTTGTTATGGGATACAAATTATTGACCATCTTTCCTTGAGCTAATAGAGCATGACTATGCAAGTCTCTTATCTCATATCTTAATGGATCAAAAGTAATATAGCATACATTGTCCTTTGTAAACTTAGCAACTGACAGTAAATTATGTTTCATGGCTGGTACATGTAAAACATTATCCAATCTAAAGCTAGTTGTTGGTGTGTAAATCCTAGCATTATCAACAAGAGATATAGGCAGAATCTTACCATTTCCAATGATATCTGCATCCTTTCCTTTGTAGTTAGAAGTATTTTGCAGCAAAGATCTATCTCCAGTCATGTGAGTAGAAGCACCACTATCAGATAGCCAAACTGTAGAGGAGGAGGAAGGATCATCATTAACATTCAAACTGGTGTAGGCATGTTGAGCCGTACCAGAAGAAGTATCTGGATCAGTAGAACAATTAACTTGAGTATCATAATTAGCATAATGTGCTTGAGCTCTATATCTAGATGAGTTACAACCATTTGTAGAAGCAGTTGGAGGTGGATGATATCTAAAGAAACATCTAGTAGCAATATGACCATTCTTCTTACAAATCTGACAATGCATTTTTGAATAATCCACATAAGGTCTTCTATCACCATTTGGGAATGGTCTTCTATCACCATTTGAACTGAGGCCATTAGAAGAATTAGAACTTGAACCATGTTGATATTGACTATTCTTGTAATTTCCATTATTACCATTCTTGGTGTTACTACCATGTCTTCTGTTATTATTATATCCATTAGAAGCATTCCTAGCATAAAAAGCAGTGGAATTTTGTTCATCATACACATTTGTAGCTTGGTGTTGTCTATCAGCTAGAAATTGCTCATGAGAAAGTAATATTGCTTTCAATTCACCAAAAGTATACGGGGTTTCCCTATTTTGTGAGGAAACAACAAACACATCATAATCACTGCTCAATCCATTTAGAACAAACATTAGTAAATCTCCATCATTAACCTTTTCACCAATTGCAGCCAAAGAATCAGCTATGGATTTGATCTTTTGAACATAATCTACAATAGACTGACTACCTTTCTTAATTCCATGTACTTGATTTCTAAGCATATTTTTCCTAGCAAGAAATTGAGTTCTGAAGTTTGTAGCAAGATAATCCCAAATATCTTTAGCTGTTTGAAGTCCAAGAACATCACCACTCACAGTTTCAGTAAAAGTAGCCTTAAGACATGTGGACACAAACCGATCTAGCTTTCTCCAAGAAACCCATTTTGGGTTTACAATTTCAATTACATCAATAAGAATTTTCTTGGGTAGTTCTTGCAACTCACCATTAACATATCTAAAAAGATCAGTAGAGATCAAAACACCCTCAAATTGATCACGCCATAACAAGTAGTTTGATCCATCCAATTTCATATAAATAAAATTTGAAATATTTGTAAAGGGAAGTGAAGATGAAATACTAGCGGAAGTCGACATATTTAGAATTGATGAAATATGTAAACTGCCTGAAGATTCTGTATGATTATTGATGTTTGTTGAATTGCTGTGATTGTTGTTATTACTTCGACGACGATTGTGATAACGATTTCTATTGTAAGTATTTGTTCTTGTAGTGACCATAAAAGATCAAGATGAACCCTAAATCCAATTTGGGAAAAATTGTTGAATTGTATTACCCAGAAGCCTAAAATTGTTGACAAAAATTTGTTAATCTTTGTTGATGAAAAACAAACAGGATCGTTACTTAATCTGATACCATGAGAATTGATAATCTCATGATATTGAAGAAAGTGAAAAACAAAGATGAAGAGAAGAAGAATATTATTTATGTAAGAATTGAATTGATACAGACAGACTCTATTCAGACACCTTAAGTACTGTCTGTTTTACAAAGACTTTTAACTAAAGTCAATAACCTTTGACTAAAGTCAATGACCAAATACACAAGCATTACAAGCATTCCTATTAAGTTTGAGTATTGTTTTAACATCATTGTTCGAGGATTTGAGAAGCAAGATAATAAAAGAGGATTTGTGTGGTAAGGAGCCATTGAAGGAAATAATTTATTTTGTTAAAAATCCAATCTGTGCTAAAATTCTAGTGAATCACCCATTCTGGAACCCCAAGGTGACGAGCGGGATTGAATTAGAGAAGCTAAGCATACTAGGCGGTTTCTTTAATGTCAGTCTTATACCAGACAAACAAGTTGCAGCATGCATTTCTACGTTCCAAAAGAGCAATGACTTCGGCTTGCTATCCAATTCCTCTGAAGAAACCACCGGTTCTTGCAGGCAATTCAACAGCTTCTTGTGGGAAAATTAGATGTACATTTGGTTGTGAATTCTTTTTTATGACGGCAAGGGTGCTCCATCTGGGTCTAATCAAATCACTTTCTGAGTTATGTCGTTTGTATAACAAACTGACATTAAATTCAAATCTTCAGCCCACTATGAATGCGTTGCTAGGACATTCTCCCTTCCCACAGCCAGAGCAGGATATGAACCTTCTTCGTAAAGAAGCGAAAAAGGATTGGCGAAATTATTGTTGTTATATATCTCAGATACCGCATAAAGCATTACTAAAGGACGCACTATCCTTCTATCGCTTGATGGTTGTTTGGTTGGTAGATCTTGTTGGCGGGTTTGAAATGCCGTTGCCATCAAGCTGCCCAATTGAATTTGCTTGCATGCCTGAACATTTGGTTGGAGATGCAATAGAATTGCTTATTTTTGTATTTGTGTGCAGCGGATTATTTGGTGATGTCATTCCTGAAATGGATGAATTTATAAAGTTCATTATAATGTTCATGGCAAGTCCAAATTATATTCGAAACCCTTATATAAGAGAAAGGATGGTGGAACTCTTGAGTCTGTGTCTCGGCAACCGAAGATGCGCATCTTCAGTGATTACCGTTTTCAAAGGCAGTGAACTAAACCTGGAATTTCTTGTTCGTGATCTTCTAGAACTTTATGCCAAGTCGGTGTTCACTGGTTCTCCAAACAATATTCAGTTCCGCAAAAGTATTTTGGAAATTCTTGCTTGTTTGTGGGAGATTCCTGCCCACCACGATGCATGGAGACAGATTGCTGAAGAAGATACTGAATTTTACTTGGCATTTTTGAATGGAGTGATCAATGAGAATATCAATCTTCTTGACAGTGAATCATTTATGTGGATGCAGGAGAGAGACCGTATGTTTCAGTGTGATAAGGATATGATTGGACGTCGTATTTCGTACAGAATTGCAAGTCTAAAAATGCTAGCATTTACATCAAAGCAGATTATTGTTCCTTTCCTTCTTCCCCATATGGTAGATACAGTGGTTACAATGCTCAATCGCTTTTTGGTACACATTTTGAGCCTTCACACGAAATCTTCTTTTGGGACAAGGCGCTTTATGAAGTGTGGTTGTTGTCTGGAGATATTGCTTAAGCAGATTGTCAGTATTTATGTACATCTAGCAAGGATAGTCAATCATGCAGCCAGCAGTTTTTCATAGACGCCGCAAGAGTTTTGGATGAAGACATCTTGGTGCCAGAGTTTATAGAGCTTGGCACCAGAGTTAATGATGCAGCTCGGAAAGCAATTGAAACTGAGGCTTCCCTTGGGGAAATACCAAATGATTTCCTTGATCCAATTGTAATCAGATTGATGGAGGATCCTGTAATTCTTCCTTCTACGAAGTCAGTAGACCGTGCCGTCATACAAAGGCACCTTGGGAATTATGATACTGATCCTTTTAGTGGTCTTCTGCTTACCCAAGAAATGCTCATCCCAAATGTTGAGCTCAAAGCAAAAATCATGAAGTTTGTTATCTCTAAACAGTCCCAACAGCTTAAATGAAGGGTCTTGTGTTACTGAGTTGTTCCCAAAACACCGGGTGTTTGCCAATTCATTTGGCAGCTGCTAGAGGACATAATGAAGTAAGTCTAATCACTCAAGTAACCCTCTTTATGTTGAAAAATCAATTTTATAGCTCTGGACTGGACCTTCAGTCTTAATGCATACTATCTGTAATTTCATTTTGTTTTGCTTATTCGGTTTGTAGCATTGTTGCTTCAATAGGGAGCAGATGTGCATTACTGTGGACAGGTAAAGTTATCAACTAATTAAGTTAAAATTGTGTAATTGAAATTCAAACCCATAGTGGAAAAGATCCTTGTATTATGTTGTTAACAAGTAATAGTTAGTTTCAGGGGTTGAATTCGTAGGAGTAGAACTGTCATTAAAGTGTAACTCTTGACCTTTCCGTTGTAAATCACATTGCTTGTTTACGCTTTATAGCATTAGTGCGTGGAATCACCGATGCATCAGTATTATAGTTATTTTCCAACTTTAGACTCTTTCCTATCTCTGGATATCCTGTTTGATAATTGTTGATGCCTTGTTGACAAGTGCTTGCTAGAAATGCTCGATTTTTGGGAGAGGGGTGGGCCAAATTTATCTGATGCTCAACTCTCAGTCCTAGCTATGGCATGGGCAATTTGGAATTATCCTTTAGAACCCACCTGGTCTAGATTTTAAGACATAAGTGTTTGAGTCTCATCCTATACAATAAATATATCCTGAATCCAAATAAGTAGTGATTTGGTACCTTTGTTTGATTGTGTCAAAGACGGCATGGATGCTGCGGGCAGGTATAGGAATTAGGTTTATGTTCCTTTCAATTTAGGCATATGTCTGTAAGGTTATTGGTACTAGTGATATTTGAGGCATAATACTTGATACCTATTGTTGTCTTATGTATGTTTGCAGGTTATACAAGCTGACTACCTTAATGGTACGACAGGTCTCCATTTCGCAGCTGTAAATGGAATGTTAGATGTATAAGACTAGTAGTACTGTAGTAGAAGATTTTGTCTCAAATTCTCCATATGAAGTCATCAGTTCTCAGACTAGCGGTCAAGGTGGGCTGACGAATAATGCAAGCAACAAGTTTGATCAACTGTATGTTGTTTGTTTCATTTTGTTCTCCTTGGAGTTTTACACCTTATTCAAGTTTGTAGATGCAACCATGCACCAAAGAAGTCCAGAACTCCAAATAGCAATTTCTATGCCAAATGCAGTGCGCTCTCCAAGTTTGTAAAGAAGGATGCGGATGGTGCTATAACTGCTCTTCATATGGCTGCACTTAATGGGTGTTTTGACTGTGTCTAGCTAATACTGGAGATTCATGCAAATGCCTCTGCAGTGACATTTCACTATGAACCTCAGTGATCTGAAGGTGCATTATGTAGGAGCTGGAAGTACTCCTTTGCATTGTGTTCTCAGGTTAAGAAACTATCTTTATCCTGCATTATGCTATATTTTCTTTGCGTTCAAGGAACTTGCATTTCTGTGCATCCTTATTGAGGTGCAAGTAGATTTACATTCAACTGCAGCAGGTAACAGTAGAACTAAAAGCCTTTCTGTGATTTCTTGCTATCTTTTTCTTTTTTACAGGCACTAAGCATCCATATATTGGATGTTAAAATATAAAAAGTGGTTGATCATTTTAACGTTAAAATGAACTCGTTTAAAACACATGACAATTTAAAAAATATAGGAATCAATTGTAAGGTTATTCAGTAACGGTAGACGAACGCAACAAATCAAAATTAGAATGTATAAAATTACTTATTATCGAGCCGTGCCATTACGGCACAGGTTATATTCTAGTATCCTAATAAAAAAAAAGCCAAAAAAGTTTCAACTTATCTTCATCACACCCTTAGCTTCTAAAAACAAATTATAGTTAACTATTGACAATTATCATTATAACCGGGACCTCCATAATAAAAACCGTAACCATTAGTATCGTGATGGTCCTTGTCAATCTTCAAATTATAACAGTTTGGATCCGTAATTATTGTCTCAACGTTTTCAAGGTCCTTGGCCACATTATTTTCATCAACTACTTGAACCCAGTTAAAATAACTCGATTTTTTCAAACCACATTAAGAAGGAAAATGACCGCTACCCATTTGAGTCGAAGTATGTCGTCTTTTACTTCTCCAGTTAGTGATTTCTCCACCCCAAGTTACACTTGTTCCCATCTCCGATAATTCCGTGAAGAGAGAACTTGGGTAATAACCGACCGGAATACCTTGTAATTGTACCCACCAATTTCCACTACTTTTGTCTTGCAAAATTATCAATGTTTATTTTTAGATGAAAGTTGATAATGGGTTGAAAATTTAAACATTTCAGCTTTCTTACCTTGTGAATACCGAAGATGGCATCCTTTTGGTTACCATTGAAAATAGACATCTCAGTAAAAACGCAACCAAGGCTGACATTTGATGATGTATGCACAAAACCATCACACACAAGGTTGTAGCAACCAATTTTGTTGTATCCATTAGCCTACGAAAAATAAATAAATAAATAATAAATGGTTTGATCATCTTGAAAAGATAAGGTATTTTAAAACATCCTCGTCACTAATGCTACTCACCGTCCAGTATACGAAAAATCTGGTATGGTCGTCGCCATATAACTTTCGGTTCACCTAATTAAAAATAAAGATGCAAAATTAATAGTTCCCGACAAGTGGACATAAATTGGTTTACGTATATACCCTGATAACAACTTACTTCACATCCAGCTTCAATAGTATTTAAACTTTCTTCTTCACTGGCTGCTAACCAGATTTGGGATACACTTATTTCAGATGTTTCATTAACTGGTTCCCAAAGATTTATTTTCGCTTGTGTTCCCAGAAAATTGCCGTCCACTATAATTATTGCGTACTAAAAGCCATTTTTTTTTATCAGTGCAAACTATACATATAAATTAATAATACCAAGGTTATGTGATTGTGTATACCTCGTGGCCGCCCGTATCATATTTTTAATGTGATGTAACACGAGTCTTAGAAGCTGCTGATTTTGGAGGATCATGTTTACGTAAAATTGTCGAATTGTAATTTTTTGTTTTCCTCCTAATAGGGATGGTTCCTTCAGGACATGATCCATACTTGTGCCAAACTTGTACAAGTTGGAGTGTCCCAAAATCATCCGATTTAATTCCTTTTGCTTGCGAAATTGGTGCCATCTGTTTCATAACAATAAAATTAACGGTATTTCTTAAGATTATTTTTCCAAACAAATATCCATATATATACTTTTCATGTATAGTTCCAATTTCTAAATATGTTGAACACAAAAGGGTGTCAACAAATAATAGTGAATCATGGAATTATCGACTGGTAGAGAGGAAAAGGTCACCTGCTCTTTATTTAGGACACAAATTTAAAACATAAAGAAATAGGAAAATATGAATATGACAGGCGCGTTTGAAGAGTCAGTCGTCCATATGACATTCTTCCCTTTACAATTGCAAACAGGTTTTGCGTCATATTTATAATCAAGAATTGGCTCATCACATCACCCTTTTTGATTGCATACAAGACCTTTTACTCCATCAAAATGAGAAGCAGGCTTGATTACTTCTTTAGACATCCACACAAGAATGTTATGAAGTTTTTCATTCCGTAGTCGAAAACGGCATCTCCTTTCAAGGTGACCTTTGTTCCCACAATAATAACAGTTGTAGGGAATGTTTTTGATTGTTCTCATATGAGCTGTTTTCAAAGGTGGACATACTTTGTTCATAAGAACATCAGCTGTTGGAAGAAGTTTTTCACTTTTGATGTCAGTGAGATTTTCATGTAGGAACTTGTCGTTAGCACTGACAAAATTGATCTTACTAGTGCTTGGAGCGTCTATTCCTTTATAGCCAAGACCACATGTATCACGATGTTCTTTACATGCTCCCTGCATAGTGGATAATTATGTAGATCTAGCATTGAATATTTTCATATTTTCTTCCAGTGAATTGACCTTATCAAGAGCAGCAGCTAGATCAGCCTTAAATAGTTATTCTCTAGCAAGAAAGTTGATTTCTCTGTCGCTAAAAAATTTATGTTGAGAGTCATATCTTGCATCAGTTTCTGCAAGTCTTTCTTTCAACACAAAGAGATTTCGACGAAGATTATCACATTCAGAATTCTTTGAACGCACATCTTCTTCACGATCTTTAAGGATAGATTGTAAGAGTTTGTAACTGCAATCATATCCCTTAAAGAGTTTTCTCAATTCCTTGTTTTCTTGACAGAGAGGAGTCAGATATTCAGCCAAGCAAGCTGTAGACTTCTTTTTCTTCAAGAGATAGTCAAAAAGCTTGATGCTTGATATATTGTGAGACTTCCTACTCAATATCTCGTCCCTCTTCAGAATCACTTTCATCAGAAAGACCATCCAACTGTTCATCTAGGCATTTCTCCCAGTCGAACACAGTTTCAGACAATTGATAAGATATGAGAGATTTATCAGGGGACTCAATACTTTGAACCAAATCATAGAACTTCTGAACCGGTGTTACGTTGTTAGAGATAACACTACTTTCCATAGAGTCATATTGCTACAAACACATACTTATGAGGTCTTAAATGTGTTTACCATCTCTGATACCAATTGAAAAACCGGGGGGTATAACAACCACACCCAATAATTCGCTTAGCAATTTGTATGGACAAACTCCAATATACTTTCAAGAGAATCAACTAGACAGTCAGACTCAATCTTAAGAAAAGTATATCAAAGAGTTCGATATCAATTTCCCAATTCAATCCGCAATCAAACAAATATGAATTTGCGAGCCCGATTGAATATTGAGAAATAACTTGAATGATACCAAAGACCAATGTTCAAGTGTCAATCAATTTATATCAACAACCAAAGGGTGGATTATCTAATTGATTGAACTTACGCACAACCTGTGATATTTCAATTATATAAACAAATATAATGCGAAAAAGAAATAACACAGACACCAGAAATTTTGTTAACAAGGAAACCGCAAATACAGAAAAACCCCGGGACCTAGTCCAGATTTGAACACCACACTGTATTAAGCCTCTACAGACACTAGCCTACTCAGACTTAACTTCTGACTGGAATGTAGTTGATCCCTAATCAATCTCACACTGATCAAGGTTTAGTTTCCCTCCTTATGCCTCTGAATCCCATCATGACTCTACGCACTTGATTCCCTTAGATGATCTCACCCACAACTAAGAGTTGCTACGACCCAAAGTGGAATACTTTAATAAACAAATATGTCTCACACAGAAAAGTCTATTAAATTGATAAATCTGTCTCCCACAGAAATACCTATGAGCTTTGTTCCGTCTTTTGATAAATCAAGGTGAACAGGAACCAATTGATACACCGGTCTTATATTCCCAAAGAACAGCCTAGTAATATCAATCACCTCACAATAATCGTAATCGTATGGTAGGGAAACAAGATATTGTGGAATCAAAAACGATGAGACGAAGATGTTTGTGACTACTTTTTATATTTCCTATCAGAGAATAAATCTTGAACAAATATTAGAGAAAATATTACAAATTAATCCCGATATAATAAAGCAAGATCAGAACACACAACTACAGATAAAATAGTTAGGTATGGCTTCACAATCCCAATGAAGTCTTCAAGTCGTTAACCTATAGGGTTTTGGAAAAAACTTAAGGTTAAAGGTGAATCGACTCTAGTCGCAACTAGTATCACGCAGGAGTTGTGGGGATTAGGTTTCCCAGTTGCTAGAGTTCTCCTTTATATAGTTTTCAAATCAAGGTTTGTAATCTAAGATACTTTGGTAACAAAGCATTCAATATTCACCGTTGGATGAAAACCTGACTAGATTCAAGATAATATCTTTCAACCGTTAGATCGAACTTAGCTTGTTATACACAAATGAAATGTGATTTCATTTAGATAAGGGTAAACGTACCTAAACATGTGCACATGGTTGGTTCAACAATAGTTAAACGAATTTAGCCATATGAATACTTTCTTATCAACCTTGGTCATCTCAATCACAACTAGTTCAAATGACTCAAATGAAACTAGTTATGGAGTTGTTCAATTGTTTATATTCTCGTAGAAGTATACAAGACAAAATTGAAGAAAAATTGATTTTGATTCACTTGAATCAATTCATGAACATTATAGCAACTGTTTGAAAAAGATTGCATTCCTTAATATATAAATGTATTAGTTCATGAATAAACCGATTTTAGAATTTAACCTACTCAGGTACGCATACCGGTTCGCATACCTAAGTAGCCGGACTGAGTTTGGGTTCGCCAGTATGCATACCGGTACGCATACCACCAACCTCAGTTGAAATTCCGGAACTTGAAACTTATGACAGTATGCATACTTAAGTTCCCGAACTTTGACAAAACCAATCAGTACGCATTCGGTTATGCATACCATGGTTCCCTGACTTTCACCAAACCAAGCAGTACGTATACGGGTATGCATACCATGGTTTTCAGATATGGATAACATATATGCAAGTACGCACACTATGTTATATCCAATCATGATTAATCGTTCTAAACTCCATTTTCAATCATTTAAACATTCTCGGAAGACGAGAATATATGTCTCACACAAACTATTAGCTTCAAAGCAATTTTCAAGTGATCGAATGGTCAATACGAAACATTCCGAGTCTACATCAAATGACAGTCTCACACAAATCATGTAATATGTTACAAGGAGATTTCCATATGATCATCTTTTGACTTGGATCAAGAACATAAGATGAACTTGGTTAAAGCAAAAACTTACGAACGCATATTTTGAGAAATATTTAAGCGAGTTAAACTCAGCTCGAAATATTAAAAGTGTAAAAACTGAAAACTATATCGTTATATGACTTTTGTCTCAATAGGATATAGAGTAGAAATATACTTTCTGAGTGATAGATGAGTTCAAGTCTTCACATACCTTTTGTTGATGAAGTTCCACAAGCTCGCCTTAGTAGTTCTTCCTTTTCAATCGATGAACGCCGTGAAGTCTAAAGCTCAACTACATAATCTATCCTAATCCGAGACTTAACCATATATAAACTATATAAATCAAGACTTATAGTTTTGGAAACTAAACTTTACAAACAAGAATGAGATAACAACGCTTGCGAGTTCGACCGAGCCATGCTCTAACAAGTACTATCCTCTAACACACACCCTCAATCTAATAAATGGGTAGGAAAATGCATCATATTGTCACATAAACTAGAGAAGATAAGATAGTTTAAACCCTTATTGAGTATGTCAACTAGTTGTTGAATGGAAGGAATATAAGTAAAGGAAACAAATTTAACTTTAAGCAAATCACGCACAAAATGGTAGTCAACTTCAATATGTATGTTCCGAGCATGAAACACGGGATCTGCAGCAAGTGCTCTAGATCCATCATTGACGTAGTAGAGAGTAAAAGGGATATCCAAGGGAATATGAAGTTCAGTGAGGAGTGTTGATAGCCACATCACTTCATCATATAGGAGTGAGAGTGCTTTGTACTGCTTCAGTGCTTGATTTGGATAAATTTGGTTATTTCTTGGATTCCCAAGAGATAAGAGAATTGTCAAAGAACACGGTAACCAGCTATGGATTAACGGGATCAAGGCAACCAGCCCAATCTGAATCATAATACCCAAAGAGTGAAGTGATATAACCAGCATAAGATAGTTGTTCCAAATCCAAGAGAATGCTTCACATAGCGTAAAATTCTCTTCACTAGTGGCATGTGAGATGTCCTTGAAGCATGCGTGAACTGAGCGGTGTAGTTTAACTCCAAAAGTAGTATCATCATGAGTGAGAGTGAGGTACTACAGAGAACCAACTATTCTCTGGTATTCCTTTGGATCATCTAGAAGTTCACCATCATTGACAGACACTCTTGGACCATGTGCAACAATGATGTTATATGGTTTACAATCAATCATACCAGTTCGTTGAAGTAAATTCATTGTATATTTGGATTGAGTAAGGATCAAATAAGTTTTGTTATAGAATTGTATTTAACTTCAATTTTTAGAAAATAACGCAAGTCATCCAAGTCTTTCATTGCAAATATTGTACTCAATTTGCTAAAGAATGATAACAATAAAGTTGCAGAACTTCCAATTAGTAAAATGTCATCCACATAAAGTAAAAGAACAAGTAACTCTGACCTAGCGAAGTATAGAAAAAGGGAATGATAAGATCCTGATATGATAAAACCATAATAAGAAATATGTTGAACTGTTGAAAACATACACGGGGTGCTTACTTTAGACCATATAATGACTTATTCAGCTTGCATACATACGTAGGATGATCTGGGTCCATAAATCCCTTTGGTTGTTCCATGTAAATAGTTTCATGAATATCACCATGCAGGAAGGAAGTGGAGACATCCAATTTCCTTATTATGAATATTTGTGATAATGCAATTGAATTGATCTTATAGTGTTGAATTTGTCAACAAGGCTGAATGCATCTGTGTAGTCAATGACATCTAATTGATGATATCCTTTTGCAACCAAACGTGCATTGTACCTCTTAATGGTACCATATGATCTCATCTAGATTTTGTAAATCAGCTAGCAACCTAGAACATCCAAAGATGGATCATAGGGAACCTTACTCCATGTATTGTTGTAGAGGAGATATGTGTGCTCATTATTCATTGCAATTTGGATCCTTGACTGATGTCTTATAAGCCTTTGGTACTTGGGAACAAAGGACATAAGTGACAAAATCCAATTATAAAGGATAAGTGTTAGAGCATTGCTCGGTTGAACCCACCAAGCGGTGGTATGTCAAGTTTGGTTATCATATTTTAGTGAAGCAAAACTCATTTAAGAGTCGCTTGATTTAAATGTACTAGATCCAACTTCGTATAGGTTAGCTTGAAAGTATTAGGTTGAGACATTACAAGTATTGCAAAGACTTGAAGAAGTGAATAAGTGCGGAGCTACAACGACAACATAATCCTTCCACTTGAGGTTAGTGATATTTGACTTGAACTGTTTCTTTCCCTAACGTATCTTTCAAGTTGTGCATATTGAAAACATAAAACTGCGAAGCATGAACACTCTAGATAGACATAGTATTAAGGAATACAATATGAAGTTTCTTTCTTAACCATTAAACTGTGTATATAAGACATCGACATAATCGTATGAATGCTATTGTGATTATTTATGGGTATGAGGTGAGGATTTCATCTTAGGGAATAATGTTTACATGTATTCTAAGGAAGTAAGTTCATGATATGTGTAGTGAACCGAAAAGGAAATCGCCAGGCGTTATTGGGGTTGTTCTTCATTGCATATCTTATGAACAACCAATATGTGTGATTAGTATAACCGCTCATGACTTGTTTGAGTTCTTGGTAAAACTATTCACATGAGGCCTGACTTATGTATGGGTATGACTTTTATTAGTGAAACCAATCTTAAGTAATCACCTGGGGTAGGATCGGGTTTTGTATGTCTGAACTTATTACTGGGAAGAGGGGAACCGATCCTAGTAAGAGGTGCAGTGCGTCACAAGGGGAACCAATCCTTGTATGAGGTGCAACAAGGTTTTTGGAAGAAAGGGGAACCGATCCTATGAACATGTGCAACATGTTTTTGGGAAGGGGGGACCGATCCTATGGACATGTGCAGTGCATACAAGTTAGATACCAAATATATGTGGGGAACTGATCCTAGTACCTAATCAGCCGTATATTTGGTAAGATAGTGTAACTATGGACAATACTCACATAGAGGTAGAGCCGAAACTTGCTTTGGTAGAACCGTAAACCCATGAGTTGTGATTGGGTGGAACTTGATCAATCATGTAGTTCTTGAAAGTCAGATGAACCAACTCTAAACTTGTTTAGAAGTGTGGTAAATCGGTTTCAAGTGAGCAAGCATGGGATAGACTTGCAAGAGTAAGATGTCGTCACTCTTTGAACACGGTGCATTAATGCTTATTCTATTTTGTTCAAAGATATTCCTTAACGGCTAAGAAGGAAGTAAATCCCAAGATCAAATTTAAATAAGTTAAGAATCTTTTTAATTAAGGGTTTTTAATTATATATGGAAAATAAGAATTAGTAATGTGTATTTGCTAATTAAAGATTTTCTAAGGAGATTTCAATCATTATTTTGGATAGTGCATTCACACGAATTATGGAAACCGAATTTGGTGTAGTAATGAAAAATATCTTGAGAATATTTTCGGTTTTGGAAATTCCTTGGTGTCCAAACTTCCTTGTCTATAAATACTTTGAGTTTGCATTTCTAGCAAACTAATCATGCGTAACCTAGACTTACTCTTTTGTCTTTGTTACTGGTGAAGCCGCCTATCGGAGAGGAGAGTAATGTAATTAGGTGAAATCTCTTACGACCGCTCAATTTAAAGTCTTCTTTGGGATTGAGAAGCTCTAGTGCGACCCGTTGGTGGGAAACTATATATTGCTGTTTATCTTTAGTTTTCGTATTGATTTGATTGACTAACGGTGGTTGAACTTTGATTGTACCTAGTTTGTTTATTCTTGAGAATCTTCTCTTATGATATAAGATTCACTCAATCTAGTTCAAGGTTTCAACATGGATATTTAGACTGTTGTTAGATCTAAAGACGATCTTGTGATAATCCATTGTTAACATACTCCATTCTGTATGTGATTGATCACAATAGATTCAAGTAGTTATGTGCAGGTGTCTATTGAAGATCTAAGAATATTTGAAGACAACGAAGATATTCAAGATTTCTTACTTGGTGTTTTTATAATCTTTGGTGTGCATAATACTTGTTTGGGAAAAAGGGGATCCAATTAATAATCGGTTTATCCTTGTGGTAGATTGGATTGATTAATTGAGGAAGGTCGGCATCAACACATATCACTTGGTTAAAGAGTGTCGTTGGCTTAATCTTAATGATTACCTTTGGGTGATTTATCATAAGATACATCTTGGAACCTAGCAAAGGAGTTTATGTTAAGATAAATAGGGGAACCTTTGCGCAACTCATATCACTTGGTTGAAGAGAGTTGATACCAAACAGATTTGTTGTTTCTTTACTGTTGGAATACGAACCCAAGGAATTGGTCCAAGTACGTGAATTTTTTTATAGGTTAGAGGCGTGGGAATACAGAAGGAACTAGGTGAACTATAGGTTTAGTTACTTGGTCTCAACTATACGAAGTTGTCTTATTTTATATAGCGGCTTAATCCTGAGAGTATTTAATTCTGGACTAGGTCCCGGGGTTTTTCCTGCATTTGCGGTTTCCTCGTTAACAAAATCTTGCTGTGACATTTACTTTATATTTCCGCATTATAATTGTTTTATTATAATTAAAGTAAATTGCACAAACGTTAATTCCTATTTACTTGATACGTGAATCCTATTGAGTTTGGTTAAGTCCGAACCTTTGTATCAAGTAAACACACTTTGTTGTCGTATTGTCTCGATCTTGTATCCATAAACGATCACACAAAGTGTGAACCGATTTGTTGTATTGTCTCGACTCAGTCCATAGACAATCACTTTCGGGGAAAGGACTTATAGGAAGGAAAAGTTATAGCTTGAGGTATAATTGGGGTACCCTCGCCTTTTCAATTGGTATCAGAGCAGGCAAACACGAAAAGATCTAATAATCTGTGTTTGGTACGATCCATCCTATAAAAAGATGAATCTTATGATAGATTCAATTAACGTATTAAAGATTTTAAACGATCTGGAAGAAGACTCTGAGGAATATTCATCTATTTCAGTTAAGATACTTGATGAAAGGATTGAACAAAACCAGATATGTACTGATGATATCACGAATATCATGATTGATGGAAGACTGGTAAAAAATGCTGATGAATCTAAGTCAAGAGATTCTCATGAATACTCAATCCTATTATCAGGACAGGCTACACAGTCCTATAAGAAACAGATCATAAAAAGCTCAAAAAAGAGGTGGTATTACTTAAATCAGAAAATTTTCCTCGTAAAACATCTGATTAATCGTGTTAAGAATTTTTTCAAGAACATAACATACCATCCTAAGATTAATGAACACTATCTTGGAGCTTTTGCACTTAAAACAACCTCACCATTCCAATGGTTTCTGGATAGTGGATGTAGTAGACATATGACAGGTGATCTCTCTTGGTTTACAAAGATAGAAGACTACAAAGGAGGCTCTGTGACATTCAGAGATGGAAGTTGCTGTCTTATCAGCAAAAAGGGGACAATCAAACTTCCAGGTATACCCGAAATTCATGATGTGGTTTATGTTAAGGGTATGAAATCTAATCTTCTGTTTGTCAGTCAAATATGTGATAATGGTCACAAGGTTATATTCAACATGAAAGGTTGTGATATTAAAGATAAGTCTGGAAAAGTAATTTTCCGAGGACAAAGAAGTATGAATAATTGTTATCTTCTAGATATACAATCTAATTTATATTGTAACTTAACTAAGGTTGAGTCCACTCATTTATGGCATGAAAGTTTTGTCCATATCAATTATCGAATGCTAGGGAAGCTCATTAATCAAGAACTTTTCAAAGGAGTTCCAAAGATCAACACTAAAGTAGAATGAATTTGTGGCGCATGCCAAAAAGGTAAGCAAGGAAAAGTTTCACACAAACTTTCTCGAGATATAGCCACTCATGCTCCTCTCGATATTATTCATATGAATCTGTAATCCAACAAGCTTCAGTTGGAGGAAATAAGTATGCATTAGTAATGGTAGATGATTATACTCGATTTACCTGGATTGCTTTTCTAAAGCACAAAAATGACATTCTTGAAGAGTTCAAAATCATTGTGAATAGAATTCAAAATGAACAAGGTCGCAGACTTAAGAAAATAAGAAGCGATCGTGGTACAGAATTCAAGGATACAAAAGTATATGAATATTGTAATATTCTTGGAATAAGTCATCAGTTCTCAGCTCCCATTACACCTTAGGAAAATGGTGTAGAAGAAAGAAAGAATAGAAATATTTAGGAAATGGCAAGAGTCATGCTTCATAACAAAAACTTACCATTAACCTTTTGGGGGGAAGCTGTTTTTACAGCCTGTTATCTTATAAATAGAGTCTATTTAAGATCAAAAACTCTAAATACCCCATATCAATTGTGGTATGGAAGAAAACCCAATCTAGGCTACTTAAGAATTTTTGGTAGTAAATGCTATATTCTCAAAGATAGAGAACACGGAGGTAAATTTGATTCCAAAAGTGATGAAGGAATGTTTCTTGGGTATGCTTCTGGCAGTCGTGCTTTCATAGTATACAATATCCGAACCAAAGTCATGATGGAATCAACTAATGTGGTCATTGATGACATTAGTGACTTTTGTCAAGATAATCATACTGCAGCAGAGCTTCCTCCCTCTGAGACTGTCATTAAAGAAAAGAAGACTAACGTTGAAACTTCTGTGGTTCCTTTAATCAATGATACCGATGAAAAGGATGATAATGAGAGTATCGTTGAACAACCTAATGACACTAAAACTATTGTTCAACAACTTGTCAAATGGGTTCATCAAAGATATTCGTCTGAAGACATCATTGGTGATGTCAGTGCTATATTTATGACTCGAAGATAACTTCAGAATGTCTGTCACTATTTATGTTTTCTTTCCTCAGTAGAGCCTAAAAATGTTGATGAAGCACTCAATGAACCTGCCTGGGTAAATTCAATGCCTGAAGAACTCAATCAGTTTGAAAGACAAAAAGTATGGAAACTTGTTCCTAAACCACCAGAAGTAAACATTGTTGGAACAAAGTATATCTACAAAAACAAATCGGATGAGTTCAGAACAATCGTCAGGAATAAATCTAGACTCGTTTCTTAAGGATACTCGCAGATAAAAGGTATAAATTTTGATGAAACTTTTGCTCATGTTGCTCGTTTAGAATCAATAAGATTATTGCTTGCCTATGCTTGTTATCTTAAGATAAAACTTTTTTGAATGGATATTAAATCTGCCCTTTTGAATGGGGATCTAAAAGATGAAGTCTATGTGGCTCAACCTAAAGGATTTGAAGATCCATTATTTCCTGATTATGTTTTTAAACTTAAGAAGGCATTGAATGGCTTAAAGCAAGCCCCCAGATCTTGGTATGATAAACTAACATCTTTTTTACTCCAAAAGGGATTCTCTAGAGGAGGTGCTGATAAAACTCTGTTCACCAAGTGAAGTGGAAAAAATTTGCTTGTAGCACAAATATATGTAGATGATATCATCTACGGTTCCACCTGAAAGACTCTAACGGATGAGATTTTAAATCTTATGAGTGGGGAATTTGAAATGAGTAATGTTGGAGAATTATCATACTTTTTTGGTTTACAAATACATCATCATAGTATTCTTCTTTCCCAAGAAAAATATGCAAGGAATTTAGTCGATAAATTCGAACTAAAAGATGCACAACCCATGGCCACTCCAATACCAACTACTGGAAAACTTCAGTCAAATACAGGAGAAAAATCAGTTGATCAAAAACTCTATAGATCTATGATAGGGAGTTTGTTGTATCTAACTGCAACAAGACCCGATATTGCCTTCAGCGTGGGATGATGTGCTAGATTTCAAGCCGACCCTAAAGAATCACATCTCAAAGTTGTGAAAAGAATTATTAGATATGTTAAAGGTACAATAGACTATGGTCTATCATACTCTATGGATACAAACAATAATCTAGTTGCCTATTCTGATGCTGATTGGGCAGGATGTTTAGAAGACAGGAAAAGCACATATGGTGGTTGCTTTTATGTTGGTCAGAATCTTGTTGCTTGGCATAAAAAAAATAGAGTTCACAGTCCTTGTCAACCTGTGAAGAAGAATACATTGCTGCTGGTATATGTTATACTCAACTGTTGTGGATGAAGCAAATGCTCATCGATTATGGAATCAATATTCCTACTATGAATATCCTATGTGATAATTAAAGTGTTATTCAACTAACTGAAAATCCAGTCGAACATTCTCGAACTAAACATATTGATATCCGACATCACTTTATTAGAGAACTATATGAGAATGGGACTATCAAATTGCAATATGTTCCATCTGAATGTCAGTTAGCTGACATTCTCACAAAACCCCTAGATAGGGCAACTTTCAAAAATCTAAAAAAATCCATAGGGATTGTCAAGGTACATTAAGTACCTGATGAAAATAGTTTCCAATTCTCCCGGAAGAAGAAAGCGATGGAATCATATTTGGAGAAGTTGGATGCGAAATTGAGGTAACAATCTTGTTAGTTAATTGTTTTCCGGTTTTAAGAAAAGCCTATTTTTATTTGATATATATATATTGCTTTTGATTAAAAGAAATTGTTGGTAAAATTGATGTGTTTATTCCATTATGTATGTATGGATGTGTATGATTCTATTATTTCCTATTAAGTAAAACTTTTGTTATCTTGCTTTGTTGTGTGATATCATTAGTTTAGGCTTACAAAATTTGGTGCAATTGCGGGTTCTTTAATGTTTATGTTAATTCAATTGCTTCCAGTTAAGTAAAACAATTGTTATTTGTGATTTATTGTGTAGTATCAATTGTTTAAGCTTACAAAATTTCGGTGCAATAGTGAAACTTTGGTTTATATATGTTGTTTCTATTGTATCCGGTTAAGGTGAATAATTATGTAAGTTGATTTATTGGTTTGTATGAATTATGTATGGCTTAACGAATGAATATGTTGACGGTACGAGTTGTTTAGTCCAATTTGATTCTGGATAAGCTAAGCTAAGTTAATTTTGATCTTAGTTAGACTTATCAAAGTGGAGGTTTCGGTTACTCAAGTCTAGTCGAAAGCCTAAACAAGGAAATGCTAGTTAACTAACCTAGTATTTGGCTTGTTTGAAATCTAAAGGTCTATGTTATATGGATAATTAGAACCTGATGTGAAAAATGGAATTTATCTTTGTTTTGGTCTTATCAAATGAAGCGGTTGTATTTATACAATCAGTGTAGCAAAGGGACTAACTTGCTTAGTTGTTTTTTGGTTTGCTAAACTAGTTAGGAAAATTGCTTCGGGCAATTATTTCCATGATAACATATCAAAACTTAATTACTTGTAGTTTCGTCTTTGATATTAGTTATCAAAATTGGTGTGTAAAACCCTCGTGCTTGACTCAACGGGTTGCAAGTCTATTTTGAGATTTGTAAGATCCTTTTCGTGTTGTCCATTATTATTTCATTTCTTTGTCATTTTTGTGACAAAAAGAGGGAGAAATATATGGAGTAAACATGTGATGCTGGTATCAATTTATGGTTTATTGGTGTCACTAGGGAATAGGACAATGGTGCTTGAACTTTTTATCTAACGAATAAGGAAAATCACAGACTAAGGGGGAGTAACATATCATATGAATGGGATAACAAAGATGTGCGGATTCAAAATCTACCTAGCTCACCTTTAGGGGGAGTATAAGCTTTGTTATTGTAGTGCAGCTGCTGCATTTTTGAGGATTAAATGAATGCAGGTTATGTGATGTGGATTCGGTAATCAAGCGTATGTGTAATGAATTCTTGTAATTTGTTTATCCATATGATTGTAAGAGTTTTGTCACTAAAATTGACAAAGGGGGAGATTGTTGGAGCATTGCTCGGTTGAACCCACCAAGCGTTGGGATGTCAAGTTTGGTTGTCATATTTTAGTGAAGCAAAACTCTTTTAAGAGTCGCTTGATTTAAATGTACTAGAGTCAACTTCGTATAGTTTAGCTTGAAAGTATTAAGGTAAGACATTACAAGTATTGTGAAGACTTGAATAAGTGAAGAAGTGCGGAGCTACAACGACAACATAATCCTTCCACTTGAGGTTAGTGATATTTGACTTGAACTGTTTCTTTCCCTAACGTATCTTTCAAGTCGTGCATATTGAAAACATAAAACTGCGAAGCATGAACACTCTAGATAGACATAGTATTAAGGAATACAATATGAAGTTTCTTGCTTAACCATTAAACTTTGTATATAAGACATCGACATAATCGTATGAATGCTATTGTGATTATGTATGGGTATGAGGTAAGGATTTCATCCTAGGGAACAATGTTTACATGTGTTCTAAGGAAGTAAGTTCATGATATGCATTGTGAAAAGAAAAGGAAATCGCCAGGCGTTATTGGGGTTTTTCTTCATTCCATATCTTATGAATGACCAATATGAGTGATTAGTATAACAGCTCATGACTTGTTTGTGTTCTTGGTAAAACTATTCACATAAGGCCTGACTTATGTATTGGTATGACTTTTATTAGTGAAACCGATCTTAAGTAATCACCTGGGGTATGATCGGGTTGTGTATGTCTAAACTTATTACTAGGAAGAGGGGAACCGATCCTTGTATGAGGTGCAGCAAGGTTTATGGAAGAAATGGGAACCGATCCTATGAACATGTGTAACACGTTTTTGGGAAGGGGGAACCGATCCTATGGACATGTGAAGTGCATACAAGTTAGATACCAAATATATGTGGGGAACCGATCCTAGTACCTAGTAAGCCGTAGCTTTGGTAATCTAGTGTAACTATGCACAATACTCACATGGAGGTAGAACCGAAGCTTCTTTTAGTAGAACCGTAAACCCATGAGTTGTGATTGAGTGGAACTTGATCAATCACGTAGTTCTTGAAAGTTAGATGAACCAATTCTAAACTTGTTTGGAAGTGTGGTAAATCGGTTTCAAGTGAGAAAGCATGGACAAGACTTGCAAGAGTAAGATGTCGTCATTCTTTGAACACGGTGCATTAATGCTTATTCTATTTTGTTCAAAGATATTCCTTAACGGCTAAGAAGGAAGTAAATCCCAAGATCGAATTTAAATAAGTTTAGAATCTTTTTAATTAAGGGTTTTTAATTATATTTGGAAAATAAGAATTAGTAAGGTGTATTTGCTAATTAAATATTTTCTAAGGAGATTTTGATCATTATTTTGGATAGTGCATTCACAAGAATTATGGAAACTGAATTTGGGGTAGTAATGAAAAATATCTTGAGAACATTTTTGGTTTTGGAAATTCCTTGGTGTCCAAACTTCCTTGTCTATAAATACTTTGAGTTTTCATTTCGAGCAAACTAATCCTGCGTAACCTAGACTTACTCTTTTTTCTTTGTTATTGGTGAAGCCGCCTATCGGAGAGAAGAGTAATCTAATTAGGTGAAATCTCTTACGGCCGCTCAATTTAAAGTCTTCTTTGGGATTGAGAAGCTCTAGCGCGACCCGTTGGTGGGAAACTAGATATTGCGGTTTATCTTTAGTTTTAGTATTGATTTGATTGAGTAACAGGTGGTTGAACTTTGATTGTACCTAGTTTGTTTATGCTTGAGAATTTTCTCTTCTGATATAAGATTCACTCAAACTAGTTCAAGGTTTCGACATGGATCTTTAGACTGTTGTTAGATCTAAACACGATCTTGTGATAATCCATTGTTAACAGACTCCGTTCTATGTGTGATTGATCTCAAGAGATTCAAGTAGTTGTGTGCAGGTGTTTATTGAAGATATAAGAAGATTTGAAGACAAAGAAGATATTGAAGATTTCTTACTTGGTGTTTTTATAATCTTTGGTGTGCATAATACTTGTTTGGGAAAAATAGGTACCAATTAATAATCGGTTTATCTAAAGACGAAAATAATTTACATGTAATCCTCGTTTTCATATGATGTATAAATATCTTGAAAAGCTGATACAATGTTATACGAAAGATCCTTTATACTCAGACCAATGCTAGGTTTTGGAGGTACATAGTGAGGTGCTTAGTGAAACAAGTTAGTCATTTTAATATTTTGGGTTACGATCCAAATTGGTTAAGATAACAGAAGTCATCACAACAAGTGAAGCAACTTGAGATATTAGACTCTATCTTGGGATTTACATACATAGACCAGATTGGTTATATGAACAGGGGTACTGAAATATATGAGTAACTAGGGGTAGTTTACTTGGTCTCAACTATGCAAAGTTGCAGTAGTCCATTTGTACAATGGCTTAATTATAAGAGTATTCAAAATTAGACTGAAAAAGTGGGGGTACAACAACCTCATCCAATTATTTGCTTAGAAATATGTATGGAATAGCTCCAATATACTTTTAAGAGAATCAACTAGACAGTCAGACTCAATCTTAATAAAAAGTATATCAAATAGTTATATCTCAATTTCTCGATTCAATCCTTACTCAAGAAAATAGAAATCTACGAGTTTAATTGAATATAAGACAAATTAACTTGAACGGTACCAAAGATCAATGTTCAAGTATCAATCAATTTTAATCAACAACCAAATGTCGGATTTCCAAATTGATTGATTCAACGCACAACCTGTGATATTTCAATTATATAAGAAAATATAATGCAGAAAAGAAATAACACAGACACCAGAAGTTTTGTTAACGAGGAAACCGCAAATGCAGAAAAAACCCGGGACCTAGTCCAGATTGAACACATACTGTATTAAACCGCTACATACACTAGCCTACTACAAACTAACTTCGGTATGGACTGTAGTAGAACCTAATCAATCTCACAATGATCCAAGGTACAGTTGCGCTCCTTACGTCTCTGATCCCAGCAGGATACTACGCGCTTGATTCCCTTAGCTGATCTCACCCATAACTAAGAGTTGCTACGACCCAAAGTTGAAGGCTTTAATAAACAAATCTGTATCACACAGAAAAGTCTACAAGAATAGATAAATCTGTCTCCCACAGAAATACCTACAAGTTTTGTTCCGTATTTTGATAAATCAAGGTGAACATGAACCAATCGATAACCCGGACTTATATTCCCGAAGAACATCCTAGAATTATCAATCACCTCACAATAATCTTTGTTAGAGCATTTCTTGATCGAACTCGCATGCGTTGCTATCTCAAGCATGTTTGTCAATGTTAGTGATCAAAACTATAAAGTCTTGATTTCTAATCTACTATATCTAAGGTATCAAACTAGCATAAAAGGTGTAGTTGAGCTCAAGAACTCCATGGCAATCATCATACAATACGAAGGACTACTTAAGGAACCAGTGGATCTTCATCGACTAAAAGGTATGTGGAGACTTGAACTTATCTATCACTCGAAAGTCTATCTACTCTATCTCCTATCTTAAGACAAAAGTCGTATTACTATATAGACTAAGAATATACACATGTGATATTTCGAGCTGAGTATATATCTCTTATCTATTTCTCAAAATATGTGTTGGTAAAGCTTTCTCTTTAGCCAAGTTCATCTTTTCCTAGTGACGAAGTCATGTTATGTTTCAATCACTTTGGAAATTGCTCTGACGAAAAATAGTTTGTGAATAACAACTATATAACGTCCTATGAGAATGTTTCAATGATTGAAATGAGAGTTTAGACAATATAGCCACTGGGGGATATAAACATTGTTGTGGTAACACATATATGTATAAATCCTTAGCACTTGAACCGAAGTTCGCGAACTTTGTTGATCAAGTGAAACCGTAACTTCAGCAGTCAACTCAGTCCGCGAAAGTGCGTAGTTCTCGAACACAAGAATTTTTGCTGGAGTTGTATCTCGGTTTCAGTCCGCGAACTCAGTCTGCGAACTGACGGAATTTCTCGAACCCGAGAATTTCTGCTGGAGTTTGTGAACTCCAACTGGTTAACTTGAGTCCTCGAACCCAGTCCGAGAACTTGAGTGGTTATGTCTAAAAACAATGTTCGTGAACTTATCCAAATTATCTAAGGAATGCTATTGCAAACCGTGGCTTTATAGTTCATGAATCGATTCGAGTGAATCACATCGTTTTTGCTTCAATTGTGTCTTGTGTAGTACATGAGATCTCATAGCAATTGAACAACTCTCTAACTAGTTCATTTGAGTCATTTGGACTAGTTATAGTGAAGAAGAATATGGTTGATATGAAAGTTATCATTTAGCTAACCATTTGGTTGACTAATATTGAACCAACTGTTGTACATGTTTGGGTACAGTTACACAAACCCAAAATCGTCAAGTACATGTGTGTATGGGAAGCTAAGTTTTCGATCTAACGGTTGAGAGATATTAGCTTGTATATAATCAGGTTTTCATCTAACAATGAATATTGAATGCTTTGTTACTAAGCTAACATTGATTGCAAACCCTGATTTGAAAGACTATATAAAGGAGAATTCTAGCAACTTGGAAACCTAATCCCCACACATTCTGTTGGATACTAGTTTTCTAAGCTAGAGTCGATTCTCCTTTAACCTTTAGTTTTCTTCTTCTAAAACTAGGTTAACGACTTAAAGACTTCATTGGGATTGTGAAGTCAGACTGATACTACTTTTCTTGTAGTTGTGTGATCTGATCTTGCTGTTTCTATCATACCTGTACAATTGTAATAATTGGATTGAGATTTCTATCTCCGATAGGCAAGATATAAAAGTAATCACAAACGTCTTCGTCTCATCGTTTGTGATTCCTCAATAATCTTCTTCGCTGCGTTGATTAAGTTTATTGTGAGGTGATTGATAAAACTGAGCTGTTCTTTGGGAATATAAGTCTGGTTTTATTGATTGGTTCATGTTCACCTTGATTTATCAAAATACGGAACAAAACTCATAGGTTTATTCGTGGGAGACGAATTTATCTATCTTGTAGACTTTTCTGTGTGAGACAGATTTGTTTATTAAAGTCTTCGACTTTGGGTCGTAGCAACTCTTGGTTGTGGGTGAGATCAGCTAAGGGAATTAAGTGCGCAATAGGCGTAGGAGCTTAACTGTACCTTGGATCAGTGTGAGATTGATTGGGGTTCAACTACAGTCCAGACCGAAGTTATTTTGGAGTAGGCTAGTGTTTGTAGTGGCTTAATACGGTGTATGTTTAATCTGGACTAGGTCCCGGGGTTTTTCTGCATTTGCGGTTTCCTCGTTAACAAAATTATGGTGTCCGTGATATTTCTTTTACGCATTATATTGTTATATAATTTAAATAATACAGGTTGTGCGTTGTTCAATTAATTAGAATATCCGACCTTATTGGTTGTTGATTAAAATTGATTGACACTTGGATATTGGTCTTTGGTACCATCCAAGTTATCTTTCTTTGATTAGACTCGCAAATCATATTTGCTTGAGTAAATAAAATTGAAATATTGAGATAATAACTCCTTGAGATATTTTCTATTGATCGAGTCTAGTTGATTCTCTAGAAAGTGACTCGGAGTTGTCCATACAGATCGCTAATTGAAATATTGGGTGTGGTTGTTAGACCCCCGCTTTTTCAATTGGTATCAGAGAAGGCAAACATGTTTAAGACCTTACAAGTATGTGTTTGTGGCAATCTGAGTTTGTGGACGAAATATCTGTTGCACATACCAAAATGTCTCCTAGAGCTTTTGATCATGTCAAGTGTCTTGGAAACACCTCAAAGGATTATTCCTTAGTTGATTCTTCCAAATCCCGAGGTAAAAGAATGTTTAATTTGATAATGACATTTCTTCCTCTCATGAGGCATGTGACACTCTGGAAGAAGCTGAAAAGGAGCTCACCAGAATTTTAAAACATACAGCTGAAGACATTGATTTTAATGATCATGATCAGCTCATTGATGAATTTGAAAAGTCTATTGAGCGAGAACGTGATCTCTATAATATCATAAAGTCATTCTCTAAGAATATTGAGAAACTTCTTCAATAAACTACTCTTCAACATGAAAAGATTAGTACTCTTGAGGATATTATTAAAGAGGACTCAATTAGATAAAAACGTTTGCTCGAGACTCATTCATCAGATCTCAACAGACTTCGTGCTGTAAAAGAGAAACTATGTGAATCTCTTACTCTAGCCCATGAACAGTGTAAATCCTTGGAAAAGGAAAACTCTGTCTTAAGGAGAAAAACCTCTGTACAAACTAACTCTCGTGATGTTCTATACAAGACAAAGTATTCTCTAGAAGAAGATTGTGTCAAGAAAAGTTTACATAACTTGCAATATTCTCATATGGCTATGGAGTTTAAACATGTGCCAGTTATTGCTTCTCCTCCGCGAACCTGTACTTTTTGTGGGAAACAGAATCACTATGTTATCCATTGTTTTGCAAGAAGGAAACAAATTTCTAAGCTTCATAATTTTCTTCTCTTCACTGTCAATGGAACAAACAGTCATTCGACTAACGCAGTGAATCGTATACCCACAAGAAATCAGAAACCTTATTAGAATTATCTCTACTCTAGAAATCATCACATGGCTCAAGTGCATTCTGGCATAAATTATTGTGTTGCTAACAAAATCATTCCCTATACTTATAAGGATGTGTATGATAAACCTAAGTCTATAAAATGGGTTCATATCCATTCGAATTCTCTCGAACCAATTGCAAGAGGTCCCAGACTTAGTCCTTAGATAAAGTCATCTGACAGATATTTTAAATGCGCCATGTCTTATCCTTCAGGGATGAGAAACAACCAAAGAAAGGCAAGGAACACAAAGGTCACACTGACATATGATATATGCAGCACCTTTCTCGATGAGCACAGTGGGACCAGTTTCCACGAAATCACCTGATTCTAGGTATTTGTTTCCTTGTTTCTAACTTGAGAGATGCACGAAAAATAATTGAGAAATTCTCAAGATGTTGTATATTATTTCAGTTTAGGTTTTTGTGATTAGCAGTCCGCGAACGGTCTCTTCCTCCTCATGTGACCTTTTATGTTTTGAAAAATTAGGATCCTACCCTTGTTTGCGAACGTATATATATACTTGCTATATATAAATTAGGTTTTATTCCCTAAAACTATTATGGGAAACTCTGCAAGAACTCAAGAAATTATGTGTCTTGATATGGAGGAAAGAAATCGGGAACGTGAGTCAATTCAGGAGCTGTTTCTAAAGAATATGCTTGATATAAAGGATCATAACTCCTGGATTGATGATTTTGTCAAGGATTTAACTGGTTTTCAGAACGATTCAAAGGTCGAGTTTGCAAATATTCAATTGCAAATAAACCAACTTCTAGATGGTCATGCCAGAATTATTGCTAATCATAATATTCTAATACGGAATCAAATGAAGCTCATCATGGACTGTGCCAAAGCTAGACATCTTGCTCAAGTGGTTGATCGCAAAGTTAGTGTTCTAACTCATGGACATGGTGTGTCTACAGTCAACAGAATTAAGGAAATCATCGATACATTCTTTGATGGTTTCATTGAAAGATATGAGGTTCTTAATGAACTCTGATTTCCGAATGTCTAGTAAATCTTCTTTTTTCTCTTTTGTTTAGAAGAATAAATAGTGTTTTGGAATAACCATTATTGTGATTACACATAGCTATATCCAATGTTTTTCATCTTCTTGTTTTTAGATTTATTGGTTTAAATTCTAAACTTGTTTGGAAGATGATGGTTGCAGTATTAATCTCTTGGTTTTATATATTGCAATATTTTGATGGGATATGTGTGTTTACGTCCGTGAACTTGATTGTCCCATATTTTGTCAAAAGTAAAGTCGTTCGTGAATTGATATGCAAATATTGATAAAAGAATGAATAGACTTTTGACAAACACAAAAGTTAAGCCTATATTGTCAATTATTGATGTAAGATAGGTTAAAATATTTTGTGATTCAAGGATTATGTCTATTGTGTGTCATTGTGCAAATGGTGATGGAAACATAGAATGAATCCTTGTGTATTCCGCAGTAATTGATCTTCCATGATCCATATTTTGTGTATTACTGTGAGATTCCGTATTGTGACTTATGTTGAGCATTAGACAACCAAAGTTGATTATTTTTGTGATTATCTTAGTTGTGTTCCATAAGATACTTTATGTCGAGTATTTTGAACTAAATCAATCACCTTGTGTGATTGTTTAGTTAGCATTCCATAAGTTTTCTTATTTTTGAGCATTTGTTTGACTTGGTTGGTTATTCATGATTAACTTAGTCATTCCTCCATAAAATTTTCTTATGTCGAGTGTGGACAATTAAATTGATTACTCTTGTAATTATTTAGGTTGAGTATGGAAATTAGATTATTTGCGAGTTTTCTTGTGATTAATCTAATTGATTTAATAAGACTCCATAAGTTTACTTGTGTTGAGCATATTCAGTCAAGTTAATCGTGGTTCGCATTGGTTAATTTGATTGAATATTTCTTGTTGGATTCCAAATTCATACTTGTATGTAATTTGTTGAATCTAAAATAGGGCTGTCAATGGGTACCCAAATACCCGGACCCGGCCCGGAACCGGGTGATTCAGGTCCGGGTCTGGGTCCCAAAACTGGACCCATTAGTGATTTCGGGTCCTAACCGGGTAGACCCGAATAGACCCGATTATAAACGGTTCCATCCGGGTCCTACCCGTCGGGTACTCGCGGGTAGTCGGGTATTGTAAATGTTTGTTTTCTGAGGGCTATTTTCATCCTGTAAAGGGTTATATATATAGTTAGCGACTACAGAGACAAACCTAATCTAAATTTTCCGAACCTAACTCTTCTTCTATCTTCCTTTCATGAAAGCTCGACTCCAAATTGGTGGTTTATTCTTTCCATGTGCGTTAATTATATCTTGTCTTGATCCAATTTGTGTTGTTTCATATGTTACGAATCATGTTCAAGGATGGGTTCCACTAAAAGTTTACATTTAAAGTTCTTAGGTTTTGTAATTTGTAGTTGTTTGCTTCAAATTTGATATCCTTCATCATGATATAAGTGCATATCTTTGATTTCTTAATTAATTAGAAGATCTGGACTGGTTGTATTAAATTCTTTGTTTGATTTTTGAATTTATTGTTGACTATTTACTCACTGAGCAGTTAACTTCTACTCAAGCTCAATCGATAGTTCATCTTAACTAATGGATAGATCTTGATTGCGATGGTGATGGTGTGTTCGATTTATTTCCAAGTGTGGGAACTTGAAGATGGATCGAGGTGGTTCTACCGGTCATGGATGTCGGCGGCGTTTTTATAGACTGGGAAGGTAAAGGGCTGGGATTTAATTCTATAGGAACTGTTATACTCTCCCTTTGTCCCTTGCTCAAAATTCCCACTGTTGTGTTGTTCCTCGGTTTCTATTTTTTTTTATCAGAATGAAGAACCTTCATGGATTCAAGAGACTCGTTACATAAGCGAATGAGATGGGAAATTAAAGGACTTCTAGGTTGGTCGGGATGGGAAACAAGCTCTATTGTGAATTAAGATTTGTAACAATGTATTGAGTTTGTACACCACTTGGATTTCAATAACCATCGATGTGTAATATAACTGAACTGCAATACCCGTTTAATACCCGGAACCGGTAGATACCCGACTATTTCACCGGGTCCGGTTCTGGGTCAAGTAATTTAGTAACCGGACCCGGAACCGTGAGGACCCGGAACTGCTAGAAATAATAGGGTCTGGGTCTGGGTAGTATGGTACCCGGAAGGACCCGAACCCATTGACAGCCCTAGTCTAAAGAAATCCTTCTTTTCTTTTTGAAATTATTAAGGTCGCTCTTGTTGTTCCTTAGGGAATGAAATTTTATGGGGGAGAGTTCTTTTGAACTTGTGCTTAATTGCCAAATCTTTGTGGGGAGTGCGGCTGTGGAATATTAGAGGGGTTATCTTGCATCTTTATAAACTCCTTGATGAATGCATTTAGCTCCGGCTTTATGATTGCATGTAAACAAGATGATATACATTTACCTTTGTTCATGAAATGTCTCTTATGGAAATTTCATTAGAATCCCGTTCTTGTACCTTTGCCAATTTTATTGACAAAAAGGGGGAGAGTTAATATGTAGTTCACACTACAAATACATATGGTTTTCGTATCATTATGTAAGGGGGAGTGGTTTCCATGTGATATGGAGTATTGACTAAGGGGGAGTGAAGTATCACCATAGTATTTTTGTTGAAGTTGTGATGCAATTGAACTTTGAAGCTGTGTAATAATATTATGACACTGTATAACAATGATTGAGAACCGATGCTTTTCTCATTGTTATAGCTACGAATTTGAAACAACGATGATGCTAAACTTACAACCTTTGGGATCATTAAACTACTTGGAAGTGACGAAGATTTCGAGTATTGTCGAAGATTAGACATGTGGAATAGGATCTACAAAGTTTATTTATATATTTTTTGTATTCCATATGTATTAATAGTTTTGCGACTAAAATTGACAAAGGGGCAGATTGTTAGAGCATTTCTCGGTCGAACTCGCATGCGTTGGTATCTCAAGCATGTTTTTCAATGTTAGTGATCAAAACTATAAAGTCTTGATTTCTAGTCTATTATATCTAAGGTCTCGAACTAGGATAGAAAGTGTACTTGAGCTCAAGAACTTCATGGAAATCATCATACAATACGAAGGAATACTCAAGGAACTAGTGGATCTTCATCGACTAAAAGGTATGTGGAGACTTGAACTTATCTATCACTCGAAAGTTTATCTACTCTATCTCCTATCTTGAGACAAAAGTCGTATTACTCTATAGACTAAGAATATACACATGTGATATTTCGAGCTGAGTATATATCGCTTATCTATTTCTCAAAATATGTGTTGGTAAAGCTTTCGTTTTAGCCAAGTTCATCTTTGCCTAGTGAAGAAATTCATGTTATGTTTCAATCACTTTGTAAATTACTCTGACGAATAATAGTCCGTGAATAACAACTATATATAACGTCCTCTGAGAATGTTTCAATGATTAAAATGAGAGTTTAGACAATATAACCACTGGGGGATATAAATATTGTTGTGGTAACACATATATGTATAAGTCCTTAGCACTTGAACCTAAGTTTGCGAACTTTGTTGATCAATTGAAACCGGAACTTGAGCAGTCAACCCAGTCCGCGAACGTGCGTAGTTCTCGAACCCGAGAATTTCTGCTGGAGTTATAGCTCGGTTTCAGTCCATCAACTGACGGAAGTTCTCGAACCCGAGAATTTCTGCTGGAGTTTGTGAACTCCAACCGGTTAACTTGAGTCCGTGAACCCAGTCCGCGAACTTGAGTGGTTATGTCTAAAAACGATGTTCGTGAACTTATCTAAATTATCTAAGGAATCCTATTGCAAACCGTGGCTTTATATTTCATGAATAGATTCGAGTGAATCACATTGTTTTTGCTTCAATTGTGTCTTGTGTAATACATGAGATTTCATAGCAATTGAACAACTCTCTAACTAGTTCATTTGGACTAGTTATGGTGAAGAAGAATATGGTTGATATGAAAGTTATCATTTGGCTAACCATTTGGTTGACTCATATTAAACCAACTATTGTACACGTTTGGGTAAGGTTACACAAACCCAAAATCTTCAAGTACATGTGTGTATGGCAAGCTAAGTTTTTGATCTAACGGTTGAGAGATATTAGCTTGTATCTAATCAGGTTTTCATCTAACGGTGAATATTGAATGCTTTGTTACTAAGCTAACATTGATTGCAAACCCTGATTTGAAAGACTATATAAGGGAGAACTCTAGCAAATGGGAAACCTAATCCCCACATATTCTGTGTGATACTAGTTTTCTAAGCTAGAGTCGATTCTCCTTTAACCTTTGGTTTTCTTCTTTTAAAACCATGTTAACGACTTAAAGACTTCATTGGGATTGTGAAGCCAGACCGATACTACTTTTCTTGTAGTTGTGTGATCTGATCTTGCCGTTTCTATCGTACGAGTACAATTGTAATAATTTTCTTGAGATTTCTATCTCCGATAGGCAAGATATAAAAGTAATCACAAACATCTTCGTCTCATCGTTTGTGATTCCTTAATAATCTTTTTCGTTGCGTCGATTAAGTTTATTGTGAGATTATTGATAAAACTGGAAGATGTTCTTCGGGAATATAAGTCTGGTTTTATTGATTGGTTCCTGTTCATCTTGATTTATCAAAAGACGGAACAAAACTCATAGGTTTATTTGTGTGAGACGAATTTATCTATATTGTAGACTTTTTTGTGTGAGACAAATTTGTTTACTAAAGTCTTCAACTTTGGGTCGTAGCAACTCTTGGTTGTGGGAGAGATCATATAAGGGAATCAAGTGCGCAGTATCCTGCTGGGATCAGAGGCGTAGGAGCATAATTGTACCTTGGATCAGTGTGAGATTGATTTGGGTTCAACTATAGTCCATACCGAAGTTAATTTGGATTAGGCTAGTGTATGTAGCGGCTTAATACAGTGTATGTTTAATCTGGACTAGGTCCCGGGATTTTTCTGCATTTACAGTTTCCTCGTTAACAAAATTCGGGTGTCTGTGTTATTTATTTTCCGCATTATATTGTTATATAATTGAAATAATACAGGTTGAGCGTTGTTCAATCAATTAGAATATCCGACCTTATTGGTTGTTGATTTAAATTTATTGACCCTTGGATATTGGTCTTTGGTACCATCCAAGTTATCTCTCTTTGATTAGACTCGCGAATCATATTTGCTTGAGTAAATAAAATTGAGAGATTGAGATAATAACTCCTTGAGATATATTTTATTGATTGAGTCTAGTTCATTCTCTAGAAAGTGACTCGGATTTGTCCATACAGATTGCTAATCGAAATATTTGGTGTGGTTGTTAGACCCCCGCTTTTTCAATCTTAATCGACTAGCGAAACAAGATATTATGGAATCACAAGCGATGATACGAAGATGTTTGTGATTACTTTTCTATCTTGCCTATTGGAGAAATTAATCTTGAGCCAATTTTATAATTGTACTCAATACGATAGAAACAACAAGATCAGATCACGCAACTATAGAGAAAATAGTTGGGCCTGGCTTCACATTCCCAATGAAATCTTCAAGTCGTTAACCAACAGGGTCTTGGTAGAAACCTAAGGTTAAAGGAGAATCGACTCTAGCTTATACAACTAGTATCACACAAGAGTTGTATGGATTACCTTTCCCAATTGCTAGAGTTCTCCTTTATATAGTCTTCAAATCAAGGTTTGCAATCTAAGTTACCTTGGTAACAAAGCATTCAATATTCACCGTTAGATGAAAACCTGATTAGATTTAAGCTAATTATTTTTAATTGTTAGATCGAACTTAGCTTGTTATACACAAATGAAATATACGTCATCTAGGTTTCTGTAACAGTACCTAAACATGTACAAGTTATTGGTTCAACAGTAGTTAACCAAATGGTTAGCCATATGAGCACTTTCATATCAACCTTATTCATCTTCATCATAACTAGTCCAAATGACTCAAATGAACTAGTTCAAGAGTTGTTCAATTGATTAGATCTCATAGAAGTATACAAGACACAATCGAAGAAAAATAGGTTTTGATTCACTCAAATCGATTCATGAACTTTATAGCCACGGTTTGCAAATATGCATTCTTTAGTTTATATGAATTTAAGTTCACGAATAAACCAATTTTAGAAAGTAACACACTTAAGTATGCATATGGGTATGCATACTTAAGTAACAGGATTTGAGTTATTTTGGTTTCCAAACTTAGAAGAAATTCACGGACGTGAACTTTCCGCCAATATCCGTATTGGTACGCATACTTAAGTAACCAGATTGAGTTGGTTTTGATTTCCAAACTCAGCAAAATTTCAGGGAATTGAACTTCCGCAAGTATGTGTATGGGTACGCATACTTACCCAGTCTCAATCAACCATTTAGTACACACACAAGTATGCATACATTTGGTTCCCGGTTTTGGAGTTATACACTAATGTGCGAACACATCATATGATTATATCCAAAGATGGTTACATCTTCAAAAATCTTTATTTCAATCATTGAAACATTCTTAGAGGATGTTAAATAGAGGTTATTCACACACTATTTTTCACCAAAGCAATTTTCAAGATATTGAAATAATCAACATGACTTTCGTCACTTGTAAATATGAACTTGGCCAAAGAGAAAGCTTACCAACACATATTTTGATAAAAAGATAAGCGAGATAAACTCGGTTCGAAATAACAAATATGTATAATCAAAGTCTATATATCAATACGACTTTTGTGTCAAGATAGGAGATAGAGTAGATAGACTTTTTGAGTGATATATAAGTTCAAGTCTCCACATACCTTTTAGCCGATGAAGTTCCACTAGTTCCTTGAGTAGTTCTTCGTCTTTTTATGATGAACGTCGTGGAGTTTAGAGATCAACTACACTTTTTATCCTAGTCCGAGACTTAGCTATAAGTAGACTAGAAATCAAGACTTATAGTTTTGCCAACTAAACTTGACAACAAGCTTGAGATAGCAACGCTTGCGATTTCGACCGAGCAGTGCTCTAACATAGACTAGGTCACAGAATTTTTTCTGCAGTTTTCCCCATTAACAAAATATTGTGTGTTGTGTTATTTACTTTACTTCCGTATTATAATAGTCATAGGTATAATTAAAATAAATACATTTGTACGCTAATTCACTTGGTATATTGTAATATCCTAATTCGACATGTAGTATTCTCCGAGTGGAATATAGGTAATGGTTTGTCTTTTCCTAAGACCAAGGAATTTTCCACATAATTGACTCCAGCAATAGAAAAAAGCTCTGCAGTCATGTGTGCTCAGGCGCGAGTAATCCAGGGATGGGACCTCCTGAGAAGATGCTACTAGATGATCGTAGCACTGCTCGTTGAAAAACCCATGATGCAGGATGACCGCATTGGCTAATTAAGTACAATATCAATGGAGGGTCGGGTCAATACATGTGTGATCCCATAGTTAGGTCGGTTTCGAACATAAAACTATATACCAAGTTAACATCTTGTTGAAGTAATATTTTGGCAATTATTTTTTCTATAAGATTATAAAAGGTGTGTCTATACTATGTTAATACGAAAAGACTGTGGTTTACTTGGTACCCTCATCGTTTCATAGGGTGAATATACAATAGTAAAGAGTAATCCATTGTTTAAAGCCTGTACGGATGCTGAATACAAGAGAAAATAAAATTTTGGGATTCAGATTTCTTATAAGACAAATTTTTAGCTTCCTTGTAAAACAAACCAAGATAAAAATGGAAAATTAATTTTCCCATAATTAAAACTGGCATATTTAGGGGCGACCCCAACGCAATTAGGGGCGACACTAAAAGACAAAATAGGTTAAAAATGCTTCTATGCCCCTCCATAATCGGTAGTTTAGGTTTTTTTTTAGCTACCGATTGCAAAATCTCATTTTTGGGGGAAACTCTATATTCGGTAGTTATATGAACTATTTTTTCTACCGATTATAGGCTCAACCAAATTAGAAAAATAGAGGATTTTTGCAAAATCTCATTTTGGGGAAACTCTATATTCGGTAGTTATATGTGTTGGATATTTTCAAGATTGTTTGCCGTTGTCCTGGGGGACGTAACCCCTCCCGGCTGTGTTCGACCTGACAGGTCAGTTCGTGGGGGTCTACGGGGAAACGCCCCCTAGCAGAATGCGAGACAACGTCTTGTGGAATTTTTTTCGGTTAATGAATTTGAAAACCTATTCAGTTTTCCAGAAATTTTCACAAAACGTGTCTGTTCTCATTATCGGAAGTCATGATAACTCTGATTTTGGGGCTACTCTATATTCGGTAGTTATACGAAGTATATTGACTACCGATTATGGCAGGATATTTGCAAAGAGAGCCACTGTATAATCGGAAGTCATGATAACTCTTCCTTTCTTACCGATTATAGGCTCAACCAAAATTCAAAAAAAAAAGAGGATTTTTGCAAACTCTGATTTTGGGGCTACTCTATATTCGGAAGTTAAATAACCTAAATTCCCTATCGATTATGGTAGCATTTTTTCCAAAGGTCTACTGTATAATCGGAAGTCAAGATAACTTTATTTACTACCGATTATAGGATAATCAAAATTCAAAAGATATAGGATTTTATTTTTGGGATACGTTATATTCGGAAGTTATACAAACTAAATTGACTCCCGATTGTTGATTAATTACCGATTGTGAAATAACCTACCGATTGTAAAGGGTAGTTTGGCCATTAAAAAAATGCCCCGGAAATAACCTACTGATTATGACCTATTTTGTCGTTTTGTGTCTCCCCTAATTGCGTTGGGGTCGCCCTTAAATGTGTCAGGTAATTAAAACACTAAGTAGAATATTTTGTAAAATAATTTTCGTACGAAAAATAGATCTTGGTAGGATGCGCACAACCCCAAGGAAAGTCTATAACACGCATATAAGCACAATCCCACAAGACCGCGTAATATATATTCAAAACTAGTCATAAAAACCCAAGGTGACCAAACTTGTGGTAAAAAAAACCCACTCAAATGTTGGGATCCATTAAAACTCCATCTTAAACAAAATTGATACAAAAAACCCAAATTTTAAAAAATTGATACAAAAACCCCAAATTTTAAAATTGGTTTCATCAAATTCTTTGGGGTTTCATCAAATTTTATGATGAATCCAAAATTTGGTTTCATCAACCGCGAGTTACTTTTGTTTTGTTGGGATTTTTGTGTTACTTTTGTTTTGATGAGTTTTTTGTGGATGAATAATGACACCTTTGGGGTTATAACTCGCGGACCGATATATATTTGATGTATTTTTGTCTAAGTAGTAGTTGTTATCTATCTAAACCATTATAGAAATTTAGAGGCGGTCTTACCACAATATTTAATGGTTTTAATGTTAAAGCAGATAACTCTTTTTTTTCTTTATTTGTTTATCCTCATTCATGTTTTATCATCATCTTTTCAGATGTAAAAAAAAAAGAAAAAAGAAAATTTATTTGCTGATCAGTTGATTCTAGTTGCTTAAGAAACTAACTCTATTCTTCTTTACTCATCTTCCTTCCTTGTTTCTTTCTTTATCTTCTTTTCAAAAAAAATAAAGAAAAAAGGTCCACATTATCTTGTTGAATTGATTCTAGTTGCTCATCATAACTTCCAAAAAGGTTGTAAGTGGTCTCCCTACTACTCTTTAAGTTCTTTTTTTAGTTTCATCTATCATAATTTTTTTTATTGTAACTTTGTTTATTAGATCTTGTTTGGATGAGGTATAAAAAAGTGTTTTCTATATCCTTTTTCTAATAACCTGTTTTGAATATTTAATTCCTAGTTAAAACAGAAGTTTGCTCATTTTAAGCTTAAATGGTATTTTTTATTCAAGAGAGCATATGATGAGTTCAGTTGCTAGTTAACTTTATTCCTTTTCTGGCCCTTTTTTGATACCTTGTTTTCGATGACATGTTTTGAGCTGATCAAAAGAAATAAAAAACAATAATCATACCATTGTTTTTGATCACCTCTCATCTTTAAGATGTATATGATATGGATATTTTATCTGATGCAGGGTGAATATGTATCAGTAGAGAAAATCCATTGTTTGAAGCCGATACAGATGTTAAATACATCAGAAAATAAAGTTTATGGTTTTAAATTTCCTTGTAAGACAATGTTACTCCCTATTTTTAAATACATTTCTCACCAAAATGGAAATGATATAATACAACAAGACAAGGCAAATGAATCATTCTAAAACCAACCTACGTCATCCTAGATATGTTATTGTTAGAGCATTGCTCGGTCGAACTTACATGCGTTGCTATCTCAAGCATGTTTGCCAATATTAGTGATCAAAACTATATGTCTTGATTTATAGTTTACTTATGACTAAGTCTCGGTCTAAGATAGTTATGTATAGTTGAGATCCAGACTCCATGGCGATTATCTTACGAAGATGAAGAACTACTCAAGGAACCAGTGGAAATTCATCCGAACAAAAGGTATGTGGAGACTTGAACTCATATGTCACTCAAAAGTCTATATACTCTATGTCTTACTCTTGAGACAAAAGTCGTATAAGTATGATAGTTTTCATACATGCATATTTGCTATTTCGAGCCGAGTTTACCCGCCTATCTTTTTCTCGAAATATATGTTGGTAAGCTTTCGCTTTAACCATTTTCATCTTTACCCGTGAAGAAAGTCATGATGACGTTTCAATCTTGAAAATAACTTTGATAACGATTGTTATAACATTATAAAAGAATGTTTCAACGATTGAAATGTAGAGTTGAGATTACGTAACCAACTATGAATATAAGCATATATAATGTGTTCGCATATTAGTGTATAAATCCATGTGCCGCAAACCAAGTGCGTGCATAAGTGTGCATGCGGTATTGGTGAATGAGACAGGTTGGGTATACATACCCGTACGCGTACCAGCGGAAGTTTTCGAACCGAAAATTTCTGCTGAGTTTGTAAACTCAAATCCGGTAGCTATGGTACACATACCCATACGCGTACCCAAGTAAGTTATTCTCAAATCGGTAGCTCATGAACTTAAAATAATAAATAAATAAGTAATGCAATCTTTGCAAACCATGGATATATTGTTCATAAATTGATTCGAGTGAATCAAACCGATTTTGTTTCAGTTGTCTCTATGTGTAAAGATGTAAGAAATTGAACAACTCTTCAACTAGTTCTTATGAGTCATTTGAACTACTTATGAGAAAGATGAATACGGTTAATATGATAGTGCTCATATGGCTAACCACTGGTTAATTATTTGTGAACCAACCAAATGTACACATTTAGGTACGGCTACTGAAACCTAAATGAAATACATTTCATTTGTGTGTGTGAAAATCTAAGTTTCGATCTAACGGTTGAAAGATATTATCTTGGAAAGATCAGGTTTTTCATCTAACGGAGAATATTGAATGCTTTGTTACCAAGGTAACTTAGATTGCAAACCCTGATTTGAAAACTATATAAAGGAGACATCGAGCAACTGGAAAAACTAATCCCCACACCTTCTGTGTGATACTAGTTGGTTTGCTAGAGTCGATTCTCCTTTAACCGTAGGTTTCTTCTCGAGACCATGTCGGTTAACGACTTAAAGACTTCATTGGGATTATGAAGCCATACGAAACTACTTCTCTTGTAGTTGAGCGATCTGATCTATTTTCTATCATATGATTTCAATTGAATAATTGGCTTGAGATTATATCTCCGATAGGGCAAGATAAAAAAAAATCACGAACATCTTCGTCTCATCGTTTGTGATTCTGCAATATCTAGTTTCGCTACCATGCTATTTAGATTATTGTGAGGTGATTGATAATTATAGGTTGTTCTTCGGGAATATAAGTCCGGTTTATCAATTAGTTCATGTTCACCTTGATTTTATCAAAAGACGGAAAAAAAAACTCATAGGTTTATCCGCGGGAGACAAATTTATCTATTATCATAGACTTCTATGTGTGATACAGATTTGTTTATTAAAGTCTTCGACTTTGAGTCGTAGAAACTCTTGGTTGTGGGTGAGATAAGCTAAGGGAATCAAGTGCGTAGTATCCTGCTGGGATCAGGGACGTAAGGAGTGAAACTGTACCTTGAATCAGTGTGATATTGATTAGGTTCAACTACAGTCCAGACCGAAGTTAGTTTGTAGTAGGATAGTATCTGTAACGGTTTAATACAGTGTGGTGTTGAATCTCGACTAGGTCCCGGGGTTTTTCTGTATTTGCGGTTTCCTCGTTAACAAAATTTCTGGTGTCTGTGTTATTTCTATTCCGCATTATACTTTGTTATATAATTAAAATATCACAGGTTGTGCGTTGTATCGATCAATTATGAAATCCAACCTTTGGATTGTTGATTGAAAATTGATTGATCCTTGGATATTGGTCTTTGGTACCATCCAAGTTTATTTCTCTTGTATTTGATAAAGACTCGCAGATTTCTATTTGCTTGAGTATAGTTCAAATCGAAAGATAGAGATATTAACTCCTTGATATACTTTTTATTAAGATTGAGTCTGACTGTCTAGTTGACTCTCTTAAAAGTATATTAGAGTTAGTCCATACAGATTGCTAATCGAAATATTGGGTGATTTTTTTTAGACCCCCATTTTTTCAATTGGTATCATAGCAGGCAAAAACCGTAAAACCTTATAAGTTTGTGTTTGTTCGATCCTCGAAAGTCTATCCATATGGGAAATCTTTTTGTGAGCCCTGCTCATGGCATCTGTAACGTACACCATAGTTCCTTAAAAGATTGTTCAGATATTATTATTCTTCAAAACTACGTTCTTTCATAATAATCGCATACCATCTAGAATATCGTAAAATCTAGATGTAAAGAAACGGTCTAAGTAAAAAAATCAAAAATCTCTCTAATGGAATCAGTCAAAGAAAACTTGTTCAACGCCCAAAGGTATGGACCCTCACAATAATTACTCTTAATCTCTTTAAGGAATACTATCATAAATGAACAATTGACAAGGATCTGTTTAGACGTTTGAAAATGTTTGAAAATTCTTAGAAAAGCTTAACTCCATAGAGAGATTGAATCGTTCTGATAAAAGTGATGTACCTAATTGTAGATGGTGGATTTTTGACAAAGGGTAGAGTTGTAAAACTATACTCCAGATTCGGCAATCAGATGAATATTGAGGCTCATGTCTCTCAATTAAAGCATGAAATCTCATGCCAAAAATCTCTGACTGAGAAGGATGTCTCTCAGAGTACGTGAAGATGTGTAGTCTCCCAGCTGAGATCACGACACATCTCATGAATACTGAGAAATTTCAGTAATTACTCCGGATCCGGCAATCGGATGAGTATCGAGACTCATGTCTCTATGCATGAAAGCTCATGCCACCTCTGATGGAGAAAGTCTCTCAGGTAAGATGCATATGTGCAGTCTCCCAGCTGAGACCACGACACATCTCATAACCCTCTGATGGAGAAAGTCTCTCAGAGAAGATGTAGATGTGCAGTCTCCCAGCTGAGACCACGACACATCTCATAACCCTTTGATGGATAAAGTCTCTCAGAGAAGATGCAGATGTGCAGTCTCCCAGCTGAGACCACTGCACATTTCATATTGTGTAGAATTGAAAGATTGGGCGACAACGTCTTCGGGATGCGACCGTTTTTCCCCGACTATGCAAAAAGAATATGGCACTCTAGAAAGTTCATATTTCTCAAACCCTCAGATGATTAATGCTCCTAGGCAGGAATCCCTTCTAGTATAGAGCCATCAATTAATTATCTGAGAACGTCTGAATATCCAGCATTATTCTACGAACTATCGTCTGAATATCCAGCAATATTCTACGAACCATCGTATGAATATCCAGCAATATTCTATGAACCATCATCTGAATATCCAACAATATTCTATGATTCTCCGTTATATTTCGTCACTTCAATTCGTGGTTCTTCCCAGCAAAATGCCACGGGTTAGTGATAAATATCCGACGAAACAGGCATCTGAGTATCGAATAAGCCCTGACAAAAATGGTGCAAGTGTAATTAGAAAATAATGCACAGACCAGCATGAACAAACGAGGAACCTATGCAAAATATGAAAGAAAATAATAATAATAAAATATTAGCAAAAGCGCCAGGGGACTGGGTTCACCAGCCGGCCAGTCATGCCGTGACCAGTCCCGTGCCCAATTTTATATTTTATCATGTTTTTGCTATTTTCCTGATCTCATGAAAATCCTCTCGTTCGAGCAATTTTCTTTATTTCAAAGAAATTATCTAAACCACATGGTTTTATCAAAAAATAATAAAATTAGGGAAAGGTTACATGGGAACGCCGGGTGGCCGGTCATGCCCTGGCCGTGGCCGGTCACACACCTCATGTCCCCATTATTTTATTATTTCTCTCAAATTATGAAAATTCTTTGATTTCATGTATTTTCTCTAAAATTACCTAATTTCATGTATTTTTATCACATAATTTTATCAAACATGATAAAATTAGAAAAATACCATGGGACCAACCCCTTGAATTCTTCCTTAATTTTACTTTCGGGCTGTTTTAATCTCCCGAACGACCTTAAAACCTAAATATTCCCTCGTTGGGTGATAGGAAATTCTTTTCCGTACAGAATGGAGGGGCGGACCATCAAAATCCGAGTTCGTATGAGAATTCTACATCGATTCTACTAAAGGGCGCTAATTAGTGTTTCAACCTAGCCGGTCCCACGTGTCCATTGTTTTATTATTATTTGGTATTTTGTTTCATGATTTCATGAAAACTCCCTAATTTCAACAAAACTCCTTGGTTTTCAACAAATCTCCATGATTTTATGAAAATTATCTAAAATCATCAAAATTTGGTAAAATTGGGAAGAGTGGCTTGGGACCCGCGCCCATTGGCCGGCCGGCCATGCCGTGGCCATTGCCGGTCCCACACTCCCATTCCCTATTTTATATTTATTTATGTCTCTCATCTTATGAGAATTCCCTAATTTCACCAAACTCTCTAGTTTTATGGAATTTCCCTTAAATCATTGAAAATACATAAAATCACATAAAACTGGGAAGAGCATGTGGGACCGCGTGTCAACCGGTAGGCCATGCCCCATCCGTGGACGGTTCCCCACCTTGTAATTCCTTGTTTTATTTATTTTCCCTCATCTCATGTATTTTTCCCAGTTTCAGCAAAACCATGAATTTTGCATATTTTCTTCAAATGTTGCTCAAACGTGCACCAGAAAATATCAAAATTCTCAGGACTGAAACACGGACGTTGTGGCGACACTGGCACATCCCCTTGACCGATCAAGGGTGACCATGAGGCTTGCAAATAGCTGATCCCGCATGTTTTACTGATTTTAACCTAATTTTCTCAACTGCTCATATTAGGTTCAAACTCTTTCCAAACTATTGGAAGTTTGCTCAAACGACCATCCATTGGTCCCACACGCACCAGGAGCCAGTCTCATGACCTCTTGGTCGGCCCTTCACGTTTTCATGATATCAGGTTTTATTATTTGTCGCTCACACGAGCATTATTTTGGTAAATGATTAAACTAACATTTAATCATTATGTCACCGTCCTCAAGAGACTTTGGTATTTTTGCTCATTCGAGCATCTAGGCGATGCATGGTGAACCCGTCATCCCATGTAGCCGGTCCCATGTTGATTTGCAATAAATCATCATCTCGGTAAAATTAGGGTTTTGAATCCAGAGCTCTATAGAAACATGATTCTGAGCAGATTCAAACACTCTAATAATTTTATGTTGATTCCATGATCAACATTCTTACTTATTCTGCTCGACTCCGCAGTCATTCAGTAAATTAAATTATTATTTTATTCGGTCCTGCTACTAATAAATTCATCAAACGAGCAATATTTGCTCAAACTGGCAATATTTGCTCGAACCGGCAATATTCACTCAAGTTAATAATATTCACTCAGACTAGCAATATTTTCTCAGATCAAAGAATATTGGTTCAACTATCAATATTCAGCAATTTAGCAACACAGTTTGCTCATTTTAGGTTATAATGGTACCTCGTTTCAGCAGACATGTATTTGATTCATGAGTTTCGGAACATTTGATAAAACGTGTTCAACTCAGCACTACATGGACTCATCGTCCCACAAAGTCAGCAACTGACTCCACAATCATGAGATTTCAATCGTGTCACAATGGGGGATATTAACTAGGGTTTTGGTCTGGCGGTCTACGACACGTGTGTTCACCCACGATGAGAATGTGAACAAGTCGTGCAATCAGTTGGAAGAATCAACAAAGTAGTGGGTAGAAAATTAACCAAGTCTCCGCACGATGAGTAATTGGTTTAACATGATTTCCCACTTCCCCACTCTCTGATTTCAGCAAACTGTCACACTTCATGGGATCATGGTGTTTTCAACTCCGACATTATAAAATGTCTCTGAATCCTGATTGAAACAACAATATTGAACAAGATTCGAACATTCAAACAACATTCGCCTAAACGAGCAATTTCTCATCAAAGTTCATACAGACAATCTTTCGTCTACACGAACTCACAGAAATCACTCTCAATCATGCAAAATTCAATCATTCAGATCATTCTCATGCTGAATTCACAACACACCTACTATCTCAGATCACCATTGATCTCACACATTTCTCAGCTTCCCTCCTACAGATCAACCCATCCTCTCTTGTGACCGAATTGACTCTGGAATGACCATTGTTCTTGGTTTATGCCGGGGTCTTACAGATTGATCTCTCAAACTAAAAGCACTCCCTTCTTGCAGTTCATCTGTATGAGGTTCAATATTTCGCTCGGTTCAAGGAGTCTCCACACGGTCGGCTCTTCAATTCCGTAAAAACCAGCGAATCATTTTCCCCCATCTATAGATTGGCGACCACAGTGGGAGGTTAATCTCTCGGGTAAAATCCTTCATTTTCACAAGATGGTTGGCCTTAGGTCAGGATCAGTTATAAATCTTAATGCAAATATCTCTAGCACTAGCAACAATGAAGACATCCCGGAAACTGTTCCGGCCACTAACACTGTTGGTGGTGACATCACTCCTCCTCACGCCAATGCGGAAGGTCATCCTTTGTTCGGTCGACGTCCCGAAGAAATCAGAGGAAATCCACCACCTACCATGGCTGATCTCATCAAAACGCAAGAGACTCTTGCAAAAAATCAGATGGATATGGCTACAACACAACAGAAATTATTGGACCATCTGAAGACTCTCACGGAAAAACTGTCAGAGAAGGCTCAAGAAAAAGGGAAATAAAAGGAAAAGCCCTCAGACGCCGCTGATCCTGAGGTAATTACAATTCATACATTAGATGATGACGAAGCCGGCAAAGCTGCAAGCGATTCATCAACAAATGAGTCATCAAACTTCATCACTCGTGAAGACCTGGAGCGTCTTCTGGAGAACCGTGTAAAAGGAAACACATCACACGTCCATCGTCACCAACCTCCTTATCCCGTCACTACATATAGGATTTATCTTCCTAAAGGTTACATTTCTCCAACTTTTACTCTGTATGATGGAACTGGCAATGCTCGAGAACATGTTTTCCGTTTCCTCGAAGCCTTGGGAGAACATGAACATAACCATGTTGTTCGGCTCAAGGAGTTTTCAAAATCATTGAAAGGCAGATCATACACCTAGAATAACAACATTGTACCAGGGACTATCAACAACTAGGGAGAAATGATCAGCGCCTTCTATAGGAAATACTTCTTCGTGTAAGAGCAAGTCACTCTATCTGACCTTGGAAGGATGTCTCAGAGGGTCGGTGAAAATCCCAATGACTACATGAAACGATTCCGGGTCTAAGCCCTGGATTGTCATGACCCAAATGTCACAGAACAATAGCTAGTATATTTGTGCATCACCGGCATGCTCCCGGTATACAGAGCTCTGCTGGAGAATCTTCGATTCCAGACTTTCTCAGAACTTCATGAAGCGGCCAAGAGGTCAGCAACCACCGCACCTGCTCTGTTGGAAAGAGAAAAACCCATAAATACTTAGGAAGCACGTGACACTCGAGGTAGCAGACGTCTAATCAACAAACAGTACAACCTGCAGCCCTCTGCAAACGCTGTTGTAGAAGGGAGCAAGCGCAAAGCCGAATCCACAGACAAGCATGTTGTATCTCCTCTGAAGACACAAAAGAAATACAAATCAGAGGCACAAGCACAGACTCCTGGCCAATGCACAAAAACTCCTGATGACGATGCACCTAACTTTCCTCTGCCCTGGAGAAGTGCTCGAGCTACTAGATGCCTGGATCCAAGATGGTGCAATCAAATTTCCATACGTCAGGAGAGACCCAACTGAGGAGGACATGGAAAATCCTCGTTATTGCTGGTTCCACCGATTCGTGAATCATCCGATAAGTAGTTGTAAAGTTTTGAAACGCATATTCAGAGAAAAGGTTGAGTCATGAGAACTTAATCTTGGATCCGAAGGGGTGCACAAAGATCCTCTCCATGTTCGGACTTTGTCCATTTCCGAAGCACCGGTCAAGGAAGCAGTTCAGTCATTGATAGAGCATGTCTGCGAATTGCTCTATCTGCCGAAAGCGCAAAGAAGGGACATGTTCGCGGCTTTAAATCACATAGTTTCCGGGAAACGCCTGCTGATTCCAGATGTACCTTCTGAAACTTCAGCCACTGACAAAGAAATGTATGATTGGGGACTTCTCACCACAGTGCACATTAAAGGAAATGAATTCAAAAGGGCCTTTGTTGATATTGGTACTGTTGTCAACATCATCCATTTGAAAACCCTCAGGGTTGCTGGAATTACTAGACAAGAGGCTATTCATGCTCCCATAGAAGTCATAGACCACGAAGGGATTTCCAGAGACGCATATGGATTTATCATTATAAAAGTTTCAGAGAGTTTGGTCTGCATTGAGACCAAGATCTACATAATCCGAGAAGACCCTGGATATGACATGATCCTTGGAAGGACTTGGATCCATGATGGAAGGATAACTCTGATACCTTTAGCACGATCCACCACCGACGAAGACTCTGAGCCAGAATAGGAAGCAGAAGATGCTCCACCATTTGAGCGTCTAGAGGAAATTAAAACTCTAGTAGGACTTACGCAAGAACCTGGAGAAAGTCCACACACCTTTGTCAGAAGGTTTCAAGCTCAGGAAAGTCTTATCCCTCCTCACGCTCCAATATTACCAATGTTAAAATATGCTACATTGATCCAGGGACTCCTCCCCATGAACAATTTAGCAATGATTAGGAGTAATGAATGGATAACTTCACCTCGGTAATATTATACCCAGTGGTTGGGTTCAGGGAATCTCCATGCTGATCATTCCGTCAAAAGGTTTATTACTGAAGACTTGGCTAAGCATGATAGACAATATGCTGGATACTCTTCTTTGCACGAATGTCCTTATGTACCACAACCATGGAATCAACGCAAAATATTCAAGGCACGAACAGCAAAACCGAACAAATTCAAGAAATGGGATTTGGTTCTCAAAGCAACTAAATGGGATCTCCATTCTGCGAGGATCTCTAATTGATAAGGACCATTCATGATCGCTAAGTCCATCACCGGAGGATACTACAAACTGATCAACATGGATGGACGAACCTTACCAATAATTCACGAGAGTTGGATTAAAGAATTTATCTGAAGCTATTGGTCATTTGAGGTACTAGGCGTCTAAGCGTTCATGACGTCTGGATTTGGCATTTTAGGATTTTCTTTCATTGTATTTCAATTCCTCCAAAATGTTTGCAATACTTGCAATCAGTATTTGAATTCAGCAGTTTATCAAAATTCAATTCATATTTCTTAAAAGAGAATCTCTATCAAATCCAAAAGAAAATCCTTAACCATCTACCAATCCAAAACCATGATATCAAAACCCAAATAAAACCTCACATCTCTCAGGAATTCATAAGTTCAAGAAATTATGGAAATGAATCAAAGAAAATCAGAAAAGAAAGATTTTTGCGCCTCTGCATCCTTCAAGGCCTGTAAAGCCGCCTTCTCCTTGTTCAGCTCTTCAAGCAGCCTGGTAATCTTATATTCCTTCTCCATCACAGCATCATTGGGAAAGGGTATGCTATGTTCACATGAATCCTTAATAGCATTTATTTTCTTATGAAGCCATTTCACATTGAAGCTAAGTCTCTCAGAATTCTCCAAGTTGAACTCCCAATCAAAGAGTACATCTGGAGTTACAACATTTCTAGCTCTAGTGCATAACTCACTTATAACACGCAAGAGTACACTTACCTGCATTGTTAAAGCATAAGCACGCCCAGGATTCCTGTCGACAATTATGTGGACAAATTTCTCCTATATTTTCTTATACAAACCCGTATATCCAATGGGAACGCCGAATCCACCAACTAACTCATGATACGGGAGTGAGGCATCGAATGGAGGATCAAAGGCAACTCCTGCACTTGGATACTGTTAAGTGCATATTTTGCATATATTTTGTGTCGAATCCATGGTAGTAATTGTTTAGTTTCTTGCAAATTATTGTATATTACGTTTGTTTTGTTTTATTTATGTTTTGCGAGGTGAATCATCCAAAAGAAGTGAATTTGCACTTTATTGTGCAATAAAAGAAGTTAGCCGCAAGCGGAGAAGGGCCAAAGACCAAGTGTAACTCATTCAAATCAAGGAGTCCTTGGTGTCACTTTGAAGAGGATGAAAAGACGAAGACAACAGCGAAATAATGGAGTTATTCCGACGTCGTATGAAGAAGTTACAAGGATTTGAAGCTAGTCGAAGTTGCAAAAGAGTGAGACTGTACGGAACTTTTAAAGGCAGACGAGTTTTCTACTCAGGGCAGCCGCGTAGGGGGTGTTAAGAAGGTTTAACTGTCAGTTCTGTAAGACTGACAGTGGAAAACATGAATGCTACAGGCACCCCTATGTCTATTAGGGGGTTACCATCTTCTTCCTCACGTAACTAACAACAGCGTAACCAGTTTTGCTGGTAATCTTTGTGACACTGATAGCCGTTGACTTTGGCTAGTGATGAACATAGTTTGGCAGAGAATATTGAAGAGAATGGGATGTTGCCAGTTAAATTCGAGTTGAACTGAGAACTGTGGTTGCATGGAGCTATATGGTTTGGAATTAGAGAAGAGAGCTCGACTGGCAGTGTATACCATGAAGATTGGAGATGGGTTTAGCCGAGAAACTTGACGGAGAAGAATCGGAGATATAAGATGTTCCGGAGCTTGGAAACATGACAGCAATGGCAGAGAACATGGAGTCTTGGATATGAGAATAATTGGAGCTCGAGTTCAGCTAAGTGAGATGAAGATTGATTGATCGATGGCTGAGTTCAGAGAAGTGATGTATCGAGTTGGCTGCTGCTGCCATACTGATGACCATGCATTCAGTGATAAAAGGCTTTGGAGCTGTTTAACGCTGCCGATATTGCATGGAGATGGACGTAAACTCGAGATTGAACAGGGAAGATAGGATGAACGGGATTCGAATTACAAAGATGGATAACTCGAGTTTGGCTTTACTGTTCAGTCAGGGCAAGATGATGTTAGTTCGATGGAAAGGATGAAAAAAAAATGGAAGTATATTGCTGTCATGGAAATTGATGGAGTCGTTGTTGTTTGGCCGGTGATCAATCGAAGACGATACAAGTGTTAGTGATGAAGATGAAGTTTATTTGCTGTCAATAGTTAACAGTCGAGCTTAAGATGGACAACAGCGAAAAATAATGAAAAGATGGTGGAGTTTAGCTAAGCGACTGTCAAGGGAGATACGGGAGTATTGGAGAATGAGTTACCAGACTCAGATGACTTTCACGGCAACCAGGATGTCCGCGGAAATATTTGTCTGAGTTTAAAATCCAGGGGAATTAGATCCTCAAGGTGACCAGAGTATCCGAGAAAGTTTTGAGCATAAAATAAAAAAAACTGTAAAATCTCACGGTGATCTTAATGTCCGTGAGAGGTCTGACGGGAGAAAACCAAACTCAGGGAGTTTAAAAACTCACGGTGGCTTGAGTGCCCGTGGTTTTGACGAAGGGAAAACAGAATCCAGCAAAAAATTTCGCTCACGGAAGCATGTGTGTCCGCGGGAATTAGGAGATGAAGATTACACTGTCAGTTTGCTGGAACTGACATCTGAATATTATATATGGGCTGGATTTCTAGGACCTGATAAAAGCCCAGCTGGCTATTTGGGCAGAATTTGCCATGCGATCAGATTTGTAGTCGTGGGGTTTGGAGTGTTATGGCTAGTTTTGGCAACCATTCGACCGGGATTTGGCGCACGGGCATAGCCACAATTGGGATACCTATAAAAGAGATGTTTCTACAACTTCTAAAAAAAAAAAGATATCAATCATATAATCTTTTATCAAGCAATTGGGGAGGAGAACAAAAAGGGAGAAAAGCTAGGGTTTTGGAGCATTCTTCATTACCGTAACTATTTCTTTTCCATTTTATAATATGTATCTCATGGGTTTCAATAATCCCATGAGTAGCTAAACTTCTTAATGATTGGGGATGAATTCTAAGTTCTAATATATGATTCAATTTAGCATATAAATCTATTTTAACTCTTCACATGATTATTGTTTGTTTTTACGATAATTAATTTTATGTTTGATTAATAAATTGTTTAGGTGGCCAACTGAACTAGTTTATTAGTTAACCTAATGCTAGTAGAGAATTAGGATATTCAGAATTGTTGAATAATTCTCTACACAAGTAGAAATTGCGAAACCTTGCAGAGGGATTTTGTGGAGCAATCGTAAGTAATAACAACACTAGAAAGTGAACCTTGCGCTAAGAGTTCAACTACTAGGATTGACCTAAATTCACAAAATATAAAGCATTCGACCAAATTACACTTAGAGTGCGCTACTTCTAGGTGGTTTATAGAATATAATCTGGCATTCGAGCGCTTCGGTGTCCAGTGACTTAAGAAATTTTGAGGATAGCATTGCGCTAGTTGTTTTCCTACGGATGATAATAATATGTGAATGATAAAAAATATATGAATATGCTACTTTGATGACTATTTAGTAACGAATAAGGATTCCCTGATCATATTTCTCTCCATTGCTTGCAACTTTATTATTTTCAATTGTTTTGTTATTTACTTTGTTCTAAAATGAAAAACAAAACCCCCCATTGTGACACTTTTGACAACTAAATCTCCCTGCTCTTCGTGGGAACGATCCTTACTTCCATCATATTACCAGTTAGTTGTGTGGAAATAAGTAATTTAATTTGAGTGCACCTACGACACGCATCAAATTTTGGTGCCGCTGCCGGGGAGTAGTCGGTAGCTTTAGTTGTTATTTCTTTTTGTTTTATTTTTGTTTTTAGTCTTATTTTTAGTTTTTGATTTAGCTTTTGAGAATTTTATTTCAGGTACTTAATATATGGCATCGAAGGATTGGAATTACCAGAGGTGTGGAATTCAAACTCGCAAGAGAACGGTACTACAAGCACGTCCAAAGTTGCAATAAGAATCTTCTACATCAACAATGGTAGGGGGTAACAATAATCCACCTCCACCTCCGGAGAGAAAGTTAGGAGAGTTGACATCTCCATGCTTAGATTCGCAACCACTGTGCATTACAATCACTGAACCAGTGGAGCTGAAGTCGAATCTAATTCATCATCTCCCGAAGTTCAAGGGACATCCTGGTGAAGATCCGAACCGTCATCTTCAAGTATTTTAACACAAGATGACAAGTCTGAGGCATGCAATCGCAGACAGAGATATGGCTATGCTACAAGCCTTTCCGTTCTCATTGACAGACTTAGCAGAAAAATGGTTGTATTATCTTCCTTCAGGGAGTGTTACAACATGGGATGGAATGAAAAAGCTATTTCTGGAGAAATATTTTTCCTGCTTCCAAAGCGACATATGTTCGTAAGGAGATTAGTGGAATTCTAAAGATGTCTGGGGAGTCTTTATATGAATATTGGGAGAGGTATAAGAAGTTGTTGGCAAGCTGCCCACACCATAATATATCCTCAACACTTATCATTCAATACTTCTACAAAGGATTACTTCCGGAACAGAGGAATCTGATTGATGCAGCAGCCGGTGGTTCACTCACTGAGAAGATAATCTCGCAAACAACTAGTCTGATTGAGAGTATGGCCTCAAATGCTCAACAGTTTTATACAAGACATGACTTAAATGTTAGAAGAGTTAGCGAGATGGGGGACTCTCCGAATACAGAGCATCGTTTGAGCACAATTGAGAAGGCGATTCATCGCATATCTTCTGTAGTAGCTCCATCATATGAAGAAGAGGCCGAGGTTAATGTTTTATTCCCTAATCCTAGGCCAGGGTATGATCCATATTCTAATACTTACAATCCAGGTTGGAAAGATCATCCTAATTTCAGTTATGCCAACAAGTAAGATGCAGCTCCTAATCCTTATGCGAGGCAAGGTGGTTTTCAACAACAATTTCATCCACAACCTCAACAACAGACTCAAAGCTCTAGTTTAGAAGAGATGATGAAAGCTATGATGCTAAAGCAAGATGAAACGTCCAAAGAGCAAAAGGCGATATTTCAACAAAACCTACTATATCAACAAAAGAATGATGCTGCCGTTAAAGACTTGCAAGTACATATTGGGCAATTGGCGACAGATATGAATCAAATGAAAGCACAAGCTTCGACAAAGTTTCCATCACAACCTTTTGTGAACCCAAGAGAGCATGTTAATGCAGTAACTCTAAGAAGTGGGAAACAAACGGAGGAGCCAAAGCAACAAGAAGTGATTAATAATGACATCGAAAAGGAAGTAGAGGAGGAAACCATCCCAAAGGAAAATCCAACCTCAACCGGCCAACCTAAGGACACGGTTCCCACCTTTACCACACCACCTACTTTCCCTAGTCGTTTTGCCAAATCAAAGAAGCAAGCTCAAAATAAGGAGATCATGGATATTTTCAGCAAGATACAAATCAACATCCCATTTATTGAGGCCATCAGAACCGTACCCAGGTATGCTAAGGTTTTGAAGGATTTGTGTACAAGGAAGGATAGGTTGATTGCTAATGAAATTACTCAGGTGGGCAAAAGTACAACAGCTATGCTATTGAAGAAGATACCTGCAAAGTGGGAAGATCCTGGTGGCTTCACAGTGCCAATTACTATTGGTAAACGGCGATTCGAGCGTGCTTTGCTTGATTTGGGAGCATCCATAAGTGTTATGTTAGCCGATGTTTATGATTCTTTGAATCTTGGACCTTTGAAAGAGGCGAAGATTACTATTCAATTGGCAAACAAGTCCAATATATATCCTAAGGGAGTCGTGGAGGACATGTTAGTTCAAGTGAATCAGTTAATCTTTCCGGTTGATTTTTACATTGTGGATATGAATAATGGAGATAATTGTGCATCTACTTCGTTACTTCTTGGGAGACCGTTTATGAAAATAGCAAAGACGAAGATTGATGTGGACAATGGTACACTCACTATGGAATTTGATAAGGAGGTTATACGCTTCAACATTTTTTAAGCTATGCGTTATCCTAGTGATGTGCACTCTGTTGATGTTATTGGTTCGTTGGCACAACAGATGTTTGATTTGAACAAAGAAGATGAACTAGAATCTGTGCTACAAAATAGTATTGATTTGGACGTCCATGGCATGCCTAACTTGGAAGTTGATATTCCCAAGGAATTTGTTGAGACATGTGGTGCTTTAATGTCATCACACGAATTTAAAACATGTAATATTTCATATATCTCTTTACCTATTACTGATGAAGTTTCTTTACCTTCTTGTTATGCATGCACCTAAATTAGAGCTGAAACCTCTACCTGATCACTTAAAGTATGATTACTTGGGTGATGGGTAAGAGATTCCAGTCATTATTGCAAAGAATCTCACAGCAATACAGGAAGAACGCCTTCTTCGGGTTCTGAAAGAGCACAAAACGGCTATTGGTTGGACAATTGCTGATATCAAAGGCATTAGTCCATCCACATGCATGCATAGAATCCTTATGGAAGATGATGTAAAGCCATTACATGATGCTCAACCTAGGCTTAACCCCCCAATGATAGAGGTCGTGAAGAAAGAGATCCTCAAATTACTGAGTGTGGGGGTGATTTACCCAATTTCTGACAGCAAATTGGTTAGTCCGGTGTAAGGGTGCCTAAGAAATCAGGTGTCACTGTTGTTAGAAATCAAGATGATGAACTCGTTCCTACAAGAGTTCAAACAGGATGGCGAGTGTGCATAGACTACAGAAAGCTCAATTCGGCTACCCGCAAGGATCACTTCCCTTTTCCTTTCATTGATCATATGTTAGAGAGGTTAGTGGGACATTTATATTATTGCTTCTTGGATGGTTATTCGGGCTACAATCAAATTTTTATTGTTCCAGAGGATCAATAGAAGACAACTTTTACTTACCCTTTCGGTACATTTGCATATAGAAGAATGCCATTTGGTATTTGCAATGCGCCTGCCACTTTTCATAGGTGTATGGTTAGTATATTTTCTGATTATGTGGAGAACATCATTGAGGTATTTATGGAAGACTTTAGTGTTTATGGCGATTCATTTGATATTTGTTTAAATAATCTTGAACTTGTGCTTAAAAGATGCATAGACACTAATTTGGTTTTAAACTGGGAGAAATGTCACTTTATGGTAGACCATGGAATTGTACTTGGCCACATCGTTTCCTCTAAAGAGATCGAAGTGGACAAGGCAAAGATAGACTTGATTAGGAACTTACAATACCCCACTTCGGTGAGGGAAATTCGCTCTTTTATTGGTCATGAAGGTTTTTATAGGAGGTTTATCAAAGATTTCTCCAAAATCTCAATGCCGATGTGCAAATTGTTGCAAAAGGAGGTTGCCTTTAACTTCGACTAGGAGTGCAAGGATTCCTTTAATAAATTGAAGGAATTGTTGACTACTGCACCAATTATTAAGTCACCTGACTGGAATTTTCCGTTCGAGTTAATGTGTGATGCAAGTGATTATGCAGTCGGAGCTGTTTTGGGTCAAAAAGTAGACAAGAGGTCACATGTGATTTATTATGCATCTAGGACCCTAAATGATGCTCAAATTAACTATTCTACCACTTAAAAGGAGTTTTTGGCTATAGTGTTTGCACTTGAAAAATTAAGATCATATTTGGTGGGTGCAAAAGTGGTTGTGTATTCCGATCATGCAGCACTTAGGTACCTACTTAAGAAGAAAGAAGCTAATCCAAGACTTATACGGTGGATATTGTTGTTGCAAGAATTTGATTATGAAATCAAAGATAAAAGAGGTGTTGAAAATATTGTTGTTGATCATCTTAGTAGACTTGTTGTTTCAGAAGAAGAACTTCCTTTACAAGATCGTTTTCCAGACGAACAAATTTTTTCAATTGAAGATTCAACACCTTGGTACACTGATATAGTGAACTACTTGGTTACAAGGAAAGTACCTAGTACAATGTCTAATTTTCAAAAGCTTAAGCTTAAGAAGATAGCCAAGCAGTATGTGTGGGATGACCCCTACTTGTGGAAATATGGTGTTGATCAAATTATCCGCAAGTGCATACCAAACTCTAAATTTCAGTCAATTCTATCTTTTTGTCATTCTTATGCTTGTGGTGGTCACTTTGGTGCTAAACGTACCGCTCTCAAAGTTCTTGAGAGTGGATTTTATTGGCCAACCCTATTTGAGGATGCATATGCTTTTTGCAAATCTTGTGATAGATGTCAACGAACGGGAAATCTAGGTACTCGAAATCAAATGCCACTCACACCAATTCTCACTGTTGATATATTTGATGTGTGGGGAATTGATTTTATGGGTCCTTTATTCAATTCAAATGGAAAATTTTATATACTTCTTGCTGTGGATTATGTTTCAAAATAGGTGGAAGTTAAAGCTACCCCTACTAATGATTCTCAAGTTGTTTGTAAGTTTGTGAAGGAATATATTTTCTCTAGATATGGTAAACCAAGAGTGGTTATCAGTGATGAAGGCTCGCACTTCAAGAAATCCTTCCATGCTCTTCTCAAGAAGTACAACATAAATCACAAGGTCGGTACGCCATATCACCCACAAACTAGTGGCCAAGCTGAAATTTCAAATCGTGATATCAAGTCCATCTTGGAGAAAACCGTTAACACAAAAACTGAAAGATTGGAGTTATATACTCAACGATGCACTTTGGGCATATAGAACGGAATACAAAACACCGATTGGTATGTCTCCATATCGGTTGGTGTATAGAAAAGCTTGTCATCTTCTGGTTGAACTTGAACATAAGGCTTATTGGGAAATAAAGATGTGCAACATGGATTATGACAATGCGGGGAAACATAGAAAGTTACAACTTAATGAGCTAGAGGAGATACGTAATGATTCTTACGAGAGTGCTCGAATTTACAAGGAGAAGACTAAACGTTTTCATGACAAGATGATTTTTAGAAAGAGTTTTGTTGTGGGCCAAAAAGTTCTTCTATTTAATTCTCGTCTTAAGTTATTTCCCGGTAAGCTAAGGTCACGTTGGAGTGGACCTTTTGTTGTTACTAATGTTTTTCCTTATAGTGCAGTTGAAGTAACTAGTCTCACGAAAGGGACGATATTCAAAGTAAACGGCCATAGATTAAAGCCATATTACTAAAACTTCCCTAAGGAGAATGTGGACGTGATTGAGCTTCGTGATGTGCTCCCTCTGGAGGAGTAGTAAGGAGAATGCCAAGTCGGGCTGAGGACGTAAATCTAAGCGCTAAATGGGAGGCAACCCATAGGTTTTGTATCTTAAACTCTTGTATTTATTTATTTTTTTGTTTTTATTGTTTTCATATCATATTTGCATCCCCATGTTTAATTTCATTGAGTCCGTAATCTATTTTAGAAGAAAATTATGACGAATACCTTTTTGTCAGAAACATTCAGACTGCACGTAGTTCAGTTAAGAGACCATAACTGTCAGACCGTTTATCTTAACACTGTACCCTTTTGAAACTTTGTAGAAAACACGTAGATGAACAACTTTTGTGAAATGGAGTTTTTCCAAATTCCTTACCAATTTGCACAGTTTGTGTGTTTTATCTGCTGTTACGTCAGAATTCAGAACTTTCGGTTTTACACATTGAGGACAATGTGAATTTAAGTGTGGGGGAGTATTTTGCATATAGATTTTTCAAAATTTTGCATAAAAAACCTTCAACTTGTAGAGATTTTAGAGTCACTAGCATACTTCTAGGTATGTTTACATAGAGATTCTTACCGACATAATTGAACTTGGAAGTGTTAGAGAACTACATTCGAATATTCTTACGGATTGGAGTGTTAAATAATGGATTTAATCATGCCGGTGATGGAAATTAGGACCAGAGAGAAATGCATTATTAGAGTTGCTGATCAATCATTAGTGGAGACTACCTATTTTCATATCAACCAAGGCACCAGACCAAATTTTCTTTGTAGCTGACTAAAGAGCTTTCTTTTGAGTGTGTGTCACCGTACATTAATTCCGGGTAGAATGGTGAGCTACCCAACCTCCCACCAATAGAAGCACTATTTTTGATCTCTTGAGTGCTAATTTTGTCAATCATAAGGGTGGCGTCTATAGATGAAAACCACCTTCTTGTAGTTTGATTTGCAGGCACCATTCTCTCTCTCGCCAACAACAGGTCCATAGAAACACATCATCATCAATAATGGAGCGACATCAAAAATCTACAAGGAAAGTTGAAGACGTTTGAGGTTTACAAGAAACAATACAAGGAAGAACAAATTTCATATCCAAGTAAAGCAACATACAATGAGCAGAGTTTTATATACATGTTGAAGACTTACACATAAGGAGCGGAATTATAAATCCAAGTTGAAGACTTATTTACAAGAGCGAAGAAAATCAAAAGATGAGAGTTATTGAAGTTTATGATACGAAGACAATACAAGTTGTGAAGATCAAAGTGGTAAAGTACTTCTTTCATGGTCAAGTTAATTTTATTGTTTTAGTTGCAATCTCTTCTATAAAAAAAAATACAAAAAAATACAAAAAAATATGAAATACAAAAAAATAAAAAAATAAAAATACAAATAGATTTGCATTTAGGTTGTTATTTGTTCAATAAGGCCATGTGGAAGAAAAATATATAAAGAAGTTTCAAGCAACAAGGAATTGAGGAAAAGAGTACAAATTGTCGAAGTTCTACAAGTTCAAGAGTTTATCATCAACAGTTGAAGACCGAAGACCAAGATGAAGAAGACGAGCCGAAGGAAGACGTTTCTATTGTATGCTTTGAGAGTGGTGCTTTCATCATTGCAATCAGATGTGAAGGTGGTAAGTACTCTCATCCTTGCTATAGTGGTTGATTTCCTTTCTTAGAGATTATCAGAAAAATATTTTTGTTTTCCACGATTTTGTGGAGTCTCCAGAAATAATTAAGAAGGTTACCTTCCCACCATTCAACGTGTGTAGGATTCTCTCTTCATTCCTACCTACACACATGTGAGACCCATAAAAAAGCCGTCTTATTGAGTGCAATTATCATAAAATCCTTTTAAGTGAGGCAGAAGTCGAGGCGAAATGCTTATTGATCGTTCTAAAACACGCGTTTCTCTCATTATGGTGTAGTTATTTCTCACTCAAAATTAAAGAATGAATATGTTCTTTGGTATTTCTAACTTCTTATTACTAGCATGCAGAAATTCTATGTCCTCATAGCTCTTTGGATGCTTGGGAAGCTGGAACGCTTTGAAGTTGGAGTAGGTTTTGTGGGTATATCTCTCGTAAGCCCTCACGAGACTATGACTCGTCCACTAGGGACACCTAGGGGTTTAAAGGCCTGTTATTCATGCTAAGAATAACCGTATCCTCGGCGACATGGAGTTGTTGTATTTTAGATAGTTTGCTCGAGGACTAGCAAAATCCAAGTGTGGGGGAATTTGTTAAGTGCATATTTTGCATATATTTTGTGTCGAATCCATGCTAGCTAGTAATTGTTTAGTTTCTTGCAAATTATTGTATATTACGTTTGTTTTGTTTTATTTATGTTTTGCGAGGTGAATCATCCAAAAGAAGTGAATTTGCACTTTATTGTGCAATAAAAGAAGTTAGCTGCAAGCGAAGAAGGGCCAAAGACCAAGTGTAACTCATTCAAATCAAGGAGTCCTTGCTATCACTTTGAAGAGGACGAAAAGACGAAGCCAACGGCGAAATAATGGAGTTATTCCAACGTCGTATGAAGAAGTTACAAGGATTTGAAGCTAGTCGAAGTTGCAAAAGAGTGAGACTGCACAGAACTGTTAAAGGCAGACGAGTTTTCTACTCAGGGCAGCCGCGTAGGGGGTGTTAAAAAAGTTTAACTGTCAGTTCTGTAAGACTGACAGTGGAAAACGTGAATGCTACAGGCACCCCTATATCTGTTAGGGGGTTACCATCTTTTTCCTCACGTAACTAACAACGGCGTAACCAGTTTTGCTGGTAATCTTTGTGACACAGATAGCCATTGACTTAGGCTAGTGATGAACAGAGTTTGGCAGAGAATATTGAAGAGAATGGGACGTTGCCAGTTAAACTCGAGTTGAACTGAGAACTGTAGTTGCATGGAGCTGTATGGTTTGGAATTAGAGAAGAGAGCTCGACTGGCAGTGTATACCGTGAAGATTGGAGATGGGTTTAGCCGAGAAACTTGACGGAGAAGAATCGGAGATAGAAGATGTTCCGGAGCTTGGAAACATGACAGCAATGGCAGAGAACATGGAGTCTTGGAGATGTGAATAATTGGAGCTCGAGTTCAGCTGAGTGAGATGAAGATTGATTGATCGATGGCTGAGTTCAGAGAAGTGATGTATCGAGTTGGCTGCTGCTGCCATGCTGATGACCATGCATTCAGTGATAAAAGGCTTTGGAGCTGTTTAACGCTACCGATATTGCATGGAGATGGACGTAAACTCGAGATTCAACAGAGAAGATAGGATGAACGAGATTCGAATTACAAAGATGGATAACTCGAGTTTGGCTTTACTGTTCAGTCAGGGCAAGATGATGTTAGTTCGATGGAAAGGGTGAAAAAAAAATGGAAGTATATTGCTGTCATGGAAGTTGATGGAGTCGTTGTTGTTTGGCCGGTGATCAGTCGAAGACGATACAAGTGTTAGTGATGAAGATGAAGTTTATTTGCTGTCAATAGTTAACAGTCGAGCTTAAGATGGACAACAGCGAAAAATAATGAAAAGATGGTGGAGTTTAGCTAAGTGACTGTCAAGGGAGATACGGGAGTATTGGAGAATGAGTTACCAGACTCAGATGACTTTCACGGCAACCAGGATGTCCGCAGAAATATTTGTCTGAGTTAAAAATCCAGGGGAATTAGATCCTCACGGTGACCAGAGTATCCGAGAAAGTTTTGAGCATAAAATAAAAAAAACCGGGACTGTAAAATCTCACGGTGATCTTAGTGTCCGTGAGAGGTATGACGGGAGAAAACCAAACTCAGGGAGTTTAAAAACTCATGGTGGCTTGAGTGCCCGTGGTTTTGACAAAGGGAAAACAGAATCCAGCAGAGATTTTCGCTCACGGAAGCATGTATGTCCGCGGGAATCAGGAGATGAAGATTACACTGTCAGTTTGCTGGAACTGACAGTTGAATATTATATATGGGCTAGATTTCTAGGACCAGATAAAAGCCCAGCTGGCTATTTGGGCAGAATTTGCCATGCGATCAGATTTGTGGTCATGGGGTTTGGAGTGTTATGGCTAGTTTTGGCAACCATTCGACCGGGATTTGGCGCACGGGCATAGCCATAATTGGGACACCTATAAAAGAGATGTTTCTACAACTTCTAAAAAAAAAGATATCAATCATATAATCTTTTATCAAGCAATTGGGGAGGAGAACAAAAAGGGAGAAAAGTTAGGGTTTTGGAGCATTCTTCATTACCGTAACTATTTCTTTTCCATTTTATAATATTATCTCATGGGTTTCATTAATCCCATGAGTAGCTAAACTTCTTAATGATTGGGGATGAATTATAAGTTCTAATATATGATTCAATTTAACATATAAATCTATTTTAACTCTTCACATGATTATTGTTTGTTTTTACAATAATTAATTTTATGTTTGATTGATAAATTGTTTAGGTGGCCAACTGAACTAGTTTATTAGTTAACCTAATGCTAGTAGAGAATTAGGATATCCGTAATTGTTGAATAATTCTCTACACAAGTAGAAATTGCGAAACCTTGCAGAGGGATTTTGTGGAGCAATCGCAACTAAAAACAACACTAGAAAGTGAACCTTGCGCTAAGAGTTCAACTACTAGGATTGACCTAAATTCACAAAATATAAAGCATTCGACCAAATTACACTTAGAGTGCGCTACTTCTAGGTGGTTTATAGAATATAATCTGGCATTCGAGCGCTTCGGTGTCCAGTGACTTAAGAAATTTTGAGGATAGCACTGCGCTTCGGTGTCCAGTGACTTTATTATTTTCAATTGCTTTGTTATTTACTTTGTTCTAAAATCAAAAAAAAAAACCCCCCATTGTGACACTTTTGACAACAAAATCTCCCTGCTCTTTGTGGGAACGATCCTTACTTCCATTATATTACCAGTTAGTTGTGTGTAAATAAGTAATTTAATTTGAGTGCACCTATGACACGCATCAAATACTCATGTACAACTATACGGTTCTCAATTACTGGAGCGTCCTCTACAATCAAAGCAACAGTTTCTTCAGTGTTTTCTGCTGGTATCCTGGATTCTTTCATTACTGAAGCGGCAACAATCTGGGTTTCCATGACTGCATCAACAACACTTTCACGGCCTTTAAGAGAAGATATAGTTGCTTCCTTATCAATAGCATCAGGGTCGCTCACTTCACCATTTTGGGTTCCTTCATTCTCAACTTCGGTATTTTGCACCTAATACGTAGATTACATGATATTAGGATCATCCAAGTGTAAAACCAAAGAAAGTCATGAACTACATCATACAAATGGTCAAACATCATCAAAATATCTTACTATACGTGCTAGATGTCAACAAATAATGTGAAAGTCATAATATCACGTTTTACAACAGACTCGCCTGAGAATATTTTACACTGTCCTATATAACGTGATGAACTGGGATCAATTGGTGAAGAATCAAAGGTTGGGTTTTATACCATTCTCTTCGTATGGGAGTTTTCTACAACATTTCAAAATTTCATGATGATTGGATAAAATAGCAATGCAATGTGTTCAAAACATGAAGCAATGCACAATCTGGAAAAGTTCTGAAAGTCTCCTGGAAGTTTACTAATTCGCCTTTTTCAAGCCCTGAACGTGCTCAGAAGTTAAAACACTTCTTTACAAAAGCTTGGAAATTTCGTGGGCTTGAAAATGCATATGCATACATTGAAATTCCAGTTCCAGACGAAGGATTTACGGTATTTTCATTAAAAACTGAAGCTTGAAATTTTCTGACGACGTATTTCGCCGAAATTATGTGCATGGTCGCATGGGTTTTCATTCATTCATGCACAAATCAGCAAATTTATACTTCTATGGAGAATCTACAGGAGAAATACTTACTAGGAGAGACTCCAAACCACTTAGGGGCTCGGCAGTGATGGAATTATCATCGACAACTCCGTTATCTCCATTCGGTTCGTAAATCTGAGAACTTTCCATATTTTCATTTGGTTCAGAATTTCGGGAGCTTTCCACATTCTTATCACTCAATGAGGAGGGCGGTGTATCAACATCCTCCTCATCCACGATAAATTCCTCCTGAATACATCAACAATGGTCACTATCAAATCATCCCGAGACATATCATGGTGGTTTAATTTGAAGAAGGATACTTACATCAACTTCCTCATCAGTATTGTGTCCCTGGGTTGTTTGACCATGGGCGAAATGAAGACCATCAATAACGGATGGAGAAAAATTCTACAACCAAATGACAAATGTTGGTCCTGGTAAAGCGGGTAGAAGAAGTCACAACGGAAAAGTATCAACAACTTACCAGAAAAGAAACTGGGGACTTTATGGTGTTTGGAACCAACTTGCAATTCTTGCTCCTACCTTCTCCACCGTGAATAATTGCCTCTACTTCTGAGAAATTCACCTCAATTCTGGATCTCACAGCACGACCATCCTGCAAGAAGACATTGATGTGATGATTAAAGGCAATTATACAAGCTATATGAAGAATACGCAAAAAATACATATCGGTAAATTTCCTGGAGATGTCTTTCGTTTCTCACCACCAGAAAAACTTCTCAATCTTGGAAGAGAATCACTCATCTCAAAAGAAGGAGGTTCTTTCACTAAAGTTTGGACTGCCGTCACATAATTATTTAGACGCTCAAGCTGCTGGTCCCAGAATTCTATGTAACCCGGAGTCACATACGTGGTTTGATCAGCACAAGGGAACCAATAAGAGCTTCCTTCAGCATGTGTATGATATAAACAAGTCTTAAGCTTGTTCCAACGATGTTTTTCTCTTCCGGAAAGTTGGAACGCATTGGTCCATACTCATATGACGAGCAGTTCTATCAATGTTATACTCCTCCACCGAAAAATCTCCATATGTAGCTAATAATAGATGACCGGGAGTGCAACTCAACATGAAAGATCTTTCGCCATCGCTCAAATCAGCACCGGATTTCAAATACTTACTTTCTCCAGTATTGAAAGTTCTCAATTGAGAAATGTAAGGAGGAATCACCACCCAAGGACGGAAATTGAACTCAGACTCGTTATCTAACACATCAATAAGGCGCGTCTTGGAATGAATTTGCTTTGTAAACCAGCGCATGATCCTAGTGTTGTCCTTCTCATAGAAAATACGTCGAGCATCAGTAGAGTTTAGACCTTGCAAGACACTACGGGGAATATGAGCATAATTTTTGAAACGTTCCCACATCAGAGCTTGGAGAAACATCGTATTGGCGTAGCATTCAATCTTCATAAAGCCGTTCGAAACGCTGGAGTCTATAACCAAAGAATCCAGGTTAGAATACAAAGAGCCCAGGAATAAGCTACCTAACGGGAGTTGTTCACCTTGAGTTATCTTAATAGCAAAAGGGATTACAAACGGCTTCAACAAGGTCCCAGCATCTTCAAACATGTCCCTGGACAGCCATAAGCACAAGAAAGCGGCAATGGACAACATACCATAGGGTTCATCAAGAGGGACGTCTCGTGGCCACCAGTGTGTTAGCCAATGAGCATAACAACCTTTACCAAAGACCTTGTTGATCCTCTCAATCTCAGATGTTAAGGTTTTGGAAACTGCTTTCTCCTATGCCGTCCAAAGTTCTTCAGGAAAGTTACCCGTAATTGGAAGATGCAATAAAGCAACTACATCCTCCAAGGTGATGGTAAACTCTCCCCAGCTGCATATGAACGTGTGAGTTGGGATGCACCGGCAAGCAAGAAGAGCTACAATACTTCGTATGTCATGAAAGATATATAAGTCTCCAGCTTTCTGAATGGCCTTGGTAACTTGTGCTCTATCAAGCATATATCTAACACGAGGAAATCCCAGCATGTGCCTTGACCATCCAGAAAACTTATCTAAAGGTCGTCGAGAGAGCTTGAATTCGATCATTGAAGCTTGGAAGAGACCTCGTTCAAGACAAAACCGGATAACAGCTTAGGGAGTCACCAGTTTATTTTGGGTAAATGTTTGGGGATTAATCAAAAGACGATACACTGGGGACTTGAGACGATTTCAAGTCTCCCGAACCTCGAAGAATGCATCATCTATGTTTGGAACATTCTTGACTCCATGCGTTTCTTTTTCTTCACCAACAGAAGTATCATCCATACATGTTTATTCTCTGGAGATGTCATAATATACACACATTTCATCTCTGGAAGCATCATGGGCTAGGGAATCAGACATCCTTGCAAAGCAGCTGTGAAACCCACAACAATAATTATTTTCAGTCGTCTGAATGAAAATTTGGCGAGATGATGGATTCATGCGAATGGGAATTCCAGCATCTAAAAAAGGTAATTCTTAACTCTCACCTCTTTCAATTTCACTAATAGTAGTGATTGTGCCACGAGAGTTAGCACGAAATAAGTTCGTTTCTTGAAACCTGCAGTAACGGACGAAACTTCATTAGTTCATAAGAAATGATTTTCTCATAAAATCGTAGACATAATTTTCATAATATGAACATTCACACAACTGAACTTTGAAGTTTACAACAAGACATTATTTCATCATAAATAAATTGTCTAGTTTCGAAGGTTGCTCAAAACCCACGTCTTGAATTTGCAAAGCAATAATTCATGCAACTTATTCACGTAAATTTTCAAGAATTTATTTAATAAGAACAAATCCATGTGAATAACATATGTCATCATATCCCACATTATATTCCACGGTTGCATATATGTTTTAAATAAAAAATCTATTTCCTTCGTATTAGCATTTTCTTTTAAAAATGAAGGTTTATGCTAGTTTTGTGAAAGCTCACACCCCTTGTGATAAAATACTATTCTCATGAAAGATCATACATAAAGTTTTATCACTGGACATAAGTTTATGTATATATAAAAAAAAATCTATTTTTCCTCATATGAACATTATTTTCTAAAACGAGGTTTACTTCGGTTTTGTGAAAGATCACAACTCTTAACATGAAGTTTTGTTTCCCATGAAAGATCATAAACAAAATTTTACCACTGGATACAAGTCTATTTTCAAAGAAAAATCTCTCATAAATTAGGGATTTATTATTAGTTTCAAAACTAATGATTGAACGAACATACGTTTAATAAAATAAGGGTTTTTCTACAAAACTCACATTAACATACACACATGTATAAGATTTCAACATGATGAAACCATGAACAACTCATGAAATAAGAATTGAAAAAAATCAATTTGACGCACCTGACGGCGCCGGCCGGATATTGGCCGGACGGTGATCGGACGCTGGCAGCTCCGGCAATTTCCGACGAATAGAATTTTTGCTCCTGCTGAGCTCGGACGTGAATAAAATAGAGGAGGTGGTGGACGTGTGGAGAAATAAAAAAAAGGATTAATTCCTTTTATAGCTAATTTTATTTCCAAAACCTAATTCCTTAAGGATTTCCTCTTTGGGCCCGGCCCGTAAATCCTAAATCAACCATGGTTCCACCATCGAATCGTTTCTACATGAATTTATGTTCACTGGGTGATTCCCTATTAGGCCACTGGGTTTCGCTCAAACCGTGGTTTTCTCATTCAGTCGAAATCCGGTAACGTCACATCTTATAACTAAGTTCAATTCACTACAAGAAACTTCATGTACTGCAACACGTCGATCGTGTGGCAAGAACCCACTTTTTGTGTGGCAACATCCTTTTGCCACATAAATTTTTTTTGCCACACCGTGTGGAAACAAACCGTGTGACAAAAAGTTATTGACACACTTTTAATATGGTGAAGAAATAGATAGGTTTTATGCAACACCAAAAGGTGAGGCAATAACATGAGGCAAAAAGCATTTTTTTAATTTAATTATTATTTTATTTTCTTTTTCATTTTATTTATAAATAGGTTTTATGCCACACCAAAAGGTGAGCCAATAACATGAGTCAAAAAGCATTTTTATAAATTTAATTATTATTTTATTTTCAGTTTTATTTTATTTTAAAAATTTGTTGCCACATAGCTAGTGATGCAATAATGTGTGGCTAAAAACAATTTTTTTAGTATATAATTTTAATTTAAAAAGTATTTCTTCCACACCTAAATCCCGAGTGCAGCAACAAAATATCTATTGCTACATGTACGCAACGCCTTCATAAACAAGGACGTTTTTTTTTTATAAACAGGGACGGTATACAGTAAAATTATATTAAAAAAAAACATTTTACTCGCATGAATTAAATCAGAACAAAGATTTCAAATTGAATTTAAACAAAAAATATCTGTCACAGAGTATGGTGATTCCAACTTTGACATAAAGAAAAGATTTACACAATCCCCAAGAAACTTTAATCTTCAAACTAGACTTTTTCAATGCTAAATCCATCCCAGTCGTCCACCCCTAGGCCTCGCGCTCCTGCTAAACAGATCAAAACAAACACCAACAAGAAAAAAGAACATCACAGATCAAAACAAACACCAACAAGTAAAAAAGCACATCACGGAATGGCAGAGAATCATCATGTCTAAAAAGATTGGGCTGTAAGAGAAAAATTAAATATTATACTAACATACCAACAATTAGGACCACTTAAAAGTTAATTCACATGTTTGTTTGAGATAGTCAGAATTCTATAAATTTAAAATCAAGGAAAATTATACTTACAATCATTTTGAGATATGTACAGTTGCTCCTTAATTCTGTTAGACTGCTCCGCGGGTCTAACGAGTTGCTCCTCAAGTCTGTAAGGCTGATTCGCATGTCTAACAAGATGTTCCTCATGTCTATAAGGCTGCTCCCCAGATCTGTTAAGTTGCTCTAAAGGTCTGTAAGGCTGTTCCCAAGGTGCAAATAGTGGCTGCGCAGGTCTGAAGTGGTAATCTGAAGGTCCTGAAAACTGCCCCGGACTCAAAACGTGCTCTGGCCTGCAGCACAATCTAACATACTCCAACATTTTGTTCTCACGTATCTTAGCCTCCTCATCTTGTGATTTTAGCCGTGCCTCCCATTCTGCATCTCGTTCCATGATTCGCCTATCAAAATCTTCACCTCGCTCTTTCAATTGTCTCTCAAAATCTTCATTTCTCTCATAACTAGAGCATGTTGGATATCTTTCAGCTCTTACACATTTCTGCCTTGTTGTAGGTACTACGTTCCCATAGACTTCATCACTAATTGGCTGTTGGTTACCATCCTCATCAAACCCATTCTCATCCAACCCTAATTGTTCCCTCATTTGAACCTATGTATATCAGGAAAAATGTAGGATAAAAGATCTTATCTTCTATGATAAGAAGTGTATGAACCTTACTAGAGCAGATACTTACTATGAAGCCTTGTGAAATTGGGTCCAAATATTTTCCATTTTTTTTATTCACATGGGTTTTAATGAACACATCACCATCAGTTGGTGGGTTCCCTCCATTATCTCCAGCATGTACAAATTCCATCACATACAATGAATAATAGTAATTGAAAGCAAACTGTGAAAAACTACATACAAAACAGTTTATGTATTTTATACTTGGTGGGTTCCCTCCATTATCTTCAGCCTGTACAAATGGTTATATCATATGATACGTCAAGTTGGTTAAAAAAAATTTCACAATTTCGGTACAATAAAATATCAAATGCACTACTGAAATTTTCCATAAGCGAGAAACCAGACAGTCGCATTTTAAAAAATCTAACTAAACACAATGAATTCAATCACTACAAAATTTAATCATAAGATGTCTCTTACAATGAAAATGTAGAAATCTAACTAAACACGGCCTAAACTAGCAAGAAATCAAAAATAATAAACAAATTCTATTAGTGAAGACAATTTACTCAAACAATGCTAAGTCATGAGGTATAAAGGAAAGAATAGGCACAACAACTACAATAAAGAGAACCTTGTGTGCACCTCTGCCAGCAAAATTTTCTTCTGATGAGGATGTGGATGAGTATGGAGTACTTGATATAGCTGAGATGCTTCCACTGGTTGATCCAAAGTTGAGTAACGCGGAAGGCTTCCCACCGTCACCTATATAAGATACAAATTTTGTTATGAATGTTAAAGGAAGTACAAAAAAGATATCACCACAATAAGAGGAATCAAGGAGCTATTTCACCCAGAATTAATGGAGATAGCGACCAAAAAGCAATCTAAAATATTCTAAACATGCAATATGTGCAGTTCACTAAAATGTATACAACGAAATCATATTAGCACGACGATCAACATAAATGAAAAGAATGCCTCAAGAGGTCAAAGTCGAACCAAACTGTCAACATCAGCTGAAGTAACGTGATCTAAAGCTGGAACTCTAGCAAGGGAATCCTGTTGACGAGCTAAGGGATCAATCATCTCATGCATCTGTGCTGACTCTTTAAATTGCAGCTAAAGGAAGTCCTGTTGGTGAGCTATATGATGCTGTAATCTAGAACCTAACGAAGGCTCATTTAGGACAACAAACCTCCCAATTATTTGTAGCTCGCCTCACATTGGGATGGGATTGGTTTCAAGTATAAAATACATAAACCATTTTGTTCACCTCAATTGAACTCCACCCAGGAGTCATTCTAAGTCCTCTCTTGCCAATGATCTCACTTTGCCGACTCCATCCCATTTCCCACTACTTGCGTACATATTTGACACCGGAACATAAAAGCCAACATTCTCAGGATCAAGTTCAAACAGCTGTTCTGAAGATGCTTTACCCAATTCTTCATTTTGATGATAGTATCTTACAAGTACCTAGAAGTGCACACTGAAATGTAGCATCGATCGGGTTGGAAAGGAATTTTTTGATAAACTTAGGCAATGTTCAAATACCCAGCTCGAACTAACAAGTAACCCATGCATCCATAATGCTTCAAACTAGGCTCTATACCATATATCTGCCGCGTCAGTCGAAAGAAACTCTGCCCTTGTTCTATCAAACCGGCATGGTTATATCAATGTTGTTAAGAGGTTTACAATCAAAATTGTGTTTAACAAACTGATGTCAATTCCAAAATTGCTCTTTCCTTGCCTTTAAAAAAAAAAACTAAATGAAAATCAAAACACATTTAAATAGGCTAAATAGCAGTTTTTGGTGGAGTATTAGAATGGGCTAGTTATGGAGTATTAAGACCTAGTGATGCACCAAAAGCTATTTTAGCACTTAGAGGGACATTACTGTATAGCACAACAGTGAGAAGAGATTTCACAGATGTAACTATGAACCTATAGCTGTAACTATAGAATGTAACGGCAGCTATAACAGTGCTTTCAAGACCATTGTTTACTAACACTAAAATAAAGTTTAACTCATGCAAAAACCACATTCAGAACAATCATGCACTCTGGTTTTGCAGATGTGGGGCAAAATAATCAAACTCTCGATAAGAACAGATATAGACTCCTTTCAATTTCCCAACTACACTCTCCTACAAGCTTCTCACATAAAATAAACAAAATTCAAGTAACAAAAATGAAAAACCCAAAAGTTCTGATGGGAGGCAGGGGATTCCATCATAGTCCCATCTAACAATGTTAGAAGATTTGTGTAGGGACTCAGGAGGTAGGCAGTCCTCATTGCAGTGAAGCAACACCGCACTTCTCAAGGAAATCTAATAGAGAAGCAGATGCTACCAGAGCACCGGATAAGGTGGGAAACGACGTCGCCAATTGAGCAGCGGCGGCTTCTTTTTACTGCTCGGATAAGAATAAGATTAAGTAGATGCAATTTGATGTTAAAAAAGATTGGGAAGATCACCTAAAGCTCAATTATTTCAAAAACATCAAAAATCAAACACTAACAAACAAACAAAAAACGGATTTTGGGGATGAAAATAGCTCTCTGCCCTAACAAGAAACAAACCCAAATCTAAATCTACGAATTTATACCCAATACGAATTTTGGAAATGATCGAACTTTAAAAATATTAAAGAACCATACCTCAATTTTCGGTAACCAAAGAACCCCCTGTAATCGATTCACCTTTCTGTTGTTCAGAGAAAGACTCCTACGAACTCAAACTTCACCGGTTCTTTTCTTCATTTTCTCAGTCTTTTCTTCGTTCTCTCCGTCAAGTAATGGGGGTTTAGTTTATGGGCGCGTGTGAATCACATCAAGTAACACGATTTTTTTTTATATTAATTTTAGAAACTCATTATTAAAGAGAATATCCAATCAATTTAATGGGTGATGGAAGCTTGCTTTTTAACAATCTTGGTAAAGGGGCTTCATGAAATGGTAGAGGGGCGTTATGAGTGATAGTAATGTCCCTTTTATTGGTTAGGGGGTCTCCTATAGGGGATGTAGTTTTACTAAATTACCCTTTTCACCTCAAATGGTCTAATTTACCCTTGTTTTTTTGAGTGAAATGACTGAATTGTCCTCCCTCCTATAAACCTTATTATGTGAAGAATGAAAATCAGTTTTCATTTTTGTTTCGTCTTCTCCACTTTAACTGCAACCGTAAGCACCACCTCCATTAAAGTTTGAAAATTCATCGTCTTCGATTAATCGGCGATTCGCAAAATTTATAATCGTTGATTGAAGTCTACATTATAGATGACGAATAAGAAGAAAGTTGACGAAGATTGTAGCGATTCCAATCAAGGAAATGTTCAATTAGGTGAAGAACAAAATTCTCAACTCCAAACCCCTCCACCGATTCCAATAACGTACATGAGGTATGTTTTGCGGAACCCATTTAGGGTTTTGTTTAATTTGTTCGTTTTAATGATGATTTGTATCAAAAAATAGGGTTTTAGGTCAAAAATCATGGTTTGATATCTTGGGTTTTTGATAGATACGGTTGGTAATTATTGGCGATTTATAACCGTATGAAGCTTTTGATGCTCATACGGTTCGTAACTATTGAAAATTTTAGGATTACGAACCGTATGTTCCTCGGATTCAGAAAAAATTCCAGTTACGGTTGCTATTGTCCTTTGAGTTACCAACTGCTTTTCACTCTGCATGTTAAATTTTTTCCTACGGTTCCTATTGTCACTGAGTTACCAACCGTATTGCATTCTCGTGCAACTGTATAATAATTCCTACGGTGCTTACCCATTGTTAGTTACCAACCGTGTATTTCCTACGGTGAAATGTGGTATGTTAGTTACCAACCGTATGTTGTCTTGTGGTTTGAAAACTTTTGGTGCGATTTATATACGGTTGATAACGATGATATAGTTACCAACCGATTTTAAGTACGGCGTGTTTAGGTGTTATTTTTCGAACCGTATCAGTCATACGGTTTGACACGATTATAGAGTTACAAACCGTATATTAATTTGTTCACATTGTTGTTGGTTAGTTTGTAACACCTTGTTTGTTCAACCCTTAGGAATTCATTTAAATTATTACTTGTGTAGGAATCCTGATAGGGTGAAGAAAAAGAGAGGGAATAACTTAACTCCGATTGATCATACACTCACCCCTCGTGGTGACAAGCATTTAGGGGTAGATCATAGAGGTGTCCCCAAGAATGCGAAGAAGAAGAATAATCAATTTGAGATTAGGCTTAGAGAACCGTTTGTCGGTAACTCTGATGTTGAATTAGAAGGAGCTGAACCTAATGATCAAGAAATTGAAGAGGTAGGAGTTGAAAAGAACCTTGAGGATGAAGAAGGAAATGGTGAAGATGAAGACGAGGAAGAGGAAGAGGAACCAAATGATGAAGATGAGGAAGAGGAAGCAAATGATGAAGAAGGAGTACAAAACAAGGGGAAAGAAATTGTTGTAGCTACAACTCCAGCTCCAACTAAACCAAGGAAAGAAAAGAAGCCGAGAAAGGAACCTGCACCAAAAGGGATGCATATTCCTAAAGGAAAAGACTTGTTGTTGCCAAGGAAGAAGAATAAAAGACCTTGGGGAGAGGCACCAGATAAGTCCTCAATCTTATTTGGTTATACCAATTCCTGGGCCGCAAAAGTGTGTGAGACTAGGGTATGTTTCTCTTAACACATTGTTTTGTTTTAAGTTATCAATTATACCATTAATCTCAGTTTAACAAAATATGTTTGTATGTTTTTAAGGATCATGAAATGGCAAACAAATTGGTCAAGCATCAAAGATCTAGTCATTAGCCTTTAGGTGAGGAATGTGGTGATGTTCGTACTCTAGTGACAAGTTCAGGATTAGGTCCTGGAATTCTGAATTCCCAATCGGAGTATGATAGTATAACGTTATCTGCCTTCAGGGAACGATATTGGCCAGAAACCTATACTTTTCACTTCCCATTTGGAGAGATGACAATAATACCGGACAATGTGAAGCAAATTCTTGATTTGGAAGTTGAAGGAAAATCTTTGTATGAAGGTTTTGATAACAACATGTCTTGGACTGATCTTTACAGCCTTGTTGAAGAAACACTTGGGTGGGGTAAAGACGAGACCGAGATGGAGTTTATGTTGGATGGTGGTTATGACCCTTCGGAACCAAACAAGATTAACAAGTTAAAGAAGCTGTTGTTGAAAAATTTGAGGACGAAGTTTGGAGACACCCTCAAAAAGCAATTGGCAGGTGAGGTGATAGATGACACAAGGGCTAGGCGTACAGCCACAACATATTTGTTGTATTCTATTGGGATTGTATTCATGCCCGATAACTCGGGAAATAGGGTGAATGTCCATTACCTACAATTGTTGAAGAATTTGAAGGAGACCAGAGAGTATTCATGGGGCACCGCCATGCTTGCATATCTACTTGAAAGTCTAAGAAAGGCCTCGAGGGCTGGAGCTACTGAAATCGCTGGAAATGTTGCGCTTCTAATGGTAAGTTTGGTTACATTTTTTTATTTTAAGATTGTTTGTTATATTTATCTTTTGTATTCATGTCCCAACTACTTAAATTGTTTTATATTTTTCTAGGCATGGGTGTATGACCACTTTCCGAGCTTGAGACCTCCTACTGAATGGGAAGAAGATGATGAGAGACGTACATGAAAGAAGTTTATGTTCACTGGTAGACAGAAAAGGAACAAAGAAAAGAGGCTCATTCAAGTGAGGCAGGAAATAGATGCTTTCAGTGTTGAAGATGTTATCTTTGACCCTTATTTGAGGATTCTAAATGGAGTTGATTTTCGTGAGTTCACACATGTCTCAGGCTACAACGGACCATTGTATCATGCCACAAGTTATGTTATGACCAATCCTCGTCGAACTCTACGCCAAATTGGTCATATTCAAGAAAAGGTCATTAAGGAAAACTTCAAATTATCCAAGGATGGATCAGAAACAAGAGGCCCCACCATTGTACTCAACTACCACCCAACTCCGACGGTTGATGCTTGGAACTACCGCCATCAAGCAAGATACCAACTCGCAGCGGGAGAGGCAACGACTTGTAACAACACAAAAGAAGTTGTTGATGGTTACATAGATTGGTTTTATTATTTTGGTCATCCATATGTGATTAATAATGATCCGGAGGCGCAGACACTTATAAGAAAGGCGATAGAAAAAAGGATGGCTGCCGAGGAGAGAAAAGAGACAAAGGGACTATTTGGTATGACTTGGAAGAAACTATATTTCATGACGGTACGTAACTTTGTTATCCTCATGACTTGGAATTTAGTTCTAATTTATATTTCTTAGGTTATGGAATAATCTCTTAAGACTCTTTTTAATGTGTTAATAGAAAGTGCGAGGAGAACAGTTGACAAATAGTATGACTTCATGCATCCATGCTAATGGTGTGATTAACGCTCCTCAACAAATGACCTTACAAGAGAAAATAAGGAACATGCATGATCCTACCAGGAAAGAATTGTATGAGGGGTTGGTCACCGAAGAAAGAGGCTTAAAGAGGGGCAGAAAGTCCATTGGAGGTGCGAGCACTAGCCATACTCAGCCGTCATCTAGAAGCGAAGAGACGCCTTTGGAAGAGGATGTGCATGGTGTGGGTACTAGCCAAAGAGGTGGTCGTGGTCGCGGTGGGGGCCCTCACACTCGTGGTGGTGGTACTACCAACAAAAGAGGTCGCGGTCGTCGTGGTTAATTATGGTTATGTGACATTTGATAGCAGGACAACTTCTTATTTCTTAGCTTTGTGGGCATGTTTTTAGTTTATGGATATTATCAAGAACTATTGGTTGTGTGGTTAGCTTTTAGCTTATGGATATTATCACGAACATGTTATGAATTGAGTGGTTATGGATTTTCTATGTGTTACGGTTGGTAACAAAGGGATAATTAAAAACCCTACGCCAGTTACGGTTGGTAATTGACAAATCGTGTAGAACCGTATAACAGATACGTTTGGTAATCCTCCAAATGTACACACCGTATTTTACTCTATAACTTATAAAATTAGAGAGTTGATAGGTACGGTTGGTAATACTCCAAAGTTACACACCGTATTTTACTCTGTAACTTCCAAAGTTAGAGAGGTGATAGTTACGGTTGGTAACTATCATCTATAATTCACCGAATCTCTGGTATCAAAAGATTTTGCAGAGTTACGGCTTATAACTATCGTTAATTGTGCACCGTAACTCTGGTATAAACAGATTTTGCAGAGTTACGGTGGGTAACTACAAATAATTATGAACCGTAAATATGTGGAAAAATCAATTATCTAAGAAGGTGGTCAACAAAATACTTCATATTTTTTCTAATCAAATAGACATGATATTGTCACTTTCAATCATATCACATTTAGTCAAAATACCAAAATACCGATTATAAAATGGGATCCATCAAGACTTGAAAACATTTAAGCATACTCTTCATCATCGGTCATAACTACGAATTGCTTCGGCATAGACAACATTATGGCCTTCCATAATTCAATCCTTTTCTCAAATCGATTGCACCAAGTCTTGGGGAGCTCACCGTCACAACCAAATTCCCTCCACAATGGAGGTAATGGACTTCCTTCATGCAATTGGAGGCCGATATAATTAATTCCTTCCACGTGCCCCATGACGACAGTTTTTTTGATTGACAAGTCTTTGTCAAACGGTATTCTTGTTGGTGCAAATGTAGTGCTCATGTCTCTGGAGATTAAATGAATGACGCAATTGAATGCGTTGGCTAGTAGTTGGCCACATATAGGCATGCACATCTAGTATTGTCTTGTCAAACATATATTACCAGTTAACCGCCTTTCCATTTCCTTGAAGCTCTCATTTAACACCTCATTGGTTTCGTTTATTTCAACTCTCATCATCGGCTTATAGAAGTCGCGGTGAGCACGTAGTTCCATTAAGCATTTTTGCCTTACGTAAGTAACTTGGTCACAACCCCACCCTATCGCGTCTTCAAAAGGTCCAAGTTGATCCACGAAGACGTGGTAACCACAATTCCCATCACCATCAACATCCTCCGTAGCCTTGATATAACCACGAATATAGTCGGGGGAAAAACGAAGGTAATATTCATAGAGAATGTATTGGTTCCAGCTATATCGACCATTCTTGTCTTTAGGTGGTGGTTTAGGCACTCATTTTAGATGAATTTCTCCTTCTCCTCCTCCTTTTCAACCATCGGACTCTTTCCATTGTTCCTTGCTAATTGTTTAACACCAACTTTACCAATAAGTCTTTTTATTGAACTATCTTGGGAGGAAACCTCGAGTCCGACATAGGAACCTTGACCTTTAACTCCATCATACTTTTTTCCACTCTCTTTATGACCATTTCCTTGAACAACAACTTTGATTCTTTCTTGTAGTTTAGAGCGAAATACCGGACCTTTTCCTTTAACATCAATTTTTCTTGTTGCACTTTCTTGAGTAGGAACATTGATACATTTTTGTTCTACATTTCGACATCTTGGTTCTCCTTTATCCTCTTGACCTCTTTTCCGTTTGTTTATACCTTGAACATCATCCTCTTCGAGCTCATCCTCCGCTTCATATTCCTTTCTCAACAATTCATAACCACAAGGATCTATTTTCTTTGATTCTTCCGCCAATTCTCTTGTTTTTTTATTTCCTACGTACCTCTTTTTTTTGGTAGGAGGCCTCCCCTTACCCTTCCCCTTTGGTGGTTCCTTGATATCATACCTAAATTTTGGATATACGAATTCTCTCAAGTTACTCAACCATATTTTCCTTTGGCCTTGGCTTAGTGTAGCATATTTCTCGGCTAGATCTTGTCCAATCTCGGTATCGGCAAACGTTCCTCCAAATTGTGGATCAAAAATTGTTTCATGGAATGTTAATTGTTGCCAAAAGGGATCAACATCTTGAATCGGGATCACTTTGTCTTGATATGTGGCGATAACATGCCGACATGGGAGTCCCAAACTTGTCATGTTTGGACAAACACACTCTTCTTCATAATCCCCCAATTCATAATGTTGTACTTCATACATTATCTTCTCAATTGCTTTGTGCGAAACTTGATGTGTAATTCCCCTTAGCCACTTATTGTATATCCATTTAATGTGTTGTTTACTTCGGATTTTTTCAAAAGACTCCGTAACTCTATCGTGATCACGGAGGAAATATGAATGCATGGCTTCAAATAACGTAACTAACCCACAATTACAACTATGAAGTTTTTTCTTCAACCGGTTGTGAGATGACTCCGCCATACTTGTAGCTTGGTTGTCATAGTGCCTATATTGGTTAGTGAACGCCGATACGAACTTCTCTTTGTGAGGATCCAACCAATTATCAAACAAATACTTCACAACACTTGGATAACCTCTTTTCCAATGAGCCACTAACATACGAGCTCTATCCTCATATTCATCCACGGTGATAGAATAGGTCAAGGCTCTCCACTCCATTTTGAAACTTTCCCATTTTAGTTCCGCCAACTTGTCATCGTTCTTAAATTTCTCTTTGGCCTCATCTTGTTTATGTAACGGTAGTTCCTTTATTCTATCCATTTCGCTTTTTCGGGTTGGACGGACAAGGCGCATGCACTTAGTTTCAATACTTTTCCACAAGTGGAAGTGCAAAGAAGGTTATGAGCTTCCGGGAAAACCCTCCTTATTGCATTCAAAAAAGCTTGCTCCTTGTCCGTAATAATCACCTTTGGAGTATATCCCTCTACGTAGAATAACTTCACTTGTTCTAGTGCCCACACATAGCTCTCTTCGAGCTCATCTTTCAAGAAGCAAAAACCAACACTAAAAGGAGCATTGGTAGAAGTTTGCCCGACAATGTTCAACAACGGCATCTCAAACTTGTTGGTTTTGTATGTGCAATCCATTAGAAGCACTTGATGAGAGCAACGTGCCAACTTCACAAACTCAGGATTAGCCAATAAAAGATGTCTTATTCGTCCATTCTCGTCATCATCGTGGAAAACCGAGTAATTATACAACTCCCCCAAATTACTTAATTGTTGCATTTCGTTTCTTTGTTCCCATTTCTTAGCCTTCCATTTTTTTCTTGCATTGTAGATGTTATCCAAAGTAGAAGCATTTTGTGGGTTTCTTTCCTTTAAGTGAGCGAGGATATCAACAGGCTTCATACGAATTTGTGAAAGTGATTCTACGATATTCTCTTCTTCTTGGGTAAGCCATCCAACATAAGCGTGTGATACAAAACTCTCCGGTATAGGGTGGTTATGACTACCACATACAACTTTCTCCAAAAACCAATTATTTGCCGCATTCTTTTTAAACTGAAGCTTGAAGGGACATCGGGTCTTCTTACTGAAAGTAGTATTCTTCCTCTTTTTATTTTCTACTTGCAAGGTATCCTTTTTTGCGTGACTTCTATGTTGTCCACTACACTCGCAAACCATTTGAAAGGAAATATCACTAGTGGAACTATTACAAACTATGATACACATAATCAACTTTCCTCGTTCTCTAGCCCACTCCTTTGCATCGTCTTTCACCTTCCATGTCTCCTCGGTTAAATAGTGAGAGCTAGAATCCGGTGTGAGAAGTTCTTTTGCTAAAGGTTGGTCATCCATTATAGGAGGTAAATAAACGACCTGGACAAAAAAACAAAAACATATATTTAGTTACGGTTGGAAAATAAAGTGAATAAACAAACCGTAACACAGTTACGATTGGTAAATGTCATCCTATAACTTACCGTAAACAAAAAAAAAACAAATATTGTAACACACAGTTACACATATGATTGGTAACTAAAAGTCAATCATGCACCGTAATATGGAGTTGGTTGGTATCGATTAATATATTATTAACCGTAACTAGTGCATTGAAACACAGTAAATATACACATGCACAAGGTAACTTACGGTTGGTAAGTGTTTCACATACTTAGAAACCGTAACTAAAATACGGTTGGTAATCCAACAATCTTAACCAACCGTAACTGGTATAGTTTCTGGGTTTTCCCCAAAATTCAAGAACATACGGTTGGTAACTATATATTTGTGTACCGTAATATATAGTTACGGTTGGTAACTATATATTTGTGCACCGTAACATGTAGTTACGATTGGTATTGTGACCAATTCCAACCGTATGTTTATCTGAAAGTTTTAAAACTAGGATCTTTTTACGTAATTTAGAGAATTTTGAGCAACAAAAAGCTAATGAGAACTAGTTTAGAAGTATACCTGGTTATTTTCAGTGCTTGGTGCTTCAATTTGTTGGCTAATTTCTTCAATTGGTTGAGATTGAAGTTCACTTTGGTCTAAAACATCTCTACCATCTAAAAAATACTCCATATCAGGATCTCCATCAAGAGGTATGTAGTACTTGTTTTCTTTATCATACAGAGATTCACCCACCTCAAATTTGCCACTGGAATCACTCATTTTGGAGGAGTGAATCAAAATCTAGGGTTTCACAAATATCACATAAGTTTTCTTCTCCTCAATTTTTTTTTTTTTATAACTCTAAAATCAGATTTTAGAGTTATAATACACTAATTTTGATTATAAACACTAATTTAGATAATCAACACTAATCTTGATTATCATTACTAATCTTGATTATTAACAATAAGGGCTAATTAGTCATTTACATATTTTCAGTGATAAGGGGAACTTGATTTTACTTCTAATGACCCTTTTTGTCTTATTAGATCGACGCCCCTCTACCATTTCATGACGCCCCTTTACCAAGATTGTATTACAAATTGTACATCCCGTGTGTACACCTAGGTACTGTATAGTTTGGTAACAAAATTGTACATCTCATATGTAAGACTAAAAAGAGAATATGACACACGTAACATAACCAAAATTTAGTCTCACCAAAATTTGGATTGTTTTTTTATAATAATTATATTGATTTTTTAATTTTTTAATTTTTTTTAAATAATTATAGCAACACAACTGGGGAAAAAGGGAACCAAAATTTTATTAATTATTTTATTTTTATATATTACCACACCGATGTGGCATAAAATAGACTTGTTGCAACAGTTAAAAGTTATATGAGGGAAAAACTTATTTTTTTGCCTCGACTACTTATTGGTGTGGCAAAAGGTCTCACTTAATGCCACACCTTTTGTGTGGTGAGGCTAAAACCTACTTAATGCCTCACTCTTTGTTGATGTGTGGAGAAGTGGTGTAGCAATAGACTCACTTTCTTGTAGTGATTACTTATTTCTATTTACACCTGGAAAATCACCATTCAATGCTAATCGAGGAACATGATTGTTCCTCACTAAGCAGGGGACTTAATTTAGATGGTGGATTTTCGACAAAGGGTAGAGTTGTAAAACTATACTCCAGATTCGGCAATCAGATGAATATTGAGGCTCATGTCTCTCAATTAAAGCATGAAAGCTCATGCCACAAATCTCTGACTGAGAAGGATGTCTCTCAGAGTACATGAAGATGTGTAGTCTCCCAACTGAAATCACGGCACATCTCATGAATACTGAGCAATTTCAGTAATTACTCCGGATCCGGCAATCAGATGAGTATTGAGACTCATGTCTCTATGCATGAAAGCTCATGACACCTATGATGGAGAAAGTCTCTCAGAGAAGATGCAGATGTGCAGTCTCCCAGCTGAGACCATGACACATCTAATAACCCTCTGATGGAGAAAGTCTCTCAGAGAAGATGTAGATGTGAAGTCTCCCAGCGGAGACCACGACACATCTCATAACCCTTTGATGGACAAAGTCTCTCATAGAAGATGAAGATGTGCAGTCTCCCAGCTGAGACCACGGCACATCTCATATTGTATAGAATCAAAAGAATGGGCGACAACATCTTAGGGATGCGACTAGTTTTCCCCGACTATGCAAAAAGAATATGACACTCCAGCAAGTTCATATTGCTCAAACCCTCAGATGATTAATGCTCCTAGGCAGGAAGCCCTTCTAGTATAGATCCATCAATTAATTATCTCATATCGTCTGAATATCCAGAAATATTCTACGAACTATCGTCTGAATATCCAGCAATATTCTATGAACCATCGTATGAATATCCAGCAATATTCTACGAACCATCGTATGAATATCCTGCAATATTCTACGAACCATCATCTGAATATCCAGCAATATTCTACGATTCTGCGTTATATTTCGTCACTTCAATTCGTGGTTCTTCCCAGAAGAATGCCACGGGTTAGTGATAAATATCCGACGAAACATGAATCTGAGTATCGAATAAACCCAGACAAAAATGGTGCAAGTGTAATTAGCAAATAATGCACAGACCAGCATGAACGAACGGGGAACCTATGCAAAATATGAAGGAAAATAATAATAAAAAAATATTAGCAAAAGCGCCATGGGACTGGGTTCACCAGCTGGACAGTCATGCCGTGACCAGTCCCGTGCCCAAATTTATATTTTATCATGTTTTTGCTATTTTCCTGATCTCATGAAAATCCTCTCGTTCGAGCAATTTTCTTTATTTCAAAGAAATTATCTAAACCACATGGTTTTATCAAAAAATAATAAAATTAGGGAAAGGTTACATGGGACCGCCGGCCGGCCGGTCATGCCCTGGCCGGTCCCACACCTCATGTCCCCATTATTTTATTATTTCTCTCAAATTATGAAAATTCCTTGATTTCATGTATTTTCTCTAAAATTACCTAATTTCATGTATTTTTATCACATAATTTTATCAAACATGATAAAATTAGAAAAATACCATGGGACCAACCCCTTGAATTCTTCCTCAATTTTACTCTCGGGCTGTTTTCACCTCCCGAACGAGCTTAAAACCTAAATATTCCCGCGTTGGGAGATAGGAAATGGGGAAATTAGGGGGAGACCCAAAAAAAAAATATTCTCGTTGTCAAACCCACAATTAATTTTTGGTACGGTGACACCCATAATTATATGAAATTATTAGGGAATCAATACATAACTCGTTATGCATACTATCTTTTCAGGCATAACTCGTTATGCAGCCTAATTTTTCAGGAGTATAATTGGAAGTGCAACTTGGACATAACATATCTAAAAATCCGCACCTTAGAATTTTACAAATTTTATATCGTTGGAAATCTTTTTAAAAGAGCTACGCAACGAGTACAAACAAGAATATCAAATTTTTATTTTTCATGAAAAAATCGGAGGTGGTCCTCATTTTAGGGAAAATTTTCGAAAACTTGATACATAACCATTATGCAGTCACCAAAGACGATGCATAACACATTCTGCAGACTCATAACGAATTATGCAACCATTTTCTCCACTGCATAACACATTATGCATTTGGATAACAAAGTTATGCATCTATAACAAGTTATATTACCATTTTTTTGGTTGATTTTAGCGCGTACATATCAAAAATTGATGCATAATGCAGTATGCATCCATATTTACGGATGCATATCAGGTTATGCATCTATTTTCTCGATGCATAAAAGATTATGCAACAATTTTCTCAATGCATAAGGAATTATGCAGTCATATTTTCGGATGCATAACAGGTTATGCATCCATTTTCACGACTGTATAACATGTTATGTAGCTATTATTGTAGGTGCATGACAAATTATGCAACCTTATTTTTTTTTGGTTTCAATACTAAGAAACAAATAACTGCATAACGTGTTATGCAACCATTTTCTGGATTGCATAACAAGTTATGCAAAAAGAAAAAAGTCGTAGAACGTGTTCGAGAATGCATAAAAAGTGATGTAACAAATTTGATAGATTCTTTTTGCATACAAAAAGTGGAGACCCCTGTTATGCAGCATCAACAAATAAATAGCGAGAGTAGGTTCTTTTTCTACTAGCAACAAATCATGTGTGAGACCCCTTGTTATACAGCACCAAAAAAAAAAAACGAGTCAGGTTCTTTTTCTACTGGCAGCAAATATGGATTTCCATAGCAATATTTTCCCATATTTTTATATAAAACTTTGTGCAGCACCAACAATGGTATGTGTGAGGAAAAATCCCAACTCTTGCTGCAGCAAAAGAAAAAAGTGACTTATTGCAACATGACCAGTTGCTGCACCTATGGCGAAATTTTTTGATGCTTGCAAAAGTGCTGCAATAGATAAAATCTCCTTGTGTGGGGTAAAGAATAATCTCAACAGAAATGTCATCAAATACGATAATCAACCCAAAGTTAGCAAGGCTGGGCAGTAAAGTTCTCATCTTATTCGATTAAACATCCCCATACATAAATATTCAACATTTCCACTTTATATAGCAGATAATCTCGCTGTTTTGCTTCTTGAAATCCCAGAAAAAATTCATCACCACTAGCTGCAATCTCTTCTCGACTGGCAGCAATATCTCCATCGCTTCCATCATCGAGACATCTGCATCAACTTCCTTTCTCTTGGATAATTTCTCAAGCATTAGCATGTTATAATTTCTTACTCTAGAGGTATAGCTATGCTATTTCTCCAGTTTCCTACATCTTGTCATCAATTCGAATAGAATCACAACGAAACCCAATTTCATCAACAGCAGCACCTATCTGTTCTTCTCGTTGGTTCCTCGCAGAATCGAGTTCACCCTTCAATCAATCAAACCCGTAGAGAAAAACTCCACAAACCAAACCTTCATTTTCTTCTTGTTTCTGTGTCGTTTCCAATTGTGAATCGAATAATTTTCGATACAAATTCACCATTATTCTACAACATCAGATCGACTTCCTTCTTGGATTTCTCGGTTCACTGAACCCAAAATTATCACATCTCCTCACTATAATCTTCTCCTCAAATCAACAGTAGCAGTTATTGCTCTTTGTTCTTCTCGATTCAACCAAACAGCTGCTGGAAAATGTTATAAGTATTAGGTTATGATAACGGAGCAACATGAAGAAGAAGAAGAAGAAGAATAAGAAGAAGAAGAAGAAGAAGAAGAAGAAGAAGAAGAAGAAAAGGAAGAAAAAACGAGAATTTGTGAGGAAGAAAATCAGATTTTTTATTTGCTTTCGCTCGGATGATAATTTTGGAAAATATGGGTTTGTGAATAATTTTCACTCAAAAATTGAGGGCGCGCCTGAAGATTTCCCACCGTGGGTTTCACAGTGGAAAAAATCTGTAGAATGGGTCTCCCTGTAGTTTTCACATAGGAAATTCTTTTCCGTACATAATGGAGGGGCGGACCATCAAAATCCGAGTTCGTATGAGAATTCTACATCGATTCTACTAAAGGGCGCTAATTAGTGTTTCAACCTAGGCGGTCCCACGTGTCCATTGTTTTATTATTATTTGGTATTTTGTTTCATGATTTCATGAAAACTCCCTGATTTCAACAAAACTCCTTGGTTTTCAACAAACTCCTTGATTTTATGAAAATTATCTAAAATCATCAAAATTTGGTAAAATTGGGAAGAGTGGCTTGGGACTCGCGCCCATTGGCCGGCCGGCCATGCCGTGGCCATTGCCGGTCCCACACTCACATTCCCTATTTTATATTTATTTATGTCTCTCATCTTATGAGAATTCCCTAATTTCACCAAACTCTCTAGTTTTATGGAATTTCCCTTAAATCATAGAAAAATACATAAAATCACATAAAACTGGGAAGAGCATGTGGGACCGCGTGTCAACCGGCCGTCCATGCCCTAGCCGTGGCTGGTTCCCCACCTTGTAATTCCTTGTTTTATTTATTTTCCCTCATCTCATGTATTTTTTCCCAGTTTCAGCAAAACCATGAATTTTGCATATTTTCTTCAAATGTTGCTCAAACGTGCACCAGAAAATATCAAAATTCTCAGGACTGAAACACGGACGTTGTGGAGACACTAGCACATCCCCTTGACCGATCAAGGGTGACCTTGAGGCTTGCAAACAGCTGATCCCGCATGTTTTACTGATTTTAACCTAATTTGCTCAACTGCTCATATTAGGTTCAAACTCTTTCCAAACTATTGGAAGTTTGCTCAAACGACCATCCACTGGTCCCACACGCACCAGGATCCAGTCTCATGACCTCTTGGTCGGCCCTTCACGTTTTCATGATATCAAGTTTTATTATTTGTCGCTCACACGAGAATTATTTCGGTAAATGATTAAACTAACATTTAATCATTATGTCACCGTCCTCAAGAGACTTTGGTATTTTTGCTCATTCGATCATCTGGGCGATGCATGGTGAACCCGTCATCCCATGTATCCGGTCCCATGTTGATTTGCAATAAATCATCATCTCGGTAAAATTAGGGTTTTGAATCCAGAGCTCTACAGAAACATGATTCTGAGCAGATTCAAACACTCTAATAATTTTATGTTGATTCCATGATCAACATTCTTACTTATTCTACTTGACTCAGAAGTCAGTAAATTAAATTATTATTTTATTCGGTCCTGCTACTAATAAATTCATCAAACGAGCAATATTTGCTCGAACCGACAATATTCACTCAAGTTAGCAATATTTGCTCAGACTAGCAATATTTGCTCAGATCAAAGAATATTGGTTCAACTATCAATATTCAGCAATTTAACAACACAGTTTGATCATTTTAGGTTATAATGGTACCTCGTCTCAGCATACATGCATTTGATTCATGAGTTTCGGAACATTTGATAAAACGTGTTCAACTCAGCACTACATGGACTCATCGTCCCACAAAGTCAGCAACTGACTCCACAATCATGAGATTTCAATCGTGTCACAATGGGGGGATATTAACTAGGGTTTTGGTCTGGTGGTCTACGATACGTGTGTTCACCCACGATGAGAATGTGAGCAAGTCGTGCAATCAGTTGGAAGAATTAGCAAAGTAGTGGGTGGAAAATGAACCAAGTCTCCGCACGATGAGTAATTGGTTTAACATGATTTCCTACTTCCCCACTCTCTGATTTCAGCAAACTGTCACACTTCATGGGATCATGGTGTTTTCAACTCCGGCATTATAAAATATCTCTGAATCCTGATTGAAACAACAACATTGAACAAGATTCGAACAATTCGAACATTCAAACAACATTCGCCTAAACGAGAAATTTCTCATCAAAGTTCATATAGACAATCTTTCGTTTACACGAACTCACAGAAATCACTCTCAATCAGGCAAAATTCAATCATTCAGAGCATTCTCACGCTGAATTCACAATGCACCTACTATCTCAGATCACCATTGATCTCACACATTTCTCATCTTCCCTCCTACAAATCAACCCATTATCTCTTGTGACCGAATTGACTCTGGAACGGCCATTTTTCTTGGTTTAGGCCAGGGTCTTACAGATTAATCTCTCTAACTAAAAGCACTCCCTTATGCAGTGCATCTGTGTGAGGTTCAACATTTCGCTCGGTTCAAGGAGTCTCCACAAGGTCGGCTCTTCAATTCCGTAAAAACCAGCAAATCATTTTCCCCCATCTACACTAATGATGTACAAACTATTCCCACCGCCAATTCACTTGAAATTGATAAAAAAAAAATCATGTGGAGTTAGCAAAGGAACCATTTATCATAAAAAGTCATTTCCATGTCACAAGAAAAAGATCCCAAAGGAATCTGAGTTCTATCATCTTACTCCTGATTCTAGACAAACATGTCAACCAAAGAATTTGCATGAGAAATTCTTTGCATTCTACACCACTTAATTTCAGGATTGGCTTCGCCCCATTTGTATATAACTTGGAATGGGGCAAGTAACATGTTGACGTTGTTCATGTATTCTTTTGTGATAAAAGATTTTCGAAAAGATTTTGCAGGTATTCCTTCTTAAATACTGGTTTCCCCGGGTATGTGTATCTCTAAAAATCCTACTTTCCTTTTGTGGGTCGCGGTTCTATATGGGTCCAAGCCCATATATGGGTATAAAAGAAGTATGGGTACTCTACCCTTCTTCCTCCCTAATCTGTCCGCGTACGTGAACTATTAGGGTTCATGTATTTTCTCCATTAAAGCTTTTTGGAGATCTTTGTGAAGGAATTCCTCAACAAACAAATTAAGTAAGTAATCTCCATTTCACTCATTTATTTCCTTCAAGAATCATGAAGAATGTTAAAGGTTCTAAAAGGTTTTCAAATAACCTAGGTTCTTCATCCTCTTCTATGAATCTTCCTATTGAACAAAATTCTATTAGGATTAGATTTGTGAATGAATCATGTAGCAAGGTTTTTGAAAATATTTCTTCTACTGGTTTATTCTAGAAAAGAAATTGGATGATGTAAGTGGATATAAGGAGGATTTAACTTGCTTTGAAAAATTCAAGCTTGGAAACATCTTTGATGGTCTTGGTGAAGGTTTTAATACTCTTACTAGAATCTTCTATGCCAATATTCATGATGTTGTTCCTAAGGACATGGAATTCAAGACCATGGTCAATAGAGAAAGGATTCTAGTTAATAGAGAATTGATTTCAAAGATTACCAAAATTCCTTTTTAGTAATTTTCGTCTTCCTAGACCAAGCAATGAAAGACCATCAACTATCTCAAATGGTCTTTGTGGTAAAAGTATTGTTTGGAATGGAGGAAAATTCCTACTAATCAACTAGATTTTCCACTAAAGTATTTTAGAAAACTAGGTATTTTTAACCTTTGTCCTTCCACGATTGAGAATTCTCATTGGAGTCATGAGTTTGCGGAATTGGTCTATTACCTTGTGATGGAAACCAAAGATCTTGACATTTGAGGATTCATTATTTTTCAAATGTTAGAAATGACTTCCTTCGACAAGAAGTTAGGCTATCCATGCTTGATTGAGCGTATTTGTCGCAACTTCTCCATTTAACCTATTAGGAACTCCATTGGAACTCCCAAGCTCGTTCGTCCGTGTACCTTCAGTCGAATGAAGGAATATGCTTGCAAGAGACAAAGGTATAACACAATTGATGGATCAAGTGATTCTTCTACGAAGATTCTTCGCCAAATTTATAATGGTATTTGTAAATTGAATACCAAAGTAAGCTGTGTTCAAAAACAATTACTTGTGATTTCTACCAAGTATCCCGATATCAAAGAAGATATGGACAAGGTCTGTTCCACCTTCATGACCTCCGAAGATGAAGATGATGAGTAGTTTCTCTTGCTTCTTTATATTGGTATTAAATTTTCTAGGAAACTTCTTAAGATAATCCTTATTCTTGTTTTTGTTTAAGAAGGATTAATATGGTTTGGAATTTCCATTATTGTGAGTACACATAGCTATGTCCAACGTTTTCATCTTGTAATTTTTTTAGATTTATTTATTTGAATTCTAAATATGATTTGGAAGATGATGATTGCAGTATTAATCTTTATGGTTTTATATATTGCAATATGTTATGGGATGTATGTGTTTGCATCCGTGAACTATTATTGTCCCATACGATGACAAAATTTATCTCTTTTATATGTCGATATGCAAGTATTGATACAAGATCGATGAAATTTTGACAAACAAAAGTTAAGCCTATTATGTCAACTCATTGATGGAAGATAGGTTAAAATCTTTTGTTTACAAAGATTATGTCTATTATATGTCGTTATCTAAATAGTGATGAAGATAGAATGAATCTTTGTATATTTCATAGTATTGATCTTCCCTGATCCATATTTTATGTATATACTATGTGGCTCCATAAGTCTTATCGTGTGAGCATTTCCAACTAAACTAATCATAGAATCGTTTGTGGTTATTTTGGTTGTGTATTCCGATTCAATTAATCATGGGTTCTCTTGTGATTAGTTTAATTGAGACTTTTGGAAACAAAAATCATTATTTGTGGTTTTAGGTGTCCAAAGAAATCCTTATTTTCTCGTGAAAGTAAGGTCACTCTTATTGTTCCTTCGGGAATGACATCAAATGGGGAGATTTCTTTTGAACTTGCGCTTAATTTCCATATCTTTGTGGGGAGTGCGGCTGTGTATTTTTTTAGGGGTTATCTTGTATCTTTAGAAACTTCTTGATGAATGCATTTAGCTTCGGCTTTATGATTGCATCTAAACAAAGTTGATATGTACTTTTCTTTGGTCTTGAAGTGTCTCCGTGAAAATTTCATTAGGATCTCGTTTTTGTACCTTTGCCAATTTTATTGACAAAAAGGGGGAGAATTTATATGTAGTTCATACTACAAATACATATGGTTTTCGGATCATTATGTAAGGGGGAGTGGTTTTCGTGTTGAGACGAAAGTATTGACTAAGGTGGAGTGATACATATCACCATAGTATTGTTGTCAAAGTTGTGATATGAGAACTTTTATGCTATGTAATAATACTATGAAATTGTATAACAATGACTGAGAGCTTTTGTTTTCTCATTGTTATGTCTACAGATCTTCAACAACTATGATGATGAACTAAACATCTATGGAATCATGGGAGTACTTGGAAAAGACGAAGTTTTCGAGTAATGTTGAAGCACCAAGGAGATGAAGCATGTGGACGAGAAGCTACAAAGTTTTATCTATTTTGTAATCCATATATATATTGATAGTTTTGTCACTAAAATTGACAAAGGGGGGGATTGTTAGAGCATTTCTTGGTCGAACTCGCATGCATTTCTATCTCAAGCATGTTTTTCAATACTAGTGATCAAAACTATATGTCTTGATTTCTATTTTACTTATGACTAAGTCTCGGTCTAGGATAGTTAGGTCTAGTTGAGCTCCAGACTCCATGGCGATTATCTTACGAAGACGAAGAACTACTCAAGGAACCAGTGGAACTTCATCCGACCAAAGGTTATGTGGAGACTTGAACTCATCTGTCACTCAAAATTCTATCTACTCTATCTTTTACTCTTGAGACAAAAGTCGTATAAGTATGATAGTTTTCATACATGCACATTTACTATTTCGAGCCGACTTTACTCGCCTATCTTTTTCTCAAAATATGTGTTGGTAAGCTTTCGCTTTAACCATTTTCATCTTTACCCGTGACAAAAGTCATGATGACGTTTCAATCTTGAAAATAGCTTTGCTGATGATAGTTGTGAATAACGATTGTTATAACATTATAGAAGAATGTTTCAATTATTGAAATGTAGAGTTGAGATTACGTAACCAATTATGGATATAAGAATATATAATGTGTTCGTACATTAGTGTATAAATCCATGTGCCGGAAACCAAGTATGTGCATATGTGTGCATGCAGTATTGGTGAAGGAGACAGGTTGGGTACGCGTACCAGCGGAAGTTTTCGAACCGAAAATTTCTACTGAGTTTGTAAGTTTACAAACTGTTAAACCAGTCACCTTAGGTACGCGTACCCATACGTGTACCCATGGAAGTTTTTGAATCGATTTTTTTTGCTGAGTTTGTAAACTCAAATCCGGTAGCTATGGTACACATACCCGTACGCGTACCCAAGATGGTTATTTCTCAAATCAGTAGCTCATGAACTTAAAAAAATAAATCAATAAGGAATGCAATCTTTGCAAACCGTGGCTATATTGTTCATGAATTGATTCGAGTGAATCAAACCAATTTTGTTTCAATTATTTATATGTATAAAGATCTAAGCAATTGAACAACTCTTCAGCTAGTTTTTATGAGTCATTTGAACTAGTTATGAGAAATATGAGTACGGTTAATATGAAAGTGCTCATATGGCTAACCATTGGTTAACTATTTTTGAACCAACCAAATGTACACGTTTAGGTACGGTTACTCAAACCTAAATGAAATATATTTCATTTGTGTGTGTGACAAGCTAAGTTTCGATCTAACGGTTGAAATATATTAGCTTGGAAAGATCAGGTTTTTCATCTAACAGTGAATATTGAATGCTTTGTTACTAAGGTAACTTAGATTGAAAATCCTGATTTGAAACTATATAAAGGAGACATCTAGCAACTGGAAAAACTAATCCCCACACCTTATGTGTGATACTAGTTGGTTTGCTAGAGTCGATTCTCCTGTAATCGTAGGTTTCTTCTCGAGACCCTGTCGGATAACGACTTAAAGACTTCATTGGGATTGTGAAGCCAGACGAAACTACTTCTCTTATAGTTGAGCAATCTGTTCTTGCCATTTTCTATTGTATAAGTTCAATTGATAATTGTCTTGAGATTATATCTCCGATAGGGCAAGATAAAAATAAATCACAAACATCTTCATCTCATTGTTTGTGATTCCGAAATATCTAGTTTCGCTACCATACGATTTAGATTATTGTGAGGTGATTGATAATTCTAGGATGTTCTTCGGGAATATAAGTCCGGGTTATCAATTAGTTCCTGTTCACCTTGATTTTATCGAAAGACGGAACAAAACTCGTAGGTTTATTTGTGGGAGACATATTTATCTATTATCATAGACTTTTCTGTGTGAAACAGATTTGTTTATTAAAGTCTTCGAATTTGGGTCGTAGAAACTCTTGGTTGTGGATGAGATCAGCTAAGGGAATCAAGTACGTAGTATCCTGCTGGGATCAGAGACGTAAGAAGCGCAACTATACCTTGAATCAGTGTGATATGATTAGGTTTCAACTACAGTCCATAACGAAGTTAGTTTGTAGTAGGATAGTGTCTGTAGCGGTTTAATACAATGTGGTGTTCAATTTGGACTAGGTCCCTGGGTTTTTCTGCATTTGCGGTTTCCTCGTTAACAAAATTTCTGGTGTCTGTGTTATTTCTATTCCGCATTATATTTTGTTATATAATTGAAATATCACAGGTTGTGTGTTGTATCGATCAATTGTGAAATCCAACCTTTGGATCGTTGATTGGAAATTGATTGATCCTTGGATATTGGTCATTGGTACCATCCAAGTTTGTTTCTCTTGTATTTGATAAAGACTCGCAGATTTCTATTTACTTGAGTATAGATAAAATCGAGAGATAGAGATATTAACTCCTTGATATACTTTTTATTAATATTGAGTCTGACTGTCTAGTTGATTCTCTTAAAAGTATATTAGAGTTAGCCCATACAGATTTCTAATCGAAATATTGGGTGAGGTTGTTAGACCCCCTCTTTTTTAGTTATCTTCTTAATCTAAATTTTTGAACTACGTAAGTCCCAACAATTATCAAGTAAAGAAAAGTAATTCAACTATGAACATTCTTCTAGCATAAGGTCACCAAAAAAATTAATTGGAAAGAAACATCATATAAAGTGGAATTTATTGAAAAGTGACTATTGTATTACTAACAAAACAAAAACTGTACATTTCTATGAACATTCTTTGTGTAGGTATCTATATAGATATAAGTTTGTGTGATAAGTATACAACAAAAAATGTATCTATGTACATAGTGTCTGAAGTAATATCACCTAAGAAATTTATACACATGGAACACAAAATGAGACGACATATTCTCTTTTTCCGATCGTCCAACCCGGCACGTCACTCAATTTAAATGTAATACTCTTCTTTCCTTACCTCGTCTTCATCTACAACGGTCTCACCTGGAACTAAGATAAGATTACATTAGGTACAATCAAATGTTATCTTACCAAGGATGAGAGCACTCATTCAAAAAGCAAGCATAATATTGTTCAATAAGAAATAAAAATATACAACATATTTCTTATACTAACCATGATCGTAGTTGCAGGAATTCCTACACTATACCCCTTACAAGAATTCATAATAATCAATATATATTTGAAGATTAAGAACAATACTTTTATTGATTAATTCTCAGAAATATTAGTGGAAATGAAAGAAATCAAGAATACAACCGCTCTCTTAAATTTTCTCTCTCCTCAAAACTTTCTCAATACTCTCTAATTAATCTCTCCCTCCTGAATCTGTTAGTTCTCTTTATATAGGGTAAGTACATAGTGGATGACATCTAAGGAATCCTTTAATTTCAGATCTGTCTTGCGATAATCTTATTAGTGGCTTTCCTTCACAAACCTCTTTTATTCGCAAGACTATCACACTTTCTTCATGTTTGTGTCTTGCGATAATCTCACAAGCTTATTAGTGGCTTTCCTTCTCCACAAACCTCTTTTATTCGCAAGACTATCACACTTTCTTCATGTTTGTGCTATCGTCATCTATTACGTCATTTTTCTAATCATTCTCAATCTTGCTTATCATTTGTAATGAGGTAATAATCACTTCTAACACCAAATTTGTAATCCAAAACCTAATTCTTCAGTTGAAAATCTCGAATCAAGAGTGTTGTTGTTATCTTTGCAAGATTATTGCTCCGAGGTTAAAGTTGTTGATTTTGCTAGTTCTATTCGATCCTAACAATGATAAATACGAATAATACAAAGTATAAATAATGAACAATCAAGGAAAATTCATCTCCTCTCTGATGTTAGAGATAAATTTGATGATGCCATGGACCAATGGAGGATTAACTTGACAAGTTCAAAACTTAAATGAAGAATAAACTCTATTATATTTATTTATAAGTTGATCATGATGAGATATTCAACTATTTCTGCTTTGAATGATAAAGGTGATAACATAGGAAAATATGAACCTTGAATATTTTAAAGATATGGAGATCGAGGCTCCAAATCTTAGCGTTGAAGCTGAATGAAGTCTATCTTCCCCCTATATCAATTTTGATTTTCTTGAGTGATTATCTCCTCTTTTCCCTTTTCTTGTGAAGAAGAAAGCAATATACTTTTACATAGGCAACCTTGAGAATTTAGTTATGCTTAGAATTTAGTTATGCTTCTATCATTTTAAGTATTTGTGAGAAAGATAATGATATTCAATTTAAAAATTCCCATACTTGCCCCTCATTATATTTCTTAGAATGAACAAATCCTTCCTGCATTCTTAAAAGAAAATAGTTAATGTTTGGAATTGTTCTATTGGTCTTATTTTGCCTTCCTAGTTAAAGGTCTTATTTTTCCAGTTTTTGTTTTTGCGACAAAATCACAGGACGTTCTTACATTCGCATATAAGAACCCATTGATCTTGCCTTATCCTCATTTTGTCAATTTGTCGCAACAATATGACATGCCTAAGTTTTCTGGCGAAAATAAAGCCCCATGACATTGTCGTCTTGCGATGAAATCGCAGGATGTCTTTACACTTTCATGTAAAAACCCATTGATCTCATCTTATCTTTTTATCATGGCTTTTTGCCTTTGTATATTTTTTGCACAAATATGACAAGTCTTGATACTCTCGTGAGTAAAAAGCCTCATGACATTTGCGCCTTAAGACACTTATCAACTCCCTAATGGAGGGTGCCGCCCTTATCTTCCCACTGGTTTCCCCTTCAAGGAGGCGTACATTGTCCATACAAGACTAACTCCTCCCATCAGGTATTAACATCAACAAGTTTTTTTCGCATCCTCTTATCCCTTTTGCCTATATGGCTTATGGTTACGATACTGCACCCTAGGTGGGGTTTTCTTCAGGCCGAGTGCATCATAGTCAAGACTTGCCAAGAATGGCCAGGGTAGTTTCATACGCCCCGGGCACCCTTAGCTCAACCGTGTACCTCGGCGCCTTGATCATACTCTTAACTCCTTGGAAGAGACCCTCATTCGTCCAACCTAAATCATAAGTTCAGGTTGAAAATCCAAGGTACCTCCCCCGGATGGGCTTCATTGACCCCAAATCTCCATGACTCAGGTTCCAGCAGCGGTATAACCTTATCCCTGAGCCATGCAAAGAGATACCCCCTTATATGACGTACTTTAGGTCTTACATTTGCCTCTTGCGAAATTTTATCCGCGAACTAGGGTGTACGCCATAAAGGTTCATCCCATTTTAATATTTCTCTTGAGAATATCGCTATAAATCTTGAATAATCTCGCAGCTGTGATAAAAATTTCTTTTATTCATTTTTTATTTGTTTCATCATATATTATATCACCATCTAGCCTTTCTTAGAATTTGTTTCTGGTAATATCTTTTTAGATATAGTCTGTTCCATGGTCTACCAAGTCTTTGACAAACATCTCTACCCTCCGGATCCATAAATTTATATGCCCCTGTTCCAACTATCTCTTTAATGATATACGGTCCATCCCATTTTCTCGCCAACTTTCCACTATTTTCTCGCAGATAACCTGGTGTTTCTCGCAGCACTAAATCACCCGGTTGGAACTCACGTTTTTTGACACGTTTGTTATACTCGCGAGATAATCTTCGCTGATAATTTTCCATATGTTATAAAGCTTTTTCTATCTTCTCTTCTAACTCATCAAGTTTACTTAAAATCATACCAGCACTAAGATTTTTCTCCCAAGCCTCTCTTTTTGTTGTAGGAATAGCAAATTTTGTTGGTAGTGCTTCTTCAACACCATATGTTAGACAGAAAGGTGACATCCCAGTTGCTTCTCTCCTAGTTGTGTTGTAAGCCCGGACTGCATTATGGATCTGTTCGCACTATGCTCTATTGTACCCTTCTAACTTATTTTTTAATATGTATGCGATTGTCTTATTTGTTGCCTCATCTTGTCCATTAGCTTGTGGGTACAAAGGAGTATATTTTCCACATTTTATCTTAAATGCATTGAGTAGCATTTCTATGTTCTTCCCCTCAAACTGTTTCCTATTATCAGACACCAACTGTGCTGGAATTCCAAATCTGCAAATGATATTTTTAAATATGAATGTAAATATGTCTTTGTCGCGGATATGTTGTACTGCTTTTACTTCTGCCAACTTTGTGAAGTAATCTTTTGCGATAATTAAGTATCTCTTCTGCCCTGATCCTGGTAAAAATGGTCCCACAATATCTAAGCCCCATTTTCCAAAAGGCCATACACTTGTTGAAGATGATAATGGTGCCCCTGGTGCGTGTATCTGCTTTCCGTGTCGCTGACAATCTTCGCAACATCTTGATTGTTGCTTCATGCCAAAGATCTCCCTCCGCTGTGATTACCAGCATCCCCACTATGAAACATTTTTAACACTCTCCTTCTTCCCGTGTCAAGCATCTAAGTGATGGCCCATTAAAAGATTTTCGATATAATACTCCATCTCTTAATTCATAATTTGTTGCACGGCTTTTTAACTTGTGTGCTTCTAATCTATTTCTTGGTGTTTCTCCTCTCACCTAATATGCATGAAGTTATGTTTGCCAATCTGCAATATTGCCTCTTAGTTCTTCTTTGCCACTTTCTATTATCATTACATCTACTTCTTCTTCTTCTTCTTCGTTATTGATTGAAGGTGATATAAGTGTCTGAATTTTTATGCATCTCGCAGCTGGATTTTTCATCATGCTGGATATGAAAGAAAAAGCATCTGCGAGTCTGTTATCTTTTCTTGATATATGTCTTCATTTTATTTTTGGAATTTTCGCTAACAGTTCTTCAACAAGTTTCTTATATTTCTTCAAAGATAGTTCATTTGTTGTGTATTCTCCTTTCATTTGGCGAATAACCAATTCTGAATCACTGGTAATTCTAGCATTCTCCAAATTCATTTCTATTGCGAATTTTAGAGCATGTATCACAGCTTCATGAATTCCAATCTAAATAAAAAAGCCATTTTTTCTCCTTCTGGCGAGACAATGATAACTCCTATTCCATTACCTTCCCCGTTTGACGATCCATCCACTAATATTTCCCACATGTTGGGTTCTGTTAACAGATCTCTTGGGCCTCTATGTTCTTATTATATATCCATCATCTCTTCCACAGCTTCATCATCTTCTAAAGGAAACTCTGCTAAGAAATTTGTTATAACTTGTGATTTTGGCGAAGATAGAATGTTATACTTGATTTCAAAGTGTCCTACTTGTGCATTCCATCTCTCAACTCTGCCTGATCTTTTTGAATTCTTCATTACTGACTCAATTGGCACCTTTGTTAATACTTTTACTTTATGTGCTTGAAAATAGATGCGAAGTTTAAAAGTTGCATAAACCAATGCCAGAATTAGCTTCTCAATCTTTGAGTAATTTTTCTCTGCGATATTAAATGTTTTGCTAATGTAATAAATTGGTTTTTCTATTCCTGCATCCACTCGCAGTAACACTGCACTTAATGCGTGCGAAGTTGTCGCAAGGGAGATCAATAATTCTTCTCTTGGCTCCGCTTTCTGTAAGATAGATATGTTCATTAAATGTTCTTTAATTCCTTGAAAAACCTTTTCACATTCATCCGTCCACTTGAATTTTGTTCCCTTCTTGAGTATATTGAAGAGATGCTTGCATTTGTCTGATGATCGCGAGATGAATCTTCCTAGCGAAGCTAAGAGCACATCTTTTACTGTTGTTGGTGTTGGAATGTCGTGAATTACTTGTACTTTCTCTGGATCAACTTGTATTCCTTCTTTTGACACAATATATCCTAATTTTTTTCCTGAAGCCACTCCAAAAATGCACTTTTCGGGATTCACCTTGATGTTAAAGTGTCACATTTGATCGAAAATCTCCTTCAAGTCCTGCACATGGTTTTCAGCTTATTTAATCTTGATTAACATGTCATCTACATACACCTCTAATGTTTTGTGGATCCACTTCGCAAATACTTTTTCCACCATTCTTTGATACGTTGCACCAGCATTTCGAAAACCGAAGGGCATCTTTGTATAGCAATATAACCCTCTTGGAGCAAAGAATGCGGTGTGATCCTGATCTTCTTCAGCGAGAGGAATCTAATTATAACCTTTATACCCATCTAATGAAGATATTCTATCATTTCATGCTGTTGATTCGACCATTTGAGGAATATCTGGTAATGGAAAACTATCTTTAGGACAAGCTTTGTTTAAGTTAGTAAAGTCTATGAAAATTCTTATCCCCTTATTTTTATTAGGAACCACCACCATATTTGCAATCCATTCCGGGTATTTTTCTTGCCTTATAATTCATGCGTCAAGCATTTTTTATAATTCTTCTTCTATTTGGGAATGGTATGTTGTTGCGATTTTTATTATCCTTTGTTTAAATGGTATTACATCCTTGTTAATATATAACTTATGACATACAACTAATGGATCTATTCCAGGCATCTCATCCATACTCCATGCAAAGATGTCCTTATATTCTCGCAAGAGGTTTGCGGTTCGCTCTTCCTCATCAACATCCATTTTAGTTCCAATTTTCAGCATCTTAGGCTCTTTTTCACTTCCAATATTTTCTTCCTTTGTTGGTTCTGCTGAGGTGTAGCTGGCCTCGGGTTCTCCCATTGGTGTTCATAACTTTCGCAGGTTTATCTCCTTCTTGCGAAATTTCGCTGGGTATTCCTTTTCCTTATTTTGCTCTTATCATGTAAACTTTAAATTCTTCTTCTTTCTTTGTCTCTTTCGCCATTTTTGTGCGAGCTTTTCGCAGCTTTGCACTCCCTTCATAATTCCTCACTTCGATTTGATAACACAGTTTCGCATGATCAGTATCTCCTTTAATTTCTCCCACTCCACTAGGCATATGAAATTTGATGCATTGATGCAATATTGATGCTACATCCTTGATCGCATGTTATATGGTGATTCCACATCTACCACACATAATGTTACTTGTGTTTCAATCTCTCCTAGCGGAATTCGTACTACTATTTCGCTTTTAGGTTTTGTTATAGATTTTCCAAAGCCATGAATATGATAAGTTGAACAAGACATCTCCTCATCCTTGTATCCCATTTTCTTAAATGTATGATAAAATATTATATCTACAGAACTTCCTGCATCCACCAAAGTTCTATTCACAGCCCATTCTTCCGCAAATCTTGTTGATTTTTCCTTTTTCATTCGTATAGTGGATACCGTGATTACCAAAGGAGATGTATGATTCAAATTTTCTCTTGGTATTTCTGTTGTTGTGAATATGATTTTTTTGCTTTTCCCAATCCTTTAGAGGTGATACTTTCTCCACTGTCATAATTTTATTTCCTTCAAAATCTCATTTATGAATCCTTCCTTTAATAATTTCATGGAATTGATTGATCATCGTTTTTGTTATCGTATTACACTCCAACTTCCTGTAATTCTCCTTGGTTTTAATCATTTTTCCTTCAACTGTTTCACCAACTTGTTCGATCATCTTCTTAACTTGAATACTGATCCTTAATCTTGCTTTTTCTACGATTTTCAACTTTCAAACCCTGTTTCTAGCGCCATTATGTAGTTACAGGAATTCCTACATTACACCCGTCACAAGAATTCATAATAATCAACACATATTTGAAGATTAAGAACAACACTTTTATTGATTAATTCTCAGAAATATTACGAGAAATGAAAGAAATCAAGAATACAACCGCTCTCTTAAACTTTCTCTCTCCTCAAAACTTTCTCAATACTCTCCAATTAATCTCTCCCTCCTGAATCTGTTAGTTCTCTTTATATAGGGTAAGTACATAGTGGATGACAGCTAAGGCATCCTTTAATTTCGGATCTGTCTTGTGATAATCTCGCAAGCTTATTAGTGACTTTCCTTCGCAAACCTCTTTTATTCGCAAGACTATCACACTTTCTTCATGTTTGTGTTATCGTCATCTATTACGTCATTTTTCTAATCATTATGCGACATTTGTAATGAGCAGTTGAAAATCTCGCAAAAGTGTTGTTGTTAGCTTCGCAAGATTATTGCTCCTGCGATATTATGATCCTACAATGACAACGAATAATAGTATAAATAATGAACAATCAAGCATGATGTACATACAATTGGTTTTCGCAAATACGATAGTGTATATATACTATTGCACACCTCGTGCTACCAAAGGAATTGTAAAATATTCCACTGAAACTGCACATCTTGCGTTATTAGTAATATTGCACATCTCGCGGAGTCACGCTACTCATCTTAGTGATAATATGTGGAGATAAACATACAATTATTATGCGGAAACCAAAACACGTTCACCACACAACACACCATAGAAACATGCATCGTAACAAGTAAACAGATAATTGATACACATTCTACCACAAGTTCAATTTCCAGTTTAAAAAGAGTATTCAGAGTAATCAATGTAAGCAAGTGAATCATTTACCGGCCACAAGTAACTCTATCTAGTATTATTCTAGCTTAAAATGCTACTTGTCCTTACCTTGTTTACTCCATTTACCGACCCAAAATCACCTTAATCATATCTACAAGCCATAAGAAACAATAATCTATCTAAATCAAGGCATGAAGAGAGTAAGATTAATGAAAATAAAGCTGTAACAGTACGTCACAGCTTTTCTGAGAACATGCATAATTAATAATCTACATATCGGATTGAAACACTTAATATCAATTCGGGATCGCCGTTGAGAGGCTTCATTCGATAAGATGTGACCTTAAGCTATTTCTATTCCCATAAGAGCCAAAACTGATGTCAAATAATTCTAACATACATCTCCATCTTTAAAGCATTTCCTCAAACCATTGAGTGTCATCCCTTTGGAATAAAGACTAACACTTGTTGATTTTCCGACCTATTTACCTAAAATCTCGAAATAATTAAAAGGGTTTAGTTCTTACCTTTATTGGTTCTTGAGACTCAAGATCAGTTATTCTAATTACATAGTTTTCCAATCAAACTACGTCCACCTTTCTTTCTTTTCTTGGTTATTGATAACATGATTTTCAGAAGAAAATGCTATATTGTGGTTAAAAGCTGAATCAAGCTCGATGTCTAGAGCTTCTGGCCTCACTTAGTATATTTAGACCAATAGGAAATTATTAGACAAAATTCAGAATATATAATAATGATCTCACAAAGAATATTTAGACCAATACGAAATTTAGAATATATAATAATAATTGCACTGGTTTAAATAAGTTATTCCGAATCTAAAAAACTGCATCGGCTCAAGTTTATATTAATAAAAAACTTAATGAATAGCACTACGTAAGTTTAAGACTTGGGTAACCAATATGATCCAGTGCACACATCTAGTTCTAAATTATTACTAAAATATTTTCTCCTTCTATTATTTTTTATGATTTCACAAAATCCACTTTTTCTTTTTGGTTTCCTCTTCTTATCTCATGCAAAAAGTTATTTACAGGAGTTCACAAATGAAAACAAGAAGAAAAAATCATATTGCACTCAGATGTCTTCCAAACAAGGTATGGTTAATCTTGCACTTCCTATTTAAGCATCTGCATGTGCCATTATCACTATTTTATGCTAACAGTCATGGTGTTTACATAGGCTCATCAGTTCTTACCGCAAGATGTGAAAGAAGACGATGCATTGTGGAAGGAAATAGCTGAAGAGGTCTCTAGCGAGGCTGAAGAACTATTCAAATTAAATGGAGACGCTCATGCAATACTTTCAAAACCAACCGAGGTCTGCAACTTTAACTAAATTTTTTGATTGATTTTATTTTTGTTATCATGCTCTTTAAAATTCCCAATTTCCTGTAGGCATAATATCTTTATACTTGGGTTACTCCCGTGTAGTTTTTTTTTTTTTTCGAAGAGAAGGTTATATTAAAAAGAAAAAGAGAACCAAGGAACAAACCAAGGTTAAAATAACGCAGTTACGTACACATTAGAGTATTCCAATTACTCCAAATTAAGATAGGATCAACAAACTTAAAAGTATCGTTGTCCCAAGACCATAAGACTACCAATTGCTTAACCAAATCCATATTTTCTTGGACACTCTTGTGGCGTTCTCCAAAAACTCTTCCATTCCTCTCCTTCCACAAAATCCAACAAACCGCATAATGAAGGATATTCCAAACGTCTTTACCTCTCCCTTGCAACACATTATTAGACCAAGCTTCGAACAGCTGAATCAAAGTATTTGGAAGTGGCCATGCAATCCTAAAAGAATTGATGAAATAATTCCAAATCTCAAATGAGTACTTACAATGAATGAACATATGATTAGATGACTCCCTGACTTCGTTTCATAAAACACACATCTCACTATCTATGTTCACACCTCGATGTCGCAACATATCTCTTGTAGGTAACGAATCATGAAAAGTAGCCCAAATAATAAAGCTCACCTTGTTTGGAATGTTACCTTTCCAAAGGAACTTGTCAAAACCGCACTCTTCAATGTTGCCTGAAAGCCTTTCGTAACATCTAGAAGTACTAAAGGTCTCCATAATCACCCAATCATCATCCTCTTCAACAAGTTAAGGGACACGATTCAAATCACGCCTCAAAAGATCCCATTCTAATTGCTCATTAGAATTAAGGGGTCTCTTAAAATCACAAACCCAAACACCATCTGCTATCATGTCAAAAATTGTTGCGTCCTTAGCCTTTGTCGCTTTGTAAATAACAGGAAAAATGTCCTGCAATTTCCCCTTATCCAGCCAACGATCCTTCCAAAAGCGGATACCTTTACCATTTTTAACCGTGAAATTCGCCATATTTTGAACAGTCGTCACCATGTTAGTAACGTTCTTCCACAAACTCCTACCCTGAGTTTTATTGTCCACATCAGGAATCAGCAACTCACTATTATGAGCAAATTTTTCATTAACCAACTTTCTCCAGAGACTAGATTTAGACTTTGAAAATCTCCAAATCCACTTAACTAGCAAAGAATGATTAATTCTCCTCAGATTTTTCACACCTAGACCCCCATTCACCTTAGGAACACAAATCTTCTTCCATGAAACCCACACCAATTTCTTTCTACCTTCCACCGCACCCCACAAAAAATTACGCATAATCTTTATCATTCTTTTTTCCACTCTCACAGGTAAGTGAAAAAGAGACAAATAATAAATAGGTAAACTCGCAAGACAACTCTTAATAAGAATTAGTCTACCTGCTTTATTAAGTTGCCTTTTCTTACAGGAAGCTAGCTTTTGCTCCATTCTAATCAGAACATGATCCCAAACCGAAGTACTACGCCAATGAGCACCAATTGGCATCCCAAGATAAGTAAACAGAAATTTTTCTGTCTTGAAACCCAGCTCTCTGGCTGGATCATCGATCACCCCATCTGCTCCCACACTAATCATGGTACTCTTCTCTAAGTTCAGCTTCAAACCCGTAATAGTTTCAAACACATCAAGAATGATTAAAAGATGTCTGACTTCCTCCACCGAAGCATCAAGAAAAATCAAAGTATCATCTGCAAATTGAAGATGAGAGATAATAGTACCGTGATCAACAACTTTGAAGACAGAAATCTGACCTCTATCAACCGCATCATTTAACAACTTGGACAGGATCTCGACCACCAAAAGAAACAAATACGGAGATAATGAATCTCCCTGTCTCAAACCCTTACTAGGTTTGAATTTTTCAGTCGAACTTCCGTTCACAAGAAGGGAAAGATGAGTAGAAGTTACACACCATTTGATCCAATTAATCCATTTGACGCCAAAATCGTGCTTCTGTAAGATTGTGATTAAAGCTTTCCAGTTGACATTATCAAAAGCTTTTTCCATGTCAATCTTGCAAAGGATCCCCGGTTTCCTAGCCTTCAATCTGCTATCCACACACTCATTGGCAATTAGAACACCATCAAGTATTTGTTTACCGTGAATGAAAGCCCCTTGGAAGTCATAAATAAGAGTAGGCATCACCTTCTTCAGACGATTCACAAGTAACTTGGATAAAATCTTGTACACCATACCAATAAGACTTAAAGGTTTGTAGTCTCTAGGAGTACACGAGTCCTCCTTTTTGGGAATAAGAGTAATAAAAGAGCAATTAAAACGCTAATCAATTGACCCATACCTGTGGAAATCTTTGACTAGGTTCATGAAATCATCCTTTACCGTACTCCAACAACTCCTAAAGAACTCAGCAGTAAAGCCATCTGGACCCGGAGATTTATTACACCCCATTTTTCTAATCACATCCCAAACCTCATCCTCTGAAAACTCACGCTCAAGCCAAAGCCTGTCTGCCTATGCAATTTTTGGAAAATGAAGATTTTCCATATTGGAGTTCACCTCATCACCCTGTGAAAACAAGTTAATATAAAAATTCTGTAATTCTTCCTTGATCGCATGTTGATCAAAACAATCTACTCCTCCTATTTGAAGTTTCGCAATTGTGTTACGCTTTTTCCTTGCACTTGCTATACTGTGGAAATATCTTGTATTCGAATCTCCCCATCTAAAGTTGTTTTGTTTTGACCTCAAATGCCATTTTCTTGCTTCCATAGCTTCTACGTTCCTCAATTTCAGCTTGCACTAGGTTCTCTCCTCCAGCTGAGAATGTTGAAGTGCGCCCGTTTCCTCCAAAATGTTAAGCTCATGAATCCTACCTGTAAGCACAGATTTATCCCTCGACACTTGCCCAAATTCCTGAATTCTCCAAGGCTTAATAAAATGTTTTAGGTTTTGAAGATTCAAGAAGAAACGTGAACTTGCACTTCCTTCAAAGTTCATTACGTCCCACCAACGTTTCACATTAGGAACAAAGTCCTTGTGATCTAACCATAACCTATCGAGATTGAAGTACGGCTTAGAAGACATGGCCGGTTCTGAAATAATCAATAAAGGATTGTGATCAGATATGGTTCTAGTCAAAATAACTTGTAAAGCATTTGGGAAAGCCTCTTCAAAATCATTGCTAAACAAGAAACGGTCGAGCCTGCATAAAAGAGGATTATCTTGATTATTCGACCAGGTGAAGGCACCACCAATCAATGGCTGGTCAATTAACTCATGCTCCCGAATGTAGTTGTTTAGCATGCATGTGTTCCTACTGTCACCCTCTCCGCGATTCCTCTCCTAGTTTGACCGAATTGCATTCATATCTCCCCCAATACATATAGGACCAGTCCACCACCTTCTCGTTTCAGCCATATCATCCCAGAATTCCGTTCTTGGAAGATGCTCACAAGGGATATACACGTTTGTTACGGACCATTGAAAACCATTAATCCTAGTCGAGAAAACTGAAGTTATATTATTAAACCCAATTCTGTCGTCTATTTTTTCGAACCTACTGCTATCCCAGATCGATAATAAACCCCCGCTGCTTCCAATAGAAGGAATATAAGCCCAATCAAAATTATCATCGTACCATAATTGCCTTACAAACCAAACTGACATGCTTTAAATTTTCGTCTCTTGTAACAAACAGATCGCACACCTTTGTGAAGCTATTAGATTCTTCACCGAAATTTGCTTGTCAAAGTCATTCATCCCTCTAATATTCAAGCACAATATTTTAAAATCCATTTAAAATAGCTTCTTCCCTGGCCATACGGATCTCCCGTGTAGTTACTGGTACGACAATATGATGGTACTTTGATCGACAAGTTTTTAGCAATGGAAAACGAATTTTCCCATAATTAAGACTAAGAGAAATATTTTGTAAAATAATTTTCGTAAGAAAAAATAAATCTTTAATTGTAGAATGTGCATAAGACCAAGGAAAGTCTACAATATACATATAAGCACAAGCCCACAATACTAGATATTTCTACATTTGGTATATGTTTTTGTTTGTGTAGTTTCTATCTACCTAAACCATTATAGCTGAGATATGTTTTTGGGCATACCAAAAAATTATCGGGCATACTCAAGGTTCGGCTCACAACTTTTTTTTTGCTTAGGTTTGTTAGGTTCGCCTTACAAGTTGTGAGCCGAACCTAGATAAAATGTATGCCCAATAATTTTTTGGTATGCCCAAAAACAGCCCTCTTATAATTTATAACGATAAGGATCCGGTCTTACCACAACATTTACAAGCAATGGTTTTAATGCTAAAACTACTTACTCCTTTGTTATTTATTTAGAACATGCAATTGGGGGATATGAAATAGTAATGTACTGTTCATACCGGCATGGTTTTTCAACGACGGAAATAAAAAAATTCCATGCCGATATGAACAGTAACATTACTATTTCATATCCCCCAATTAGTTTTAGTATCCCCAATTAATCATTCTTTATTTATTCTTCATCTTTATTCATTGTTTCATCATTTTCTTTTCAGATGTTAAATAAATAACAGATCCAATCATTCTTAATTTCATCAAGTAAAAGAAAATAAAAAATCCACATTATGTTGCTGAGTTGATTCTAGTTGCTCAAGAAGCTAACTATTTTCTTCTTTTTTCATCTTCCTTTCTTGTTTTTTTCTTCATCTTCTTTTTGTTTTGTTTTTTTAAAAATCCACATTATTTTGTTGAGTTGATTCTAGTTGATCAAGAAGCTAACTCTTTTCTTCTTTCTTCGTCTTCATTTCTTTCTTTTTTCTTCATCTTCTTTAAAAAAATGCACATTATTTTGCTCCCTAGAACTTCCAAAATGGATGTAAGTAGTCTTACTACTACATTTTAAGCCCTTTTACAGTTCTTTTTTTTAGTTCAATCTTTCTGCAAAAAATTGTTGTTACTTTGTTTATTAGATCTTATTTGGTTGAGATATAACAAAGTGTCCCTAATCCCATTTTCGAATACTCTTTTTTTATCATTGGTTTCCTAGTGAAAAACAGGGTTCTGATAATTTGAAGCTTAAATAGTCTTTTCTTCTTCTAGAGAGCATAGTGATGAACTTAGTTGCTAGTTCAATTTATTCCTTTTCTAGGTTTTTTTTATACTCTGTTTTATGATGAGATGTTTTGAGATGATCAAAAGAAGAAGAAAAAAAAATCATACCTTGTTTTGATCACTTGTCATTTTTAAGGTGTATATGATATGGAAAAATCAATACCCTATTTTTCTAAGTTGATTCTAGTTTCTTGTGAAGCTAAACTTCCAAAATGGCTGGAAGTAGCCTCACTACTACTCTTTAAGTCCTTTTATAGTTCCTTTTGTTAGTTTAATATTTTTGTAAAAAATGGTTGTAGCTTTGTTTATTAGATCTTGTTCCCCAAGTTTTTTTTGTCTTTCTGCACTTGATTCTTTGATACAAAAAGTGGGTTTTTATCTTCTGTTTAGTTTTTGGTGTTGCTAAGTAGTTTGTTGCTTTTTTTTTTGCATGTCCCTGGCCTTGGTCTGTCTTGGATAGAGTTCTTTCTGTATATGTTGAGTGGTTAATGAACAATAAAATATGATTATAACCAAAAATAAAAAAAAGTCCATATTAGCTTGCTAAGTTGATTCTAGTTGCTCAACAGAACTTCCAAACGGTTGTAAGTAGTCTCCATAATACTCTTTAAGTTCTTTTATAGTTAATTTTAAGTTCCATTTATCATCAAAAAAATTGTTGTAATTTTGTTTATTAGATCTCTTTTGGATGAGGTATAACAAAGTGTTTTCAAATTATAATATCGATCTTGTTTGGATGAGGTATAAAAAGTGTTTTCTAAATCCATTTTCTAATATCCTATTTTGATCATTTGTTTACTAGTTAAAAACAAGGATTTGGTATTTTTAATCTTAGATAATATGTTTTTTTTTGCCTTCTAGAGAGTATAGTGATCAACTCAGTTGCTAGTTCACTATATTCCATTTCTAGCCCTTTTTTGATGCCTTTTTTTGAGCTGATTACAAAAAAAAAACATAAAATTCATATCATGTTTTGATCATTTCTCATCATTGAGGTTTATATGACATGAACATTTTATTTGATGCATGACGAATATGAGACGGTATAAAATAATCCATTGTTGAAGCCGGTATAGATGATGAATACATGAGAAAAGAAAGTTCCGGGTTTTAGATTTCTTTTAAGAAAAGTTTTTAGTTAATTTCTTTGTAAAACAATCCAAGATAAAAACGGAAAAGGAATTTTCCCATAATGAAAACACCAAGAGAAATTTTTTGTAAAATTATTTTCGTAAGAAAAAATATATCTTGGTAGAATGAGCACAAGCACAAGGCAAGTCTATAACACGCATATAAGCACAAACCCACATGACTGGAGGTTTATATATTTTGTGTAATATTGTTAATCATGGAGAACTTCAAGATGTATTTCCATCAACGAACACATCATCCTTCAGTTCGAGGTTAGTAACAACAGACTTGACTTTATCAATTTCTATTTTTGTTCTTTCAAGTCGCTATTTATTGAAAACATAACATATAAAGTAAAGTTTTTTTTTACTTATCTCTAGTATTGATGACTTGATCATTATACTAGGATCAACTATCAAGGATTAATATACTAGTTATTTCATACAACCTGATTATATGGAGTTACGAAGGATAATTTATCTATGAACTCCATGAACTGACATTACACTAATTGGTAACTGGTTATTATTTAGTTATTGAACTTTTTGATGGTTTCAACACCTGGGATTATGATTGAAAGTAATATCATAAACATAATCTAAGTAAGTAGACTTGTGAAAACCTGTTTCGTAGTTGAAAGTGGATTCATGACCTATCCTGACATAGTTCAAACGTGTTATACATTATCGAATATGTTTGTTATCTTCAGGTTTCTGCAAACATCAACATGTACAAGGTTTGAAGTTGGAATGTTCACATAATGTCGAAATAATGATTTGAACATGTGATAAACTCGTATATATTAATGTTCACGTATTTTCCTTGATACCTAAGGTGAGATACCGAAATCGAAATATTCTTTTTTTAGATATCGAATATATGTGCTTACCATATCCCAGAGATTTGCATATATCTATATTGGTAAAGTATATGAATGTATGCTAGCTAAAATTAGTTGTAAACTATAAGTGATTTAGGTTTAATAGTTAGATTACTTTTGGAATTTGTCAAAACCGAAAATATATATTTATTACATATCTTAAGGATTTTCATATTTGGTAATAATTTTTTTTCCAAAGTAGCCTTGGTCATAACACTATAAATAGTAGAGCTTGGGTTCTTACAAACTCATCCCTTGATACACTGCCTAACTATTTGTGTGGGATGCTAACTCGTCGATAGAGGATAATAATCCAATTAGGTGAAATCTCTTGTGGTGCATTCATTTAAAGTCTTCTTTGGGATCAAGAAACTTTTAATAGTACCATTAGTGGGAGATTAAATCATATTTTTATTTTGGTTTTCGATTATTGATTTGATTGACTAGTGTTATAGTTATACTTGATAGATAAAATTTGATTATTCTATGGTCCTTTTCTTCTGATATAAGGAAACTCAAGTTTGTTTGAGGATTGACTATTACAGATGTCGTGATTAAAGATCTATAAATAAAACTTTTGATCAATCAATGTTAACAAACTTTGTTATGTTTGTATTGATCACCAGTAAGAATCAAGTTATTTGTGCAACAGTTACTTTGAAATGGTCACACCTTCACCCACTACTCTCATCGTTATTAACCTTTCATCCTTTCCTGACCCGTTTTTTTAATGGGCACGTTGCACCCCGCCCGCTGTAAACCGCCAGACCAATACCCCAGTAAGTATCCTCCAGTTTGTGACATGTTTGATGTCTCAAGTAAGTGGGTCAAGTCGTGGTACTTGTCGCAACGAATAACATATGGTGCTATTAGGTTAAACAACTAAGTTATTTATGAGGCCGATACAAAATATCGTATGTATGTATTCGATGCACGTAAAGCATCGTCTTTAAGCAGCTCAGAATAATCGATGTTCATGAAGCATAGTTGTTTTAGAGCTCGATTGAATAAGTTGTAGATTTGGCATCTTAAAAGAGGTAGCACGGCCGACTACCTTTGGGTGATCGTTTGGTATCTCTAGGGACAAGCTATCGCTTGGTCGATCGATCCATGTGAAGGAGGGGTGTCCGGTGATCGCAATGCTACTTTGTTGATTTTCTGAAAATAAATCTACATCATCCAACTAGGATAGCAAAGTTGGATGGAGGAGATGATTTGCGGCAGTTACATATTTACATTGATGTAATTTAGAGTTTAGGGGCCGTGTGGCCATCCCTATTTTGGTTAGTCGAATCAAAGAGATGGTCCCTGATTCGAACAGTCCAATTGGCCATGTGCAAAGACGAGCTACTGGTGTGCATATTGACATATCTTGGGCTATCTAAAGTTAGATCTAATCCACTCAAATCGGTTGGCGAAGATTGGTGGTCGTGATCGATTTGCGAAAGTAATATGTTGCCACAAACACCAATTATGGTTTCAAAGCATCCGCGTCCACCCTAGTTCAATCGAATGATTTGGTATGCCATTGACTTCCCATGAGCAAGTCGATTGGTCGGGGATTGATGCGTGTCGTATGCGTCAAAAATAATTCACTTCCTCACTCAACTAAATATAAATATAGTATTCGATAAGAAAGAGTTCGTATCCACAGAGAGGCGATTGTTGTTATGCAATTTTCAGATTCTTAAGTAACCAAGTAACCAAATAACCCAAGGTGTGTTTTTGTTTTTATCAAAGTAATAAAACTAAATAAAGAAAAGTAAATAATAGGAATAATGAATAAGGAGAAGATATTGGTCAAGGGATAGTATCATTCACAAACATGTATTTTTCATCTATGATTAGAATTGGTATTTAATCTCTCAATTATCAAAAGTCCTAGGATATCTTGATTGCAAGAGTATCCCGTTTATTTCCTGATTTTATCACAAACAACATTAAAAGATGCTATTGTGAAGTCTTCTTAAAAAGAAACCTAAAGTGTAAAAGCACAATTAGATTTAACTCCCTAAGAGCAATAAGTTCTATGAAATAAGACTAATCAATGCAAACAAAAGTGTAAAAGCACTAATTCGTTTTAACAAAGGTTATGATTCATATGCGATTAAAAAGATGTATCACTACAAGTATTAACCACAAGATGCTACTAGAAATCAGAGATAACAACTTTTACGTATTGAAAACCCTAATATAGCTATAGAGATGAAAACAAATCCAATTGATTCCGGAATCAACCAAACTAGCATTCAAATCATATGATAATAAAAACAATGAATCATAAACGATAAAATTGAGACAAAAATAAATCATATAATCAAATAACATGCTTGAAGAAATCAACTTTAATCACATAACCAATAATAGTATTTAGCTACACATATTCATGGAGTTCATCATCATAATATTCAAATAAAATAAGATAAAACATAAAAGAAAGCAAACCCTAGAAGTAGTTCTCTGCAAAAGCTCCAAGAATAGAATAAAACATGATATCCAAAAGTTAGTAGAACTTTTCTTTTTGTAGCTTTTTCTCCTTCCAAAATTAGGTTTTGTCTTCAAAGTCCATTAGTTGGAAATTCACCCGGCCCATGAGTGAGAGAAACCCGTGTAGAAAATATGTCCCAAAAATGCTCGCCGGAAAACTGTGTTTTTGGCCGGAAAGTCGCCGCCGGCAACCTGAAAAGTCAAACCGTCAACTGGTCAAACCGGTCAACCGGGTCAACTCGTTCAAGCTCAGAGAGTCACACCGAGTTGAAACGATTCAGTGATGAGTCAACTTGATGTCAACCAAGCCAGTTGACATGAGTTAGTCCAGGCCAGAATTATGCAGTTCACTGCCAAGATGGCTGTCTTCTGTGTTTCTGCAGCTTCAGTTACGGCCAAGATGGCCCTGCATTGTTTCTTTCAAACCCTGCAACTGAGTTACTCCAGCTGCTCTTGCACTTATCATCATCCCTTCACAGACACTGTCTCATAACTTCATAACAACTCCATAGCATCAACAATTTCTCTGCCCAGTCTCTTAATCGAAGCCACTGCAACTGCCACTGCCACGATAACTCCAATTATGACTGGCAGCTATAATTCTGTAACCTCCAAGATCCAAACTATTCGCAACATAGCACACCATGGACTTGACTGTAACTGCAGCTGCTTCACTTGCCTTGGTTGAAACTCCAGCTGCACAACAACACCTCCACAGTAAATCCTAGCTTAGGCCATAAACTCCCATTCCAACATTCACACTAGCCAGCACCTCAGCATCATTTTAACCACTAGCTCCCAGTTCCATTCTTAGCTGTTGTGCCATGGTGCTGCAACACAAACCCCCAATTTCAGTTCATCATCAACTCGTCTCATCTCTCACACTTAGTTCATACACTGCAATCACAGTCTATCTCCAGATCCACTGCCTAAACTCGACTGCCAGCTTCAATTACATTGCAACCACCATGATCAGGGAATCAACACTAGAACTTATTCCCAGTTCAGTTAATCAACAACACTGCGAGCAACTCCTTCTAAAATGACCACCTGCAGATTCATCCATAACATAATATTCCATGTAGGTTTATCCACCAAAATCCCAGACTTGACCAATAATTCCACCAACTCCATCAGCAACAATGCTTCCATCACCAACAAAACAACAACAACATAGTCACCTGCACAATCCTAACATACATCTAGGATAACACTTCCATCTGCCATTACTTCTTGTTGAAGCTAACTCTCACCATCAAACTGTATCAGCAAGTTGGCTCTTCTATTAATAGCACCAACACCCATGGAAAGCACCAAAACCACCTGCTCAGATCTACTCCAACTGCAGCAACATTTCTTTGGCCATCACCCCCTACTGTAATCATCCACCAACACAACCTGAGTTGTTCATCTCTTCCTTGAACTTCCTTCCAATACCAACAGAATTTCACCATTAACTCATTTGCACCAGTTCATTGATCATCAATACCCACAGCTGCAATTTCATCCATGAATCAACATCTTCTCAGCCATTGCTCAACGACACCACCACAGGATCTCTACCCCCTGCAACTGCAACTCAGTAGCAATACAAAATCACCAGCATGAGCAATATCAGCTGCATCATTGTCCATTGTTGTTCAGCTTCACCAGCAGAATTCTTAAGTTCACAACCTCAAACCCATCTGAGTTACTTGCACAGACTCAATCCATTACATCACCATTTTCACAGCCATCAATAACATTATACAAACCTAAATCTGATTCCATTCTTCCACCAGAACTATCTATCACCTCGTTCTGCTACCAATTACCAATTGAAACCCAGTCTGTAATTTTCTGCATCTCCACCATGACAGCAGCTCCCATTCTTAACCAATTCCACCAACTCATTTTAATCTCTGAGTTCAGATACCAGATCAATCTCTCAATTTAGACTTCCAATTTTTGAGATTTGGAACTCAAACCCATCATTGAATATTCACTGATTCATCATTACAGTGACCATCACCTGATTACAGCTCATACCCACTCTCGATCTCTTGCAGTTCCTTCAGAAACCCATTGTTTCATGTTCAACATCAAACCCTAGATTCAATTTGTGGAATTCACCAACTGTGACTCAAACTCTGCCTAATTTCTTCCTTGTCTCAACTCGGACAGACCCAACAATAAGAAACAACTTCCATTCTCTGATTCAAGCTCTACCTTCTTCAATTTCATCTCATATTGGCAGCAGCAACAGAACCTCCATTTTTGCCTCTCTTTCTGGTGTTGTGTAGGAATGAGAGAAATCTCTTGATTTTAGGGTAAGAAATGATTGGGTGGATGCGTACACCCCAGTACATAGTCTAAGGGAAACTCCAATGGGTACCCTATAACATCTAGCCACCCCTTAACATCAGCAGTCTTTAGTGCTCCTTGTTCAATTGGTCGACCCTTAACCATGACCAGGCTCCAGATAGTATTCTTAGTGAAATGCCATCTTTGCCCCTTTATGCTCCAAATGAATGCTATTCCACCATCTGCAGCCGCCTCTTGCATCTCAATTCCACTTCTTCTCTTCAATGTCTTAACATCATTAAAGCCGCCATGTTTTTCAGACATAATTTGCATCACTAAAGATGGCATACTTTTCAGACAGAGATGAAGAAATAAAAGAAAATAACGAGACACACTCCGCCTCCAACGCTTTTGTCATGTTTCCTATTTTTTTGTTCCAAATGACTCCAAAGTACCTAAATACTCAAAAACAAAACATAAGATACATAATTTACAAGAAAACTAGCAGAGAAAGCATAAACAATAGATAAATAATAAGGTGTTTTAGACACCTATCAGGGATAATATTGGGTCAGTGGTGAATGTATTGGCACCTCCTTGATCGCATGGAATGCGATCTAAACCGTCCAACTAGGCTGGCGAAGTTGGACGGATGTGATGGTTTCCGACAATAATATATTGCCGCAACCCAAAATTAGGGTTTTGAAATAGTGTGTTTGTCCTAGTTCGGACAAACGATTTAATGAGCTATAGGCTTGCCGCAGGTCGATCGACCAAAGGGGAAGTTGGACCGCTAACGAATACGTTGGTACTTCCTAAATCGCTTGTAGGAAAATCCAAGACGTCCAACTAGGCTAGCGAAGTTGGACGGTCGTGATGAGCCTGAGGCCGTTTTGGCCGGTCTAGCTCTTTTGAGATCTCTTTCTCAACAACGCAATCACCCGTGTTTGGGCTAATCGTTCGAAGCACTACAAATGTATTAGATGGGATCCTCTCATTCGGGATGCAAGTGGGCCCACCGGTGGTCATCATGATGATTGCCTAATTCTGTCAGGAATAGGCTAGGATTGTTGAATCGCGCGGCCAAGTCTTGTGGCCGTGATCATTTTATGAGACTAATATGAACAGTCTAGATTTTCCTTAAGGAACTTAAACATATTTGTTCGAGATATCTTTTAATTAAAAGTGCATCGATACGAAAATCTCTTTATCAGAGAACGATGCATCATGTGTGAGTATTTTCGTGTAGATCTCAATACTGGCACTTCAGGAGATTCATGCTACTCTGATGAGAGTGAACATTAATCGTCATGTCATGTCAATATTGAGAGTTCAGATGAGAACATAGCATAGGAAAACACTAGGAAAGCTACGGCATTAGTGAGTAATGCAACTAGGAGCTTAAATACTTATTAGGTTCTATACTAGTGAACAATTCATCTAGGAGCTTGAGTTTTAATATAATGTGAAGATAGACATGTGACTTCATGAGACCAAGGTCAGTAGTAACCTTTTTCAACTTACTTTTAACCACATAAAGATCCTTCATTGTATCAACAAGTTGCAGTTTCGCTTTCTCAAAGTATTTCAGAAAGTCATGAACCACTTCATCAGACACCATATCCTCATTCTCAACATCTTGATGTGAGTAGGAATAGTAGCATAAGGCATTAGGTGTTTCATCTTCCACAAGAGTTCTTTTCTTTGTTCATTTTGATTCAAGACCAAAACCTTTCTCAAGAAATCCCTTTGAAAAACCACCATAGAGAGATGAAGAAGAGGACATCCTTGATAACCCAAAATAACCTAGAGTATACGTACGTGACTTATGTAACTCAATAGGTCGGCTATTTAAAGTTTTTGTTTAGAGGGAAGATTTTTAGGGTTTCCAAGCTGTAAACTCGAGATGTTAACATGTGTACATATCCGAACACAGTGCAGCCCACAAGGAAAAACACAAGACAATTAAACAGAAAACAATAAAAGACATTGCAAATACTTTTAGGCAATATTGTCTGCTGGAACTAGTTTAGCTATAAAAGATAAGAGGATAGCTAAACTAGGAAAAACACAAATTGCCAAAGTACACCTAACTTTTACACATCTTTCTCAACAAGATTTTTATGAGCAAGTTCCTAACTTGTGATTAATTAGCACAAGTCTGAGCTCTGATCTCATTCAAGGAACTGTGTCTATGATCAAGTCTCTTTTTCCTCCTGAATTGTGAGAGGGATCCCTTTTGATTTGAGAAATTATCATAAAACTTATTGTCATCAAGATATGAGACATAGTTTGAGTTCTTACCAGAAGAGTCTTGACTTGAGGAGGATGACAACTTGTTGACAATTTCTTTGTAGCCTTGAATTATCTTTATCAGGTTATTTCTCATATCATCATTTTTCCTTCTATCTCCTGGAATTTTTTTCAAATCAAGTGACATGTTATTTTCGGAAACAACAGCTCGGTCTTTCCTTAGACAATTCTTATTAAGACTCATGTTCTGCTTTCGGACATTTGAGGAACTCATTGAACTGATCTTGCTGGTAACATACACAGGGTACGTATGAAAACCAATGGGTTTCGACATACGAATGTCAGTTACACCTTTGAGGATTAAGTCTAAGGTGTGTTGAAGTCGAACAAGAGAATTTTTATTCAACTTAGAGTTACTCTTTTGTCTCACAGAACCCTTTTCTTCGCAAAAGAGACATACTTTCTGGTCATGCGAGTGATTAGACAGTTTAATCTTAACATTCTCGTCAAGAGATTTCTTCCTTCCTTATGGTGTGGAATTTCCTTGATCAGAGGAAACTAGCACAATTTTCTTAATTGGAAGGGACTCCATTTTTACTTCTAGTGCTAGAGCATTTTTAGGTGTAGAAGAAGTAATTGGTATATTGGACTACTTAGAGCATTATTGAATAGAGAGATTACTCAAGTGATGCTCTATTTTCAACGCATCCTTTTAAGGCTTGCATCAATAGTCATACATGAAGGATGATCTCCTGTATTTTCTTTGGATTTGCAGTCTCTTATCATACCAAGAAGAACACTGACGTGTTGTTCCATCTGATTGAGTATATCATCTTGAATTCTAACAAGATTTAGAATCAACTCACTCTCTTCAGCTATTTCCCATTTATTTTGAGAAATAGACTCTTTTGAAATGTAATCAGAACAACACATGTCAGAATCTGTCAGTCTAGTTTGAACACAAGGTTCATCTATGTTTGAGATTGAAAGATCTTTCTCTTTAATAGATGAGACATAATTTTTATTTCTAGTGATGCGTTTATCAGAGATACTACTCTTGTCCATAGAGTCAGATTGCTACAAACACAGAATTGTAAGGTCTTGAACGTGTTTGTCTGCTCTGATACCAATTGAAAAAGTGGGGGTCTAACAACCACACCCAGTATTTCGATTATCAATCTGTATGGAAAACTCCGAATTACTTTACTATATAATCAACTAGATAGTCAAACTCAATCTAGATAAAAATATCTCAAGGAGTTATTATCTCTATCTCTCAATTTGATTTACTCAAGCAAATAAAATTTGTGAGTCTTAATCAAAGAGAGATAACTTGGATGGTACCAAAGACCAATATCCAAGTGTCAATCAATTTAAATCAACAACCAATAAGGTCGGATATTCTAATTGATTGAACAACGCACAACCTGTATTATTTCAATTATATAACAAAATATAATGCGGAAAAGAAATAACACAGACACCAGAATTTTGTTAACGAGGAAACCGCAAATGCAGAAAAACCTCGGGACCTAGTCCAAATTAAATATACATTGTATTAAGCTGCTACAGACACTAGCCTTCTCCAAGCTAACTTCGGTCTGGACTATAGCTGAACCCCAACCAATCTCACACTGATCCAAGGCACAGTTATGCTCCTACGCCTCTGATCCAAACAAGATATTGCGCGCTTGATTCCCTTAGTTAATCTCACCCACAACCAAGAGTTTCTACGACCCAAAGTCGAAGACTTTAATAAACAAATCTGTCTCACACAGAAAAGTCTACAAGGATAGATAAATTCGTCTCCCACGAATAAAGCTATGAGTTTTGTTCTGTATTTTGATAAATCAAGGTGAACAGGAACCAATTGATAAAACCAGACTTATATTCCTGAAGAACATCTTAGCTTTATCAATCACCTCACAATAAACTTAATAGACGCAGCGAAGAAGATTATTGAGGAATCACAAACGATGAGATGAAGTGTTTGTGACTACTTTTATATCTTGCCTATCAAAGATAGAAATATCAAGCCAATTATTACAATTGTACTCGTACCATAAAAAAAAAAAGATCAGATCACACAACTACGATAAAAGTAATATCGGCCTGGCTTCACAATCCCAATAAAGTCTTTAAGTCATTAACCTGGTTTTAGAAGAAGAAAACCAAAGGTTAAAGGAGAATCGTCTTTATCTTAGCAAACTAGTATCACACAGAATATGTGGGGATTATGTTTCCCAGTTCCTAGAGTTCTCCCTTATATAGTCTTTCAAATCAGGGTTTGCAATCAATGTTAGCTTAGTAACAAAGCATTCAATATTCACCATTAGATGGAAACCTGATTAGATACAAGATAATATTTATCAACCGTTAGATCAAAAACATAGCTTGTTATACACACATGTACTGAATGTTTGTAGGCTTGTGAAAACCGTACCCAAACTTGTACATTAGTTGGTTCAACACTAGTTAACCAAATGGTTAGCCAAATGATGACTTTCATATCAACCATATTCTTCTTCACCATAACTAGTCCAAATGACTCAAATGAACTAGTTAGAGAGTTGTTCAATTGCTTAGATATTTATATACTACACAAGACACAATTGAAGCAAAAACGATGTGATTCACTCGAATTGATTCGTGAACTATAAAGCCACAGTTTGCAATATCATTTCTTAGTTTATTAAGATAAGTTCACAAACATCGTTTTTATACATAACCTACTCAATTTCGCGGACTGGGTTCGCGGACTTAAGTTCCTGGATGGAGTTTGTAGTAGCAGGAAATCCCACACTACACCCCTCACAACAATTCATAATAATCAACACATCTTTAAAAGATTAAGAACAACACTTTTATTAATTGATTCACAGAAATATTACAAGGAATGGAAAAAAACAAGAATACAATTGCTCTTTAAACTTTCTCTCTCCTAATGACTTGCTCAACACTTGAAAAATATCTCTCCCTTCCTTACGCTTGTTCAACTATTTATAAAGGGAATTACATAGTGTATGACAGCTAATCTATCCTTTATTTTAGGATCTGACTTGCGATATTCTCGCAAGAGTTCTATTGTCAATCTTCACGAGCACTACAAACATCGCAGAGTCATCACACTTTTCTCATGTTTCTGTAATCGTCATCTGTTATGTCATTCTTCAAATCATTCCGTGACACTCGCAAGTGTTGTTATCTAAACTTCGCAAATGTGTCCTTCTTGCGATATTCTGATCCTACATCTTGCCTCTTCTCATGTCTTCTCTGTGAAGGAGAGAATGTCATGAGAAACTGTTCTTCATAATGCCGCAGCTGTTCAAAAATCTCCTTCAAATCTTGTACATGGTTTTTAGCTTCTTTACTTGTTATCAACATGTCATCTACATACACCTCTAATATTTTGTATATCCATTTTGCGAATACCTTCTCTACCATCCTTTGATATGTTGCTCCTGCATTTCGAAAACCAAATGGAATTTTTTTATAACAATATAATCCTCTTGGAGCGAAAAAAGCAGTATGTTCTTGATCTTCTTCGGCGAGAGGAATCTGGTTATATCCTTTATGACCATCTAGAGAAGATATTCTATCATTTCCTGCTGCCGATTCGACCATTTGAGGTATATCTGGTAATGAAAAACTGTCTTTAGGACAAGATTTGTTTAGATCAGTAAAGTCTATGCAAATTCTTATCCCATTATTTTTCTTTGGAACCACAACCATATTTTCTATCCACTTTGGGTATTTTGGTTGTCTTATAATTCCTGCATCAAGCATTTTCTGCATTTCCTCTTCTATTTGGGGATGGTAAGTTGTTGCGATTTTTCTTATCCCTTGTTTAAATGGTTTTGCGTCTTTGCTAATCTCCAATTTATGACATGCAACTGATGGATCTATTCCAGGAATTTCATCTGTAGGACCAGAATATCGCCATGATATTACTCCTGCGAGATTAACAACACTTCTGCGAACATGACCGCGAGTTCTTCAACAACACTTCACGAGTGCCACAAAATGATTTGAAGAATGACGTAATAGCTGACGAATGAAGAAACACGAGAAGGGCGTGATTATTATGCGATGGTCATGCCGCTTGCGAGAATAGACATTATAACTACTGCGATAATATCGTGAGTTAGATCCGAAATTAAAGGAAAGATTAGATGTCACCCACTATGTAACTATCCTATATAAAGAGACCCAGTAAATTCAGAAAGGGGGGATGTATTTTTGAGTGTTGAGGAAGTTTTGAGGAGAGAGAAAATTTAAGAGAGCGGTGGTATTCTTGATTTCTTCCATTTCTTGTAAACATTTCTGAGAATCAAATAATAAAGTGTTGTTTTTAATCTTCAAATATGTCTTAATTACAGTAAATTCTTATCAAGGGTATAGTGTAGGATTTCCTGCAACTACATTTTGGCGCCCGAAACAGGGATTGAAAGTTGAAAATAATAGGAAAAATCAAGATTAAAGATCAATATTCGAGTTAATAAGATGATTTAACAAATTGGTGAAGCAGTTAAAGAAAAAATAATTGAAGCAAAAGAGGATTACATGAAGTTGGAATGCAATACGATAACAAAAACAATGATCAACCAATTCCATGAAAATATTAGAGGAAAGATTTATAAACGAGATTTTGAAGGAAAAAGAATTATGACGGTGGAGAAAATATCACCTCTGAAGGATTGGGAAAAGCAAGAAATCACATTCACAGCAGCAGAAATAACAAAAGAAAATTTGGATCATACATCTCCATTGGTGATCACGGTATCTACTGTGCGAATGAAGAAGGAAAAAATTAACAAGATCTGCAGAAGAATGGGCCGTGAATAAGACTTTGGTGGTGGATATGGAGGCACCATATAACATGATATTGGGGAGACCATGAATACATGCAATCAAGGCTATAGCATCAACATTACATCAATGCATCAAATTTCCTATGCCTAGTGGAATTGGATAAATTAGAGGAGATACTGATCTTGCGAAGTTGTGTTATCGAATTGAAGTGAGAAATTATGAAGAGCGTCCAAAACTGCAAAAAGCTTGCAGAACATTGGCAAAAGAGGCAAAGAAGGAAGAAGAATTTAAAGTTTATATGATAAGAGCAAGAGAAGGAAAAGGAATACCCAGCGAGATCTCGCAAGAAGATGATGAGCCCACGAGAGTCATGGGAACACCAATGGGAGAACCTGAGGCCAGCTACACCGCAGCAGAACCAACAAAGGAAGTAAATGTTGGAAGTGAAGAAGAACCTAAAATGCTGAAAATTGGAACTAAAATGGGTGCAGATGAAGAAGAACAAACCATAAATCTCTTGTGAGAGTATAAGGATATTTTCGCGTGGAATATGGATGAGATGCCTGGAATAGATCCATCAGTTGCATGTCATAAGTTAGAAATTAACAAAGATGTGAGACCATTCAAGCAAAGGATAAGGAAAATCGCAATAACTTATCACTCAAAAATAGAAGAGGAGTTACAGAAAATGCTTGATGCTAGAATTATAAGACAAGAAAAATACCCGGAATGGATCGCAAATATGGTAGTGGTTCCAAAGAAAAATAAGGGGATCAGAATTTGTATAGACTTTACTGACTTAAACAAAGCTTGCCCTAAAGATATTTTTCCATTACCAGATATTCCTCAAATGGTTGAATCAACAGCAGGAAATGATAGAATATCTTCATTAGATGGGTATAAAGGTTATTACCAGATTCCTCTCGCTGAAGAAGATCAAGAGCAAACCACATTTTTTGCTCAAAGAGGACTATATTATTACACAAAAATGCCTTTTAGGTTACGAAATACTGGTGCAACGTATCAAAGAATGATGGAGAAGGTGTTAGCAAAGTGGATACACAAAACATTAGAGGTGTATGTAGATGACATGTTAATAAATAGTAAATAAGCTAAGAACAATGTGCAAGATTTGAAGGAGATTTTTGATCAAATGCGACTCTTTAACATCAAGGTGAATCCTGAGAAATGCATTTTTGGAGTAGCGTCACGAAGATTTTTAGGTTATATTGTATCAAAAGAAGGAATTCAAGTTGATCCAGAGAAAGTACAGGCAATTCGCGATATGCCAACACCAGCAACAGTGAAAGATGTACAAAAGTTGAATGGGCTTTTAGCCTCGCTAAGAAGATTCATCTCACGATCTTCAGATAAATGCAAGCATTTCTTCAATATACTCAGGAAGGGTACAAAATTCAAGTGGACCGATGAATGTGAGAAGGCTTTTCAAGGAGTTAAAGAATATCTAATGAACATATCTATTTTACAGAAAGCGGAGCCAGGTGAAGAATTGTTGATTTATCTTGCGACAACATCGCATGCATTAAGCGAAGTATTACTGCGAATAGATGCAGGGGTAGAAAAACCAATTTATTACATCAATAAAACTTTTAATTATGCAGAGAGAAATTATTCAAAAATTGAGAAGTTAATTCTGGCATTGGTTTACGCAACATTCAAACTTCGCATATATTTTTAGGCACATAAAGTAAAAGTATTAACAAAGGTTCCCTTTGAATCAGTAATGAAGAACTCAAAAAGATCAGGCAGAGTTGAGAGATGGAATGCAAAAGTAGGGCACTTTGAAATCAAATATGAAGTCCTATCCTCGCCAAAATCACAAGTTGTAGCGGATTTTTTAGCATAATTTCCTCTAGAAGATGATGAAGCTGTGAAAGAAATGATGGACATAGAAGAAGAACATGGAGATCCAAAAGATCTATTAAAGGAACCCAATATGTGGGAAATATTGGTGGATGGATCATCAAATGGGGAAGGGAATGGAATTGGAGTGGTCTTTATCTCGCCAGAAGGAGAAAAAGTTTCTTTTTCATTTCGTTTGGAATTCACATCCACTAATAATGAGACAGAATATGAAGTTGTGGTGCATGCTCTAAAGTTCGCTGTAGAAATAAAGTTGGAGAACGCAAGGCTTACCAGTGACTCGCAACTGGTTATTCGCAAGATAAAAGGAGAATACACAACAAATGAACCATCTCTGAATAAATACAAGAAACTTGTTGAAGAATTGTCTGCGAGAATTCCAAAAATAAAATGGAGACATATATCAACAAAAGATAACAGACTCGCAGATGCTTTTGCGTTCATATCAAGTATGATGACAAACCCATCTGCGAGATGCATAAGAATTCAGACGCTTGTATCACCTTCAATTAATAAAGAAGAAGAAGAAAAGAGGGATGTAATGATAATAGAAAATGACGTAGAAAATCCAGCCAGCGACATTATCGTAGATTGGAGAGCAGAACTTCACGCATACTTGGCGACAGGTGAAACACCAAGAAATAGATTGGAGGCGCACAAATTAAAGAGTCGTGCAACAAATTATGAATTAACGGATGAAGTATTGTATCGAAAATATTTTAATGGGACATTACTTAGATTTTTGACAAGGGAAGAAGGAGAAAAAGTGTTAACAATATTGCATAGTGGAGATGCTGGTAATCATAGCGGAGGAAGATCTTTGGCTTATAGAACAAAAATGCAAGGCTATTATTGGCCGTATATGCATGAAGATGAAAAACAATTATCATTACGAAGATTGCCAGCGATATGGAAAGAGGATACATGCACCGGGAGCACCATTATCATCTTCAAAAAGTGTGTGGCCTTTTGAAAAATGGGGCTTAGATATTGTGTGACCCTTTGTGCCAGGTTCAGGGCAGAAGAGATACTTAATTGTCGCGACAAATTACTTCACAAAGTGGGCAGAAGTAAAAGCGGTACAACATATTCGCAATCATCTTTGAAAATATTATCTGCAGATTGGAATCCCAGCACAGTTGGTGTCTGATAATGGAAAACAATTTGAAGGACAAAACATAGAGTTTCTACTCAATGCATTTAAGATAAGATGTGGAAAATCTATTCCTTTATACCCACAAGCTTATGGTCAGGCTGAAGAAACTAATAAGACAATCGCAAACATCTTAAAAAAGAAATTAGAAGGGTACCATAGAGCATGGTGTGAACATGTACATAATGCAGTCTGGGCTTACTACACAACCAGGAGAGAGGAAACTGGGATGTCACCTTTTTGTTTAACGTATGGTGTTGAAGCAGTACTACCCACAGAAGTTGCTATTCCTACAACAAGAAGAGAGGTTTGGGAGAAGAATCTTAATTCTAGCATGATTCTAAGAGAACTTGATGAATTAGAAGAGAAAAGAGAAAAAACATTACAACATATGGAAAATTATCAGTGAAGGTTAGCTCGCAAATATAACAAGCGAGTCATAAAACGTGAGTTTCAACCATGTGATTTAGTTCTGCGAGAAACATTAGAGTACCAGCGAGAACATTGTGGAAAGTTGGCGAGAAAATGGGATGGACCGTATATCATTAAAGAAATAGTTGGAACAGGGGCATACAGGTTGGTGGACCCAGAAGGAAGAGATGTTGGTTAAAGACTTGGTAGACCATGGAACAGAATATATTTAAAAAGATATTATCAGTAACAAATTTTTAATCAAACAAAGAAGAAGTGGGCAAAACAAATTTTTACAGCTGTGACTTTATTCGCAATATTATTCAACATTACATAAAAAATGAAAAATTGCGATATACGCAAAAGAAACAAAGAACGGGACAAATATTTATGGCGTACACCCTAGTTCGCGAATACAATTTCGCAAGAGGAAAATGTAAGACCTAAAGTACGTCATATTAGGGGGTATCTCTTTGCGTGGCTTAGGTATAAGGTTATACCGCTGCTGGAACCTGAGACACGGAGACTGGGGTCCATCTCTTTGAGATACCTATCCAGGAGAGATACTTTGGATTTCCAACTATATAAGGTTATACCCTGGTTGGACGACCGAGGGTCTCTTCTAAGGGGTGCAGAGTATGACCAAGGCGCCGAGGTACACGGTTAAGCCAAGGATGTCCGGGATGGATGAACCTACCATGGACATTCTTGGTAAGTCTTGGCTATAATGCACTCGGCCTCAAGAAAACCCCACTTAGGGTGCATTCTCGTAACTATAAGCCATATATGCATAAAGGATAAGAGGATGCAAAAACAACTAGTTGTTGTTAAGATCGGATGGGAGGAGCTAGTCTTGTATGGCCGATGTGCCCTCCTTGAAGGGCAACCAGGGGGAGTAAGGGCGGAACCCTCCATTAGGGAGCTGATAAGTGTCTTAAGACGGCAATGTCATAGAGCTTCATGTTCGCAAGAACATTTAGTCCTGTCATATTATCACGTGACAAATATAGAGGCAACAAGCCATAAGAAAAAGTTAAGATGATATCAATGGGTTTTTATATGAAAGTGTAAAGACGTCCTGCGATTTCATCGCAAGACGTATATGTCATGGGGCTTTGTTCTCGCAAAGGAATTTAGACCTATAATATAGTCGCAGAGAATTGATAAAATACAAGAGCTAAGGAAAAATCAATGGGTTTCTACATGCGAATGTAAGGACGTCCTGCGATTTTTTTCGCAGAAAGAAATGTGGCGAAATAAGACCTTTAATTAGGAAGGCAAAATAAAACCACAAGAATAATCCTACCAATTGACTATTTCATTTTTCTAAGATGCAGGAGATATTTGTTCATTCCAAGAAAGATAATGAGGGGCAAGTATGGGAATTGATAAATAAAATATCATTATCTTTCTCGCATAATATTAAGAAAAACAGAAATTTAATAGAGCTCCAAAATGAGTTTTAAAATTGAAAGAGGTTACATCATTCGCAAGAAAGAGAACTAGAAGAAAGCAAAAACAAAATTCAAGCATTATCTTTGCTAGAGTTGTTAGCCTCGTCAACATTCTTCTCATGATCATCTTGAATTTCTTCCTCATTTTATGTTTCATTAACGGTTGTTCCATCTCCAGTAGCTACTTTAGTAAGAGGAGATTTTTCTTTATCCACTAAATTTTCTTGAGAAACATCTTCTTCATCACTTACATACTCTAGATAACTAGCCATGGGAAGAGGAATTTCATCATCATTTACTTCCATAGGATTGACTGATACATGGGAGAGAGCATTGGATATTAAGATGTCATTCATGAGAACTTCAGCACTGAGATGAACTTTGCGAAGGAATCCTCTGTCGCGATTCCTAATTTCCATGTTCTTATAGTATTCAAGATAGCTAGTCATATCTTCTTTCTGCACGATCGCGATATTTGACATAGTTGGCTAGAAGTTCACCATTTTCTTTGCGGACTGAAGCCAGTTTATCAGCTAAGTCAGAAATGGTGGTTTGAAGACTTTTCTCAGATTCTGCGAGAAAAATAGATAAGCCATAAAAAACATTCAGACAAAGATCATGCAAAAATATAGCAGAGAAAATTGAACAAAAAAGTTAACAATTAAGGCAGTCAAAATGACTACCTTCTCTTTGCGAAGATAAGTTTTGAATTAATGATAAGACACAACTCTCCCACTGGTTCATGGCATCATCAAATTTATCTCCAATTATACCCTTCAGGAGAGATTTTATACTTTCTTCTTTAGAAAGGAGATGAGCATTTTCTTTCTCCAATAAGGAATGAGATTCTTTTAATCGGGAGAAACGTTCTTTGAGTTTACTAGCCTTTACACTTAGAGATATCCTACCATGGATGAGTTTATCCTTCTCAGCTATTGACGATTCAGTTACTTCTTTGAGTTCTTCTTTCAATGAAGACAGAGATTGTTCTTGATCGTTACACACTTTCTGAAGAATACTTAAATGCTACGAGGAGATCGTTATCTTATTTGAGAAGCTGCGCTTTTCTTGAGATAAGGTCTCATTTTCATCTGATAAAGTTTCTATTGCCAAATTAGATTGGGTTAACAAATAAGAAAGACGAGTAACTTCGCTATTTAACAGACTTTTCCTTTGTATTAGTTGGTTATTCTCATTGGTAAGATTATCTGTTTGGTCGATAGAATATGAATGAAGGTTATCACTAGTGTAAAATGGGTTTATTAAGTCTGATTGGTTTTTATAAATAAGACTTCCCTAGGCATTGTTTGTATAATGGGCTTCCGAAAGAAGTCCTTTTGATAGCAAATGAAAACCAAGTTCCCGCAGCAGTTTTAATATAAGGGGGCATTTTAGGAAATAAAAAAGCTTTCCACCTGGATTTCTATTAAAACTTCCCGAGGAACTAGTTTCTGTGGTCCACATTAACTAAGTCTGGGGAGGAGACTAGTTTCGTAGTTCCTTCTAGCTAGAGACAAACCAGCGCTGCCTCTTTTCTATCACTTCTCTCTTTGTGTCGGTTATATCTAAACTCTCTCTCTCAGTAACTTTTTCTCCATCTTCATCTCTTTACCTCATCTCCTCATATATCCATCTCTGTTAATAAACCAACATCAGTAGCAACAACTTCTCTTTCTTAATTTCTCGATCTCAAACTAACCCATCTCTTATTTATGACCTAAACTCAATTTATGCCATTATCGACTCAAACCCAATCAATTTCTTCGATCTTCATCACCACAGCTAAAAACCCATTCAAATCTTCTTTCTCGTTCTTCAATAGATTCATCCTTTCTAACTGCAGCTCTCAGATCCAACATCTTCCTCATCTCAATTTCACAGAAACAACACCTACTGCTTCTCGATCTTGAATTCAAGATGACCATCATCTGCATCTTCTCAAACAAACCCTGATTCAAATTCTAGTCCATACCCATCTCAATTCATCCTCTCTGACTTCAATAGGAGCACCGCTGTTCTTCATAACCTTTCCATCTGAATTTCTCGATTTTTAATCAGCAGCTGCGCTGCTTTTCTTTCTTGTTTTCAAGTGGAACGGAATGAGAGAATGAAATCTCTCAAGTGGTTGGGTAATGATTTGGGTAAAAACTCATGTTTCCAATTTAAAATCCTCCCCAGATATGTTCAAGGTTGTCAATTGATTCATAATTGCTGTTGTTTTTGAACCAATAGCTAATTGCATGGTAAGAAACACAAAATGAAATCCCTAATTTTCCTATTTTCTGTTTTCTTGTAACTATGATTTATACTTTATTGATTTTGTTTTTTCCTGATTTATCCATAGTGTTTTCCGATTTTGATTTTGTTTTAAATTTTAATGGATTTGTTGTTTCATTTTCTTAAGCATCAGCAAGTAAAGTTCGGATTTGGAGTCGGGTGCTGGTTAGAACGAATAAAAGACGGCAGTCGTGTTGGTTAGAACGAATAAAATACGTAAATTTTCATTGATTTTGATTGTGTATGTGCTTCTAATTGTTGGGTCTCTATGTGATTCGTGTTTGCAGAGGACAATTTAGCTATAAAAGGGGCTGAAAACATTAGCAAAGGACATATTTAGACCAAGACAATCCTGCACTATACTTGCTTGATAAAAATTTAGAGAGGAGATTTTTAAATTTTTATCTAACCTTCCATCCAATAGAAGCCAAGTTATGATTTTAATAAATTTTAAATTTTATCTGATTTTGTAATGGGCTTTTAGTAGATTGCATGTCAATAGAAGTCAGGTTATGATTTTATGATGATAAGTTTTGATGATGTCCTGTTGTTCTTTGTTTTTTTTGTTCTTGATTAACTGATTGAAATGTTCTTTCTTTGTTTTTCGTCATATCTTTAGTTACAACGTGTTCGCAAGTTGTAGCTGCGTTATCTCTTCTCCGAGAGAGAAAGTACATGTTCGATCTCATTTTAAGTGATGTTCATATGCCTAATATGGATGGATTTAAGATTCTCGAGCTCATTGGATTAGAGATGGACCTGCCCGTTATAAGTAAGCACACACTTTCAATCTTTCGTTCAGATCATCAATTAGATTCCAGTGTTTATTTGATATGTGCATTGATAAAAGAATGATGCACACCCATTACTTTTTTTCTCTTTTTATTTTGGAAGGACTCAGATGATTTAGCGTTTCAATAGAAGTCAGGTTATGTTGATACTGATTTTGATTCTTGACATCTGATTTGAAGTTGTACTCCTTGAATTTTTCCAATGAAAGTTGATAGATAGAGGTACTGGAAATGATAACACACGGTAGTCAAATCAATCTCTCTTTTTTGTTCAAGTAATTCTTGTTTGCAAACAACTTTAACAAATCTTATGCACAAGAAGAGAGAATTAAAATGAGTCTTTACGGTTTATATTTGTTGGAACACTCGGTAGTACAATCAATCTCTTTTTTTATCCTTATTCTATTTTAATTTCTCGATAGATAATTTATTTAATTTTATTATTTGTATAATACTAAACTGTGCAGTGATGTCGATGGATGATAATAAAGGAAGTTGTAATGAAGGGTGTTACTCATGGTGCTTGTGATTGAACTTCATCAACAGTTCGTTTCTGCAATAAACCAATTGGGCATTGATAGTAAGAGCTTTATATTTGTTTCTAAGTTTCGCAGGAGTAGTTGGCATAAAGTTCAATTTATATTTTAACTATTGTTTGTTATGGTAGAAGCGGTTCCCAAAATTCACCACCATAGATACTAAATCCATTCTGGTTTCATGCAGGTGCATCTCGAACCAAAAATATGACGTAATTGAGCATCCATCGTCCAATGGATTTCAGAACCACAAGAAGGAAATTGGATGGTGGGACTTACTCTGACTTGGAGGATTAATTCAGCATTGCCGGAAAGGCATAAATGATGGAATATATCGATAAAGTCTTTCCTTCAACTTAGAGTTGATGCTTTCTGTTTGTTAATCTTGGTATAAGGATATTAGGTTGAGCATTTTCAACTTAGTGTTGAAGTTTCAGGTTAAGGTATTTTGGATAGTTGAAGTTTCAGGTTAAGGTATTTTGGATAGTTGAAGTTGTAAACTGAATACACTTTTTAATACAATTTTTTTTATCTAGAGTGATTTGTATAATAATTTTGCTTCTAAGGATATTTTGTTGAATTTTTTGTCGGTTTCTATCACATTGGATTTATAATTTAATATTTTGTAATTGGTTCTAGTTTTGGATTCAGCTAGATCAATATTTTTTTATTAAATATGCTCCAGAAATATGGCTGCTTTTATCAGCTGTATAAATGGACTGCTGGTAGCAGTCCTAATTGAACAAGTTTAAGGAGTCTCAGGAGCAGTCCTTTTCAGAAATAAGACTACAGTATTAGGGCTACCAGAAACAGACTTTTTTAGCTGTTTTAAGTGTCTTTCTGGCAGACTTTTTTTTTTTGATTTTCCACTAGTGTATCTAATCTATTATATTGGTCCTTCCAAGAATCTTTCTCAGCAATAGACTCAAATCAGAATCTCTCCAAGAATCGTGTCCGATTTACAACTAGTTATATGAACCAAGGGTTTAAAAGAGAATTAAACACAAAAAAAATGAGAATTTACTAAAATAGAAAAACCAAGAGATAAAAGAAGGAAAAGTATACCTTTTAGTTCCTGATTTTTATTGCGAAGATTCTCGCAATTCAGTAAAGAGTTTCGAAGCTTGTGCTGGAGAGTATTGCATTCTGAAGTCTTAACCCGAAGACTCTCTTTTAAAATTTCAATTTCGTTTTCTAGAGATGTCTTCGCAGCCATTTGTTCAGAACCAAAATACTTGCTTAAAACTTCACAGACGCCACGCTTGACAGGATTAATGGAGGATTTTCTAGTTTCATCCAGAATGTCAGATAAGACTCTAAAGGCAACATCTATATCAATTGAAATTTCTCTAACAGGAGGAAGAGATGTAGGTGGTGAAGTGGTAACAACGGCGAGTTGAAGGTTTGAATTATTTATGTCATCAGGAGGGGGAGTGTCTGGAAAGGTCACATTTGGAAGTGAAAATGAATCAACTTGAGAAGTGACTACAGTAGAAGAAGAAGGAACTTCATTCAAAATAATATGGGGAGTTTCACTTAAGAGAGGGTTAATTGAGGCAGGAATATTGGGAGTGACACCATCGCAAGCAAAAGGTTGGGGCACAACTTGCGAGGCTATAGGAGTGGATTTTGAAGAAGATAATATGGGAATAGTAATTCCGTATTCAATGGGTTTAATCTTGCGAGATCACTTGCGAGGTTCAACAACATTCTCATCATCCTGCGAATAATAAACTAGATAAGAAACAGAGGCAACAATATTGTTATTAAGAAAACAAGTGTTTCTTACTACCTTATGATTCGCACGATTCCTCTTCTTTTTAGCCAGCTTCCGTTGCGAATTTTTGAGAAGATTAAGGTTTTGAGATACAGGTTGCATGTTAGAAGTAGTTTCACTGAAAAGAAGACACGGTATGGGAATTTTAAAAAATAAAATAGATCAAATAAAATAGATAAACATAGTTTAAACAAGCATAATCGAATTAAAACAGAATAGGATGTTTATACCTTTGAGACTCCATTAGAACAATAGCAGATGAACCTGTGAAAGAAGAAAAATTGCAGACGGGAAAGTTTATAGAGAAGAGAATGGATGGATAAGACGAAAAAGTAAAAGAAAAAGAATATTTCTTAACAAGTTATCTCTTTTATAGACAGAAGAAGGGTAACTGGGTAATAAAGGATTAACCGGTTAAAAGAGGAGTATTCGACACGTATAAGAGGTCATACCTAATTTACAGGGTTTTGTCGGGGAAAAGAGATGAAAAACTAGGTAGCTATGGCATTTTAATTCTCATAGTCTTTCCCTCTTCGCAGAAAAGACATGAGAAGAGGCAAGATGTAGGACCAGAATATCGTCATGATATTACTCTTGCGAGATTAACAACACTTCTGCGAACATCACCGCGAGTTCTTCAACAACACTTCACGTGTGCCACAAAATGATTTTAAGAATGACATAATAGCTGGAGAATTCAGAAACACGAGAAGGGCGTGATTATCCTGCGATGGTCATGACGCTTGCGAGAATAGACATTATAACTACTGCGATAATATCGTGAGTTAGATCCGAAATTAAAGGAAAGATTAGATGTCACCCGCTATGTAACTATCTTATATAAAGAGACCCAGTAAATTCAGAAAGGGGGGATGTATTTTTGAGTGTTGAGGAAGTTTTGAGGAGAGAGAAAATTTAAGAGAGCGGTTGTATTCTTGATTTCTTCCATTTCTTGTAAACATTTCTGAGAATCAAATAATAAAGTGTTGTTAATTATAGTAAATTCTTATCAAGGGTGTAGTGTAGGATTTCCTGCAACTACATCATCCATGTTCCATGCGAAAATATCTTTATATTCTCGTAAGAGATTGACGGTTCTTTCTTCCTCATCTGTATCCATCTTAGTTCCAATTTTCAACATTTTAGGTTCTTCTTCAGTTCCAATATTTACTTCTTTTGTTGGTTCTGCTGCAGTGTAACTTGCTTTAGGTTCTCCTATTGGTGTTATTTCTTTTATAATTATCGCTGGTTTATCTCCTTCATGCGAAATTTCGCTGGGTATTCCTTTTCCTTCTTCTGCTCTTATCATGTAGATTTTAAACTCCTCTTCTTTCTTTGCCTTTTTCGCCATCTTCCTGCGAGCTTTTCGCTTCTTCACTCGTCCTTCATAATTTTTTACTTTAATTCGATAACATAATTTCGCACCTTCAATATCTCCCCTAATTTCGCCAACCTTGCTTGGCATAGGAAACTTGATGCACTGATGTAATGTTGATGCTACAACTTTGATTGCGTGTATCCATGATCTTCCCAATAGCATGTTATATGGTGACTCCATATCCACCACACATAACGTTATTTGTGTTTCAATTTCTCCCAACAAAATTTTCATTGTTATTTATCCTTTTGGTTTAGTTGTGGACTTGCCTAAACCATGAATATGATATGTTGGATGAGACATTTCTTCATCTTTGTATCCTATTCCTTTGTATGCATGATAAAATATTACATCCACTGATCTTCCCGTGTCTACCAAAGTTCTATTCACCACCCATTCTTCCATAGATTTTACTGATTTCTCCTTTTCTTTTCGCATAGTTGTTACTGTGATTACCAAAGGAGATGTGTGGTTCAAATTTTCTTTTGGTATCTATGCCGTTGTGAATGTAATTTTATGCTTTTCCCAATCCTTCAACGGAGATATTTTTTCTACCATCATAATCTTCTTTCCTTCAAAATCTCGTTTATGTATCCTCCCTCTAATGTTTTCATGGAATTTATTAACCATCGTTTTTGTGATTACATTACACTCCAATCTTGTTTTATTCTCATTGATCTAAACCATCTTTTCTCCAACTAATTTGTTGTTTTCCTTTATCATTTTCTCGATTTAAATAGTTTCATAATAATCTCCACAATCTTTAGTCAAATTTTCTTGATTTGATAATCTTCAGTCCCTGTTTATAGCGCCAATATGTAGTAGCAGGAAATCCCACACTACACCCCTCACAAGAATTCATAATAATCAACACATCTTTAAAAGATTAAGAACAACACTTTTATTAATTGATTCACATAAATATTACAAGGAATGGAAGAAAACGAGAATACAATCGCTCTTTAAACTTTCTCTCTCCTAATAACTTGCTCAACACTTGAAAAAGATCTCTCCCTTCCTTACGCTTGTTCAACTCTTTATATAGGGAATTACATAGTGGATGACAGCTAATATGTCCTTTATTTTAGGATCTTACTTGCGATATGTAGTTGCAGGTTTTCCCACAACACACCCCTTATCATATCTTGATATTAATTTCTAGATCTACATATAAAAATGGTAGTAAAGTTGCTAAAATTATAAACGGACACCAAGATTTTTTACATGGTTCGATCAATTTGATCTACATCCATGATTCTTCACTATGATTGTTAAAATTTACATTTGATTTTACATTAGTAATCTCCATTAATGGAGTTCTAAATCTAGTTTTGGGGAAGAAAAATGATAAAGAAAAATACATTTTCTCTCTCTAAAAATTTCTCTGCAAAATATCTCTCTCACTCCTAAAATTGTGTCACCCCCCGCTTTCTCTCTCCTGCTCTTCTCTTTATATATGTATCTTCATAGTGGGTGACAGCTCACATTCAACTCATCTTTCCCATTTTTTAGGATTTCTGCTATGCTCCTCGCAGGCTCTACTATGCTCCTCGTGAAATCCCGCCTTGTGCTCGCGAGCATTCTCTCTAACTACAAAATTTTCACATCTTTCTCATGTTTTAGGCTGCCATTGTTTATTACGTCATTCTTTAAACTACTTTGTGACGCTCGCGAAATGTTGTTGGCTTGCGGTAACGCTCGCAGAAGTGTCGTTAATCTCTCGTGAATATAACTGTGGCGATATTCTGGTCCTACATCTTTCCTCTTTTTTCTTGAATATTGCTTGAAAAGTAATCTTTAAGAAAAAATCTGTTGTTGTAGTAATCTTTGATCTTTGCTGATGACCGAACGAGCAAAAGAATATTGGACTTTGAAAAGTACGTACTTGCCTCTATTCTTTTGTGAAGTTCCATATCTTTGCTAAGTAAATAAGAAATATTAACTCTTGAAGTATTCGAAGTATGAAGTATCCTTGAAGAAATATTAGAAGTACTCAATCCTCAAAATATAAGAAGTATCCGTCCTTGAATGAAAATTATAAGTATTGCCTCTGTTCATGCGAAATTATTACTTCATTTTTTGTGAAAATCCTTGTCCATTTTGGAAATGATTCTTGCCGAGAAGATAAAGAACATAAAATGTTTTCTTGGTAATCCATAGTTTCCTCTGTTCTTTATTTGTGAAGGTAGAATCCTTGAGAAAATGTTAAATGAACGAATTATTTCTTTATTCTTATCTTGCCTCTGCCTCATGCGATAAAATAATCATATTTTGCGAAATAATCACATTTCCTGCGAAATTCTGGAATAGTCTGAGAGGTGCTGAATGAGTTTGCAAGTTTCTGAATATGTCTGCAAGATTTTAAATGTATCTGCGAGTTTCTGAATGACCCTGCGAAATTATGAATAGTACTGAATAGTTCCGTGATGAATAGTGCCGAATAGTGCCGCGATGAATAGTGCTGCGAGATTGTAGACAATCCTCTTGAGAGACTCTGAATAATACTTCTGAGAGATTCTAAATAGTATTTCTGAGAGATTCTAAATAGTACTTGATATCTCTTTTGCGATGAGCAAATCTTTCCTTCATTCTTAAAAGAAAATAATTAATGTTTGAGATTATTCTATTGGTCTTATTTTGCCAATTTTTCTTTTTGCGACAAAATCGCAGGACGTCTTTGCATTTGCATGTATTGACCCATTGATCTTTCCTTATCCTTGTTTCTTTGAATTTTCTGCGACAATATGACAGGTATAAATCCTCTTGCGAGAACAAAGTCCCATGACATTGCCGTCTTGCGATGAAATCGCAGGACGTCTTTACACTTTCATGTAAAAACCCATTGATCTCATCTTAACTTTTCTCTTGTGGCTTGTTGCCTCTATATAATTTACGTCATACGACAATACGACAGGCCTAAGTTCTCTTGCGAGAACGAAGCCCCATGACATTGTCGTCTTAAGACACTTATCATCTCCCTAATGGAGGGTGTCGCCCTTATCTCCCCCCTGGTTGCCCCTTCAAGGAGGGAACATCGGCCATACAAGACTAGCTCCTCCCATCCGGATTTACCAACAACCAGTTGTTTTTGCAGCCTCTTGTCCTTTATGCCTATATGGCTTATAGTTACAAGACTGCACCCTAAGTGGGGTTTTCTTCAGGACAAGTGCATCATAGCTAAGATTTACCAAGAATGGCCAGGGTAGGTTCGTCCGTCCCGGTCACTCTTGGCTCAACCGTGTACCTCGGCGCCTTGGTCATACTCTGCACTTCTTAGAAGAGATTCTCAGTCGTCCAACCAGGGTATAACCTTATATAGTTGGAAATCCAAGATCTCTCTCCTGGATAGGTATCTCAAAGAGATGGGCCCCTTCCTCTCCATGGATCGGGATCCAGCAGCGGTATAACCTTACCCATGAGCCATGCAATCAGATAACCCCTTATATGATGCACTATTAGGTCTTACATTTGCCTCTTACGAAATTTTATTCGCGAACTAGGGTGCACGCCATAAAGGTTCGTCCCATTCTATTAATCTCTGCGAAATTTTATTCGCCTTTCTTGCGATGATGCTCGCGTTTCTTCATTCTTTCATTTCTCTCAATTCTTTCATTTCTGTCATTTCTTCTTTCATTCTCATAACACCATATTTGAAATAAATATTCTTTAAAATCTTTTGAAATATTATAAATATTCTTTGAAATCTTGCGATTGTATCGCATTGTTAAATCAAAAAATTCTTTCTATAAAAGAAATATTCTAGAGAAATTTTTGAAATCTTCTTTGAAATCTTGCGATTTTATCGCGTTTTTTAAATCAAAAATCTTCTGTAAAAGAAATTTTCTAGAGAAATATATAAATTGAATGTTCTAGGTTTTTTGTAATTTTGAAGTCTTTGTAATCTCATGTAGGTATCATTTGTTTTGGAAGTTAAATCAAAAAATTTGAAATCTTAGAAATCTTTGCGATAATTTCATTTTCTGTAATATTTGAAATCTTTGAAAATTCTTACGATTATATTGCTTTTGGAAAATTAAATCAAACATTTTTGAAATCATTTGAAATGTTAGAAATCTTTAGTAATTTTCAACTACATTTTTATAAATCTTAGAAATGTTCTTTGAAATATTGCGATAGTATCGCTTTTTGTAAAATAAATCAAAAAATCTTTTATTTTCTGTAAATAAAATATTCAAGGAAAATGGTACTTATCTTTCATGCGATTTTCTGTTGTTGCCATCTCTCGTGAAGTATGTGGTTCGTTTGCAATATTGGCATCCTTGAAATGTATAAATATCGCAAAAAGAAATGTAATTATCGCAGCTTACAAACTTAAGCATGGATGGCTTGTTTACTGTTTGGTGAATTCTTGGGTAAACTTGGCTTGCCTATCACTAATATCTTCTTCTCGTTGGTATTTTGGAAGAAGTAAACATTTTTATGAAATACGCAAATATCTGCGAGATGTCCATCTTTGCTATGACCATCAGTTCTGGCTTTTGTTTGCGAAAGAAAGGCATAGTTCTGATATATTACTCAATTTCTTCTCTCCTTGAAGTTCAAAAAATGAGTAAAAATAAAAAATATGCTTGGCGAGGGATTCGAATCTGCGATACTTAACTCCTTCTCATCGCTACTGAACATCTGCACTGGATTCTGTTTGCGATAACTAGCCCCATTTCTATCCTCTTATTACGATCTGCTCGCAACTGTTTCGGCTTGTACTTCTGTTGTTGTGGTAAACATCGCATCATTTCTACTTCCAAAAATTCCTTCTTTTATGATGTCTTATTACATTTCTACTTCTAAAAATTTGTCTTCATCTAGTTTATTAACGCTTCCTTTGCTGAAATTTTTCTACGTGAGATTCTATTTGGGGCAGGGGAGTTTCTATGAGCTAAAATCAAACGGAAAATTAATTAATCTCGAAGCTGTATCTTCCCATTTGGCTGTTCTTCCTCCCGTCTGAAATTGATGGCATAATCTTGTTTATTGATTAAACAAATCTCACGAGCAAGCTTGTCCTGGTTATTTCCAGCGATGCTACCCAACTCAATTTTGCTTTGGATGTACTCTCTATCATCCTTGTGTCTTCTATCTCTTGCAATATTATTTTCCTTCTCTAAAATGGTGGACAACTTGAACTGTCACGAAGTAACAAGTATGCACTTTCTCCAAAGTTGTTGTCAAGTTTAAATTTTTGTCTTATTGTTCAAAAAGTATCTTGTTACGTATTCATGCAGCTGATACAACTCTGAAAAAATTTATTAGCCGCGAAGATCATATTCTTAACATCTTGATTTGTTAATTTGTCTTCTTCTCCTTTTTGTGAACGTGTTTTCTTGATGAGCTTTGACTCTCATTTATTGTTTTACTTTTGTCCTTCTCGTAGGAACCTTTAAACTCGCAGGAACTGACCGTTGCGGCAACTTCGCTGGAATCAACTAAAGGAGTAATCCTTTTCACTATCTCTCTCTCTGCGGCCAACACTACTCATCTTTCTTCGCTGGTAACGGTAAGAATGAACTCCTGTTGTTCTTCGAAATCATTTTGTTTTTTACTAGCCTTCAGGTTAAAAGCACATGTAGTTTTCTTGTCCATTTCTCCATGCTGCGAACTTGTGAGATCATTTCTTCGTAAGAAAACTTTGTGTCTTCGCTGGTCATTGAATTTTGGCGTTGTTTATCGCGGCAATCCAAAAGATTTTCCACTCTATCTCTTCACAACAATGGCGATAATCGCTAATGTCCTTTGCAGATGGTAATTATTCTCCAATAACGGCATTTAAAATGTCCAATAATTTTTTATATCCTTCTTATTGCCTGGAGTAGACTTTTGATTTTCGCAAGTGAATATCTGCGAGATTCATCCATTTAATTTAGTGAGTAGTCTATTAAGTTTGAAAGTTCATGAAATGGATTTTTAAAACAACATCCGTAAATCTGTTTTTTTTTAAATGAAATTAGAAAAGAGAAGAGATCTTGTCTTGTAGAATTATTTGTTGGTGTAACTTCATTTGATTTCTTCGCGATTGTTGATGAAGTACGTGGTGAATAAATTATTAGTCTTCTTCATGTATCCACTGTGCTGTCTTTATCCTTTCTCCTCCGTTGGAATCTTAATTTTCTTGTTAAAATGTTGGTGTTGGTGGATGCATCTTATCGAAAAAGAGAAATTTCACTAGAGCTTTTGATTCCTTCATCTTTGACTTTAATCACAAAAATCATATTCACATTAGTTGTCAAAATTATGATTAAATTCAAGGTTTTTGGATGTAAATATATGATCAAAACTCTTTTAATTCAAAATATCAACTAAACAACAATTTTTGTGAAAAACAAAGATTAATAGTTTAAAATTCAAAATCTTCCAGATCTATATTATGAACATACTAGATCTTAACCCGTGCCGTAACGGCACGGGATGTTTTGTTTCTAATACGATATTGTTTACATTCCTCTTGCTTCATTTTATTCGTGAGTAATTATTTTGATATTCAAAAAGGGTTTGGGAAACAAAATGGGTTACCTGATCTTTATAATTTTTTACTTAAGCATGTTATTCCAATTTATTATATGGACGGAGTAACAATGTTGTGCCAACATGAAAATAAAATAAAAAATACAGTAAATAAAAAATTTCCCCATTTATTGTTCCATCATACCATAATTTCGAACTTCAAAAAGAATATTTCATCTAACAGTACATATACCTAAACTGCCAATTCAATCCATGATGTTTATGAATACATTTGTTCCGAAATTATTGATAACTAAGGCTCTAAGGAGTGAAGTAAAAACCCATAATATTTTCCATACTATAGATAAACACTATTTGTTTATTTTTTGCAAATGTGAGAGTTATAAAAATGAAGAACCCTTGGCTATTGGAAGGCTGAGATATACACATGTGAGTTGAAAAAATAAACTTATAATAGTATATCAAAACATGTGTAAGATTCTTTATCAATCATATTGATAACATAAAATTGAAGAAATTCGTGGATAAAAAGATTTCACACCAACTATGCTAAGTAGTGCATGAATGACATTCTCACATCTAGTGTTACTCAAGTAATTTGGAGTTTTAAAAAGCATAGTCATATTGATATTTGTATATACATAAATTCAACTAACCTTCCGAAGAAAAATTATTAGTTTCAAGGTAGAGCCGACACAAACTTCTGTCGCCTTCAATGTATACAACACACATTGGGTTTAATCGGCCTTGAGATTAAACAAATACCCCAACATTAGTCAAATAATGTATACAAATACGGGATCGAAACAAAGTGCTAACGGGAAAAATGAGAGACTAACATCAGTTCTACAAAGAAAATACCCTATATGTATCAAAGTTTGTTAACCAAACATGTATTCAAATTAAAAAGTCATCAACTTAACACAAAAATAGAAAAGAACCCAAGTTAAATCAATACTTGCATAAACAAAACTTATAAGAGAATTTTGTAATTATTAAATACCTTTAAAATCACTATTATAGATTTAATTACATGCCTCGTTAAAAACTACGGTAGGACGAAATCACCATATTAATCTATAGAAATTTCACTGGATATGTAGCAATTCAGAGAAGTTTACACTGGTGGTGATGCGTTCCATCTAAGTGTTGTTCAATTGATTATTTTTTTAGAAGGTTTCGGTTTGCATTGGATAAACCGAGAGGGAGCGTTTCATTATATTCATTATCATTCAGAAATCCAAGATCAACTCGCCCTCTGCTTACGGGATCTCAATACAACCTTAGATTTATCATTTGGACGGAGAAACCTTGATACTAAATATGTAGTTTTTAGTGTTATTTATTATATAACGTGACATCCAAATGTTTTTTTCTTCTTCTTAATTTTCATCATGTATTTTAACCGAGTTTATATTAGCACTAAGACGATCAACCACATTTCTAATTTATAGTGTTATCCTTTTGTAGCAGCACATAATTAAAATTTTCCATCCCTCGTAGAATATTAGGCACACTTATAAATTTTAATCCCACACGTCATGTATAAAGTTTAGATTTAACAAACTTAGGTCGTCAATTAATTTATTCAACTATATGTTTTTTGTTAATATACCATAAAATCATGCGCATTTTAACGGTACCAAAGATAGCAGTAATACCAAAAACAACCATTTTGTATTATATGATTTGGTATCATCCCAAAAGTATTTGTTATCCTCCTTTTTTATCGTGTCAAAAACAACCAACTATACTTTTCACAATACAATGTTACCCGTCATGTAATTTTTATTATTATTTTTGATTCAAAAAGAAAAAACCAATACCACTGCCATTAAAACCATCCAGCACCACTATTTCTTCCACCAAAACTAATGTTACCGCCTCCACCACTTAGTAACACCTTCCACTGCTTCCACCACTTACTTCTTCATCTACTACCACCACCACCACTAATACCTATTGAAATAATTTTTTTCAAAATTATTATTTATTGTGGAGATATGTATTAATATTAATTAAGGGATATTTATGATGTAAAATTAATAAATCATTTATCATGAGAAATTAATGAGACATCAATTAATAAAACACTTATACTAATTAATATTTAAGTTGAACAAACCATAACCATAGATTTATCTTCTCTCTAGACAAATCACTTATACTAATTAATAAAACACTTATACTAATTAATATTTAAGTTGAACAAACAACCACTGTCGATTTATCTTTTCTATCAATTCCAACCAAGGTGGAACAATGGTTAGAGGCCACTCTTATGACACAATAGGTCATGAGTTCGAACCTCCGTTATAATTTTAGAAATTCCATATCTTGACTTGAGTATTCATTTTTAATTCATAATATTGGAATGAACACCACGTGTGCGACTTGTAGGGTGTGGCACGGAGAACCACATCCTTTGATTTATCTTTGCCCAGAATAAATCCTAGCCACCACTCAGATAGGCTAAGTTAGCAAAACTGTGCTTTATAAGGGAGATAATTAAAGAGATAAGAAAGAATTTGTCCTATTTGAACAGTTAACTGATGCCGATTCATTTCATTTCATTCCTATAAAGTTTTGTTCGAATCTTCTCCTGCTTCGTAATATTTATGCTTCTCTTTCTCTGTATACATTTCTCTTAAATTGTGTTGGATGTTCTTCATCTTTCTTTTCCCAAAATTTCCATATTTTCCCTTGTATCTCATAAATCCAATTGAATTCATCATTAACACTTGTTAATTTCTCTTGATCATCTTTAATCCAACAATCAGGTAGTGTTTCTAGCGCCAATATGTAGTTGCAGGTTTTCCCACATCACACCCCTTATCATATCTTGATATTAATTTCTAGATCTACATACAAAAATGGTAGTAAAGTTGCTAAAATTATAAACGGACACCAAGATTTTTTACATGGTTCGATCAATTTGATCTACATCCATGATTCTTCACTATGATTGTTAAAATTTACATTTGATTTTACATTAGTAATCTCCATTAATGGAGTTCTAAATCTAGTTTTGGGGAAGAAAAATACATTTTCTCTCTCTAAAAATATCTTTCTCTCTCCTAAAATTGTGTCCCCCCCCACTTTCTCTCTCCTGCTCTTCTCTTTATATATGTATCTTCATAGTGGCTGACAGCTCACATTCAAGTCATCTTTCCCATTTTTTAGGATTTCTGCTATGCTCCTCGCAGGCTCTGCTATGCTCCTCGCGAAATCCCTCCTTGTGCTTGCGAGCATTCTCTCTAACTACAAATTTTTCACATCTTTCTCATGTTTTAGGCTGTCGTTGTTTATTACGTCATTCTTTAAACTACTTTGTGATGCTCGCAAAATGTTGTTGAAGAGCTTGCGGTAACGCTCGCAGAAGTGTCGTTAATCTCTCGTGAATATAATTGTGGCGATATTCTGGTCCTACACGATATTCTCGCAAGAGTTTTATTGTCAATCTTCGCGAGCACTACAAACATCGCAGAGTCATCAAAATTTTCTCATGTTTCTACAATCGTCATCTGTTATTGTAGTTGCAGGAATTCCCACACTACACCCTTGTTAAGATTCTATAAAGATCTATTGGAAATCAATTAAACTTCAAAGATTTAAACGACACTTTACTATTCAAATCTCAAAAATGTTTACAGAATTGAAAGAAATCAAGATTACAAATATTCTCTTGGGGTTTCTCTCTCCTCAAGACTCTTTCAACTCTCAAAAATAAATCATCCTTATCTAGATCTATCGAGCTCTTTATATAGGGATTTACATAATGGATGATAGCTAAATTTTCCTCCTTTTTCGGATCTATTCTGCGATCTCATCGTAATCGTTATAATATTCTTTATCGCAAGAATGATGGCCATCGCAGGATCAACACATTCTTCTTTTGTTTCTTCCATCGTCAATTTCTTTTGGATATTCCGTGATGCTCGTGAAACGTTGTTAACGATTTGGTAGTAACGCTCACAGAAACGTTGTTAATATCGCAAGAATAACGTTGTAGCGATATTCTGGTCCTACATCTTGCCTCTTCTCATGTCTTTTCTGCGAATAAGAAAAGATCATGAGAATTTAAAATTCCATAACCACTTATCTTTTCAGATTTCCCCATTCTGACACGTTTCTATGTCCTTCGCCAGCTGTTTTCACGAATTCTTTCTTCCAATAAATTTTTGACACGTCTCTTCTAACCGCTGCGATCTGACCACCCACGTCTCTTCTTTGCATTAATTTCCTTCACCTTCTTCGAGAAATTTCCTCTTTTATAAATACTCTTCTCATTCCTCTCTTTTTTCTCTTTTACTTTTTTCTTCTTTTTCTCTGTATCCTTTCTGCAATTTTTACTGTTCTTCCGCGAATTGCGCTTCTATTAATGCTATGATTTGTTTCTTCTTTTAAACCTTTTCTTTCATTCCCATACTCAAAAATGGTTGCTGCTGGTACTAAAAACTTGAAGGCATTCAATGAAATGCGCGAGAAACTCAGAGTTAAAGGTTTTAACTTGTCTTTAATTCCAGATCAAGATTCTAAATCTGAACTTTCTCTTAAATTATTTACTGATGATCGATGTTCTCGTGAAAAAATTATAATATCGCTGGGACAACTTGAAGTTGGTCTTCCCATCCCTCTCTATGATCCAGAACTTCCACTATTTTATCAAATAATTTTTGATGAAAGATTCTCGCGAGCAGTATATCAACTAGGTGGAGATTGTATCAGATTACTACTAGAATATGCTTCTCGCGGTGCTAATAAAGGAACTCGCTACCCTGACGCTCCAAAGAATCCTTTATTTAAAGATGTCCCCATTGTTTCTGCAGATTACACTGTGGACAACTTCTTTGTAAATTATAGTATAGTTCCTATGAAGAGAGATAGCACCTGCTGGGGTGTTCGTTTGAAAAAAGAGAAGGTCTCTGGCGATGACAAAGCTCTTATGCTGGATATTGATTTTCACACACCTACCAACCAAGGTCCTCGCCATTCTAGCGATGACAAGTGGTTCATCTTTCCATTGTGTCTTGAAGGTCTTTATATATCTGATTCTCGCGAACTTCCTGCGAATCTCGCAGAATATCAACCTTGGGTCTTTAGATGGCCTGAAAGAACTAAAGAAGTATATTCTCTTAACTTTTCATATTATTATCATTTACTGTCTTTTTTATATTATCGCTAACTATTTTGATCTGTCTCAGATTGATAGGATAAAATTCAGCTATCAAACTCATAGGAAACCCAGCACCTTTTTTGCTCTTAAATCTTTCACGGATGAAGTAAGAAATATTTCCTTATAAATTTTAACAATATATTGTTGCCCCTATTTCTTATCTTCATCTGTGATTGCAGGAGATTGAAGAACTTGAACCCTTAGAACCAAAACCCAAGGGAAAATCTTCTTCTGATCGCAAAGGAAAATCTGCTGCATCTGCTAAAGGAAAACCTATTACTCCTCATGATGGAGAATCTGGCAATAAAGATATTATTCCTCCTAAAGGTAAACCTTATGCTCCTTTTGGTGAAGATTCTAGCGATCCTCCTTTGAAGAAAAGGAAAATCCAACCTTCTTATTCTTCAAATCCTCAAACAATTCCAGAAAATTCAAGTGTTGATCTTGATAAAGATAATAATGAAGAGGGTTTTAATGTTAGCGGCTTTCCCTCAATAAAAGATTCTTCTTCTTCTGATTCTTCAATGACTCATTTGTCTAGAATTTTTAACGATATTTCCCATAGTATGACTTCTAATGATGAGGATGAAATTATTGAGAAAACATCCCAAGCTCTCGCTAAAGTTTGCGATGCCCCTATTCTGGTGGATAATGATTCTCTCCAAGGAATCTCAAGATCACTAACTCCCAGTCTCTTGAATTCTCTTGGTGCTTTGGTAAGTTTTCATTTCTTCAATTTGTTTATATATTTTCTTCATCGCTAGATCTCAATTTATATTCTTCTTTCGCAGGTTGGAAGAGCTTCTTTTTTTGTTGCTTCAGATTTAGATAAAAGATGTGCCAGCTCTGAAGAAAAAGCTGCTAAACTTCGCCAGGATAAACAAAGATTAGAATCTAAAGTTATTGAGCTTCGCAAGAAGAATAAACAGCTGGAGACTGAATCTTCGGTTGATAAAAAAAGATCTCTGATCTTGATAAAGCTAACCAACAATTATATGGTATGACTCATTTCCTTTCTTTTTTAATTCTTTTTATTTTATCGCAGCTTATTCAAGCGGCCACTTTCAACTTGCAGATATTTATGGTCTTACTGACGAGGCTACACTCTTTCAAACTTTCCCTGAACCTATAGATGATCATACTCTTCTTGCCTGTCTTAATAATTCCTTAAGTAATTTCTCAGATGATAAGATTAAATCCCTTTCCATAGATAAACTTAGATCCAAATTTGATCTATTAAAAATTGAACACAGATTCAATTTAGGTTTGACTGACAATTATAGGCGCCTTTATCTTGATTCAAAGAAAAAAATAGATAGATTAAGACATAAGAATAGTGATCTTATTGACGAGAAATATCTTGCCATTAAAAAGGGATCCAAGACCCTAGCAGACTTTCATAAAACTCTCCTTGGCGTTCAAATGGACATATATAAATTTATACGCGAGAATGAAGATCTTCTTGCGAGGGAGACTCAAGTTCGATCTTGTCTCCTCATTAATAGTGATGACGAGTTTGCTTGGGCTGCGAGGGTTCTTGACAACGCCAGGAATGACTTAGGTGTAAATGTTAGCCTTCAAGTTAAACAAGCGGCCTTAATTAGAGATATGATTTCTGAAAGAGAAGTTTGTTTGCTGTTCTTTTTCTCGCTAACTTTCTGTTAATCTTTTTTACAAAATTTCTAATTTGTTGTCATATATTCTCGCAGGAGATGAAAAAAGATATCTTGAAAGAATTGGGGAACTTGAAAATACCCTTGCTGCTCGCAATAAAAAATATTCATGATTGAAGGATCAATTTGACATTACTACCACGAATTTCAATAGATCTCTCATTTTTGTTCGTAATGATTCCGTTAAGTTGGTCTGCGATGATCATGGAATTTCTCATTCCCTATATCCTGACCTTGCAAAGGAAATTCCCGCAATAATCCCAAATCTTAACATCTCTGTTAGTGAAACTGAGGATTCTGACGAGGATGAAAATGACAGTGATAATGACGAAGGAGAAAAATCTGGTGGAGGAGAAGACTCTGATAAGAATGAATATAATGATGATAGTGTTGAAAGGGAGAAATCTGGCGATGAAGATAAGTCTGATAAAGAGAATAGCGATGAATCTAGCTAGTTCTGCCTTTTCCCTTTGTCTTCCTTGTATATTTATTTTCTTCTTTCTGTAACATTTTCATATGAGTTTTCTCCAATTTTTTGAATTTATTTTGCTTCTACCTGTACAAATCAGAAAATAGTTATGTTTCTGCAAGTCAATTAATCAATATAATTATTATTTTTAATTATCTGCGTGCATTTATCTATGCAATTTTTTATATGATAGATGAATAATAATTTCATCGTTCTCATGCATTCCCATACTTGCCTTTATTATTCATCTGTAATATAAAAAATTGATTAAAGATTAGATATTAGTGGTAAATAAAATATGCTTTAAAATTGGCGATCATATCGTCCGCAATAACTGCGTGAAATCGCAAGTCTCATAACATCTGCGAGTATTATCGCAGCAATCTTGTGATCTTATTACGCCTTCCTAATTAAAGGTCTTATTTTGCCACGCTATTTATTTCTTCGACAAAATCGCAGGATGTCTTTACATTTGCATGTATTGACCCATTGATCTTGCCTTAGTTTCCTTCTTTGATTGTATTGCAACAATATGACAATTCTAAGCTCTCTCGCGAGATCAAAGCCACGTGACATTGATGTCTTGCGATGAAATCGCAAGACGTCCTTACACTTTCATGTAAAAACCCATTGATCTCATCTTAACTTTTGGCTTGTTGCCTCTGTATAATTTACGTCACGCGACAATATGACAGGCCTAAATGTTCTTTCGATTATAAAGCCCCATGACATTGCCGTCTTAAGACACTTATCAAATCCCTAATGGAGGGTTCCGCCCTTATATTCCCTCTGGTTGCCTCTTCAAGGATGGCACATCGGCCATACAAGACTAGATCCTCCCATCCAGATTTACCAACAACCAGCTGTTTTCGCAGCCTCTTGTCCTTTATGCCTATATGGCTTATAGTTACAAGACTACACCCTAAGTGGGGTTTTCTTCAGGCCAAGTGCATCATAGCCAAGACTTACCAAGAATGGTAAGAGAGTTTCGTACTCTACGGGCACTCTTGGCTCAACCGTGTACCTCGGAGCCTTGGTCATACTTTGCACTTCTTGGAAGAGATTCTCGGTTGTCCAACCAGGGTATAACCATATATAGTTGGAAATCTAATATCTCTCTCCCGAATAGGTTTTCTTTAACCCCATCGTCTGCATGACTCAGGTTCCAGCATCGGTATAACCTTATCGCTGAGTCATGTTAAGAGATACCCCATTTATGACGCGCTATTAGGTCTTACATTTGCCTCTTACGAAATTTTATTCGCGAACTAGGGTGCACGCCATAAAGGTTCGTCCCATTCTTTAATCTCTGCGAAATTTTATTCGCATTTCTTGCGAGTATTGTAAGTCTGATAGAATTTCATAACTCTGATTGAATTTCTTGCGAATATTGTAAAATCTTGCGATTCTTTCAAGCAAAATATTCTGTTCAATTACATATTATTCAAACAAATCACTCATAGAGTTTATTATTTTACCTCTTCTACTTACTATTTTCTGATTCTGCTTTTCTGCTTCGTTTCACTATTGTTTCTTCTCTTGCGAGATGCTCGCCATCAGCTTTCACATCTTCTTTCCGCTCTATGGTATCAACCATTAACCTTTCACATCTCTGTTGATGTTTGATCTTGTACCTCCAATTGCTATTTTTCTCAGCTCTTTCTTCACAAGATTTCATATCAATTTCATAACATTTCTTGCTTTCTCCCCAATCTCCTTTAATAACTCCAACCCTTTTAGGATGAGGAAATTTGATACACTGATGATAGGTAGATGCTACACCCAATATCCCATGTAACCAAGGCCTTCCTATCAAAGCATTATAGAGCGATTCGATGTCCACAACAAAGAATAAAACTTTCGAAGATATTCCTTTTAATGGTATTTGCATTTCAATTTCTCCCTTTGGTTTGTTAGCTATACCGTTAAATCCATAGATTTTGTACGTTGATGGTATTAAATCTTCGTCCTTTCCACCCATGGTTTTAAAGGTATGATAAAATAGGATATCAACTAAACTCCCTGTATCTATTAAGACTGTGTTGATGGCCCAAGAATCTTCAACTTTACTATCATTCTCTTCATCTTCTTCTTGATTTTGTTTTGGATTAATCTCTAATCGTACGACCAATGGATTATCATGCTGCTCGTCAACCTCAGGTACATCTTGCGCAATGAAAGATAGAGTTTGTTTTTGCCACTCCTCTAATGGCGAGGCCCTCGCTATATTCATTATATCTTTTCCATTCGTGTCTCTGGCAAAGACCTTGCTTAGGACATTATCATGGAAATTCTCCACAGTTTTATATGAGTGCACAATGGAATTACAGAACAAATTCTTTGCTTTAGCCCTTACTTCTATCACAAATGTTTCTGCTCCTTTTACAGCATTCACTCTGCGAGTTTCTGGTGCTGGCGGTAATTGCTGAGATTGTGGATGTCCTACTAGAAAATGATTTAACTTTCCCTGATCAATCATCCTCAAGATTATTCTCTTCACATTCCTACAATCGTTTACTGAGTGGCCATGAAAATGATGGTAAGGACAAAATTCTTGACTTCGATTGTTTGGATGAGGTTCTTTTCCCATGTTCCACGGGGAGGGTATATTTTCCATCAAAATGATAGCTTCCCAAATCTTTTCTATGATAGTATTGAGAGCTGGCATCTTAATTTCTTCCCATACTATCCTCTGATTACCTTGTCCTCTAAAATTATTCTGCCTTTGTCCACCATAAGTTTCTTGAGGTTGATCGATTCTTTGAATTTTATTATTTCCACCGCGATTATAATAATTCTTCTCCCTTTCATATTCTTCCTGATCTCGACTGCCCATCGCTACTAGTTTTTGTTGGTTATCAATTACTACTTTCTCTTGTTGTGTTTGCGAGGTGCTCGCTACATTATTTATCATTTTTGGGAGTAAACTTCCACTTGCCGCCAGCGAGCTGGTGTTCACGATTGGATATGATTCCATTTCATTTTGTTTCTCCTCCATAGCAATGTATTCTTCTTGAAGTTCTCGCAGTTCTGTCATGGTGATTGTATTTTTGATTCTGAAAATCTGAATGTACAGTAGATTAGTCGCGAACATTGCATTAATGAAGGAAAAGATCAGATATCTTTCATCCACTCTTCCAGCCATCTCGTTGCACATTGATTTCCACCTTATAGTTAAGTGCTTCAGACTCTCGCCAACTCTTTGTTTTAGCCCAAACACATCTTCAATACCCGGACGCGATGAATTGTTGCTAATATACGCTCCTAAAAATGTAGCTTTCAAATGATCAAAAGAAGTAATGGTATTTTTTGGTAATCCCTCAAACCATTTTAACGCTTCGCCAGTTAAGCTAGATGCAAAATATTTGCATATCACAGCATCATGATTCTCCCATTGTAGCATACATCTTACATAAGCTTTGACATGTTGAACAGCACAAGTAGTTCCATCAAAAATGCTGGTTAATGTTGGTAAATTTCATTTTGGAGGTATCCCTCTTAATTGTACTTCTTGAGTAAATGGAGTTCTCGCAGCTTATTCAATTGCTTCATCAAGTTGCCTTCTTCCTCATTCTCTTCTATTGTTTATCATTCCTCGCATTTCTGCTAATTATCTCAATATTTGTTCATTCTCATTCGAGTTTTGCTCCATTGGCCTTTTTAATGCAGCTTCCCTTCTTCTGCGTTCTTGTCCTTCTTGTCTTGCGAGTTTTTGTGTGTTGTCTTCCTCATCATCATCTTGTCTTTCTCTGCGATTTTCTCTGTTACCTTCCCCTTGAAATCGCGGTTGCCTTCCTTATTCTCTGCGAATTTCTTCATTTCTCATCATTTCTCTTTGTTGTCTCTCTATTCTCCTTTGTATCCTATCATACTCCTCTTGAATATTATTATTGTATCGATTTGGTGTACGTCTTCTTTCTCTATTTTCATGGTTATTTTGTCGTACTGCCTCTCGAAATTCTTGTTCTTCTACTTCTGCTCTTAATCTTTCTCTCTCGCAAGCCAAGCGTGCTTGTTCAGCATAGTGTCTCTTAATTTCTTCTTCAATTATTCTTTGATTCCTTTGATTCTCTCGCCCATGTAATATCCTCCTACCTTCCTCTGGATTTTCTTTCAATTTGGTTGTTTCTTCCCCCTTGATTTCTATTGTCACGCAGATTATAACGATCGCTAATTATCTCTTCTTCTCTATGACGTTGTTCTCCATTTAAATTTTGCACTTCTTCTCTAGCATTTCTCATTGGGGAATTTTGCCTTGGTTCTTCTCTGAATGATCTTGAATTTGATCTCACAGTACTTCTTGACCTCCTTCTTTGTAACCTCAAATTCTCCATTCTTAGCTCGTGATTTTGTCTTGTTAAATTCGCACGCTCTTCTGCCTCTAATCTTCTTTCTTCTTATATTCTTTGTCTCAAATCATCTACTATTTCACGTCCTTCATGAATTAATCCTCCATCTACTTCTTGATTTCTTTCTCCTTCTTCCTCATTTCTCAATTGTCGATTTTCTGTCTCTTCTACTGAATCTGACCTCCAAGTATGCACACTCACTCTATCATAATCCACATCCCTATCTTGCGTTTGCGCTTGTTGATTCGGCTGTTGAATTGAACTTTCTGCTTCATTTCTTGTTCTATTTCTTCCTGATCTTATCCTTAAAGATTCTTCTAATTCACCTATTCCTTCACCTGCAAGTCTTTTACTTCTCCTCACAGTTGTTGGTGGTTCTGATGTGTTTCTTCTTCTTCTAACCATTTCTTCAATTCTAACAATTTCTTCAAATTTTCAAGTTGTAATTGTAGTTTTGTTAGCTTGATTCTCCCTGTTTCTAGCGCCAAAATGTAGTTGCAGGAATTCCCACACTACACCCTTGTTAAGATTCTATAAAGATCTATTGGAAATCAATTAAACTTCAAAGATTTAAACGACACTTTACTATTCAAATCTCAAAAATTTTTACAGAATTGATAGAAAACAAGATTACAAATATTCTCTTGGGGTTTCTCTCTCCTCAAGACTCTTTCAACTCTCAAAAATACATCATCCTTCTCTGGATCTATCGAGCTCTTTATATAGGGATTTACATAATGGATGACAGCTAAGTTTTCCTCCTCTTTCGGATCTATTTTGCGATCTCATCATAATCGTTATAATATTCTTTATCGCAAGAATGATGGCCATCGCAGGATCAACACATTCTTCTTTTGTTTCTTCCATCGTCAATTTCTTTTGGATATTCCATGACGCTCGTGAAACGTTGTTAACGATTTGGTAGTAACGCTCGCAGAAACGTTGTTAATATCGCAAGAATAACGTTGTAGCGATATTCTGGTCCTACAGTTATGTCATTCTTCAAATCATTCTGTGACACTCGCAAAGTGTTATTAGATAAACTTCACAAATGTGTCCTTCTTGCGATATTCTGATCCTACAGAGTTCACAAACTCCAGCAGAAATTATCGATCGAGAACTTCCGCCAGTTCACGGACTGAAGCTCACGCACTTCTCCGGTTTCACTTGATCAACAAAGTTCGCAAACTTCGGTTCAAGCACTAAGGATTTATACATATATGTGTTACCACAAAAATGCTTATATCCTCCAATGGTTATATTGTCTAAACTCTTATTTCAATCGTTGAAACATTCTCAGAGGGCGTTATATAGTTGTTATGCGCAAACTATTTTTCGTCGGAGTAATTTCCAAAATGATTAAAACATAACATGACTTTCTCACTAGGTAAAGATGAACTTGGCTAAAGCGAAAGCTTTACCAACACATATTTTGAGAAACAAATAAGCGAGATATACTCACCTCGAAATATCTTATGTGTATATTCTTAGTCTATATAGTAATACGACTTTTGTCTCAAGATAGGAGATAGAATAGATAGACTTTTGAGTGATAGATAAGTTCAAGTCTCCACATACCTTTTAGTCGATGAAGATCCACTGGTTCCTTGAGTAGTCCTTCGTCTTGTATGTTGATCGCCATGGAGTTCTTGAGCTCAACTACACTTTCTATCCTAGTTCGAGACCTTAGCTATAGTAGACTAGAAATCAAAGACTTTATAGTTTGATCACTAATATTGGCAAATATGCTTGAGATAGCAACGCATGCGAGTTTGACCGAGCAATGCTCTAACAATTTCAATATAATGTGAAGTGAGATATAGGCACTTATCAGGTTCTGATATTGTTTATGGGTGAAAAATATTCCTGTCGATTTTGGTAATTTGGGGTGTGGATGAGGAATGAATCTAAACCTTAAAAAAATGCACTGCGCGGTGAGTGCTTGTAGTTTCGAGAGATCAATATGTGCAAGTCCGGCTTAAACCAAGAAATGGCCGTTCCGGACTTGTTTCGGTCACAAAGTGAAGGAGATGGGGTTGATCTTAGGGAGGGAAGCGAAGAAGGTGTTGAGATTGTGAAGGTGTTGGCTATGTATGACTTGTATCAGAAAGCTAAACTGGCTTGCAGGATGTAAGCTATCAGTTCTGGTGTTTGAATACGATTGTATCAACACTTGCCTTTGTTATCTCGTCTTGTTCCGTTGTTGTGAAAAATAGGGCGGAGAACCTATTTATACAAGTATTTTAGCCTAACCTTCGTATATCTTGGTAAGTGGAGAAAGTGGAGTGATGGAGTAGTAGAGTAGTTTGTTGGTGTCACACGACCAGGATTGCCCACTTCTCCCACCATCACTAACCGTCCATATCTTCCTGAAACGTTCTTGTGATGGCGCGCTGCACGTTGTAAACCGCCAGACCAATACCCCAGTATGTATCCCCCATTTTGTGACATGATTGATGTCTTGAACGTGTGGATCGTGGGACCCACATAAAGTAGCATGTAATGCTACGTTATTTAGGAAATTGATACTTGTAAAGTATCGTGTGTATACTATGCAGGTATTGTATCGAGTATATTCAGCATGTATGAAGCATATCTGTTTGAGAGTCTCAAAATAACCTCATGTCCAACCTACTTCATGTGATGGTTTGGAGGTTGCGCAAACATGTCCTCCCTTGGCCGACCATATAGTGTGGTAGAGTGATGGATAGTGATCACCATAACTCCGCACTGATCAATTAACTCCTGACCAGGGCTGTGTAACTAAGTCGGTGAAGTTGGACGGACGAGATGATCTTTGAGACACTCATCTGCGACCGTCGATGGAATTAGAGTTTATGAAGAAGTGCGCAAGTATCACTTTTCAGCTTGGTTGAATCCAAGCTTGGGACACAACTTTGGCCAGGACGATCATGCATGCATGTAGACGATATGACGGTGTAGGCGCCCATAAATCATTGTCTCACGAAAGTGTGATCTGGGCCACTCAATTCGTCCTGTGAAGTTGTGTGGTTGAGATCAATTTGACAGAAAACTGGTGCATCAAAATCCGCTCCTTATGCCATCTTCATGCGCGCGTTCCAAGACGACCAGGCTTGGTAGGTCCTGGCCGATTGACCCAGCGTGTAGGTGGTAGGCTGGAGTTCACGTCCATACCCTGACATCCCACATAAACATGATATAAGCCACTCAAATCATCCGACGAATTTGAGTGGTCGAGATTAGTTTGCAATCGGGAAGTATGACCACGCTAGTTTGGACGGACGGTTTGGGATAACCAGGAATGGTATGCCTTGGACGATCAGGTGAGGGAATAGATGGGTCCACGGTGGTCATGTTGGTATGACCGGACCTGTAATCTAATCTTGGACCCTTCATTCGTGACGGAGAAGATGAACGCTCGTGATGCTTAGAAACCCTAATTTTGGGTTTCACGGCCGTGTGTCATGCTCTGTTTGGGCGTACAAATCAAGATGACCAACCATGGTTGGTCCATACCGATCGGTCAGGTATGTAGGTGGGCCCACGGTGATTGTGTTGACATGCTCTGGGCCATTTGAATCTACATCTACACCCTCTATCTATACCTGCGAAGATGGATGGTTGAGACTGTTTTGCGACACATGTGATGTGCCGCAAACCCTAATTTAGGTTTTTCCATCCATACTGTTATGGTTTGGACATTTTCGAAAGCTAGGCCAATCTTTTGGGGAGGCCAACCATGCGGGTCCCGCATTGGTTAGGCAGCGGATATTTCATACCTGCTTGGGGGTTATGGAATCGATCTGGGCCATCCAATCATGCTGGTGGAGTTGGATGGTCGTGATCATATCCAGACTGATACGGTCAGTTTGGATGCTCAATCGGGCTAGTATAACACACCGAGAGTGGCTCAATCGGGCTAGTATAACACACCGAGAGTTGCCGCCTATACGGGTATTTCGTATATGTTTCATTATAATGCTTGGAGATTCGTGTTGATCTGCTGAGAGAAACACTCAGTCGTCATGCTGCACTGATAATGAGTACAGGAAATACAAGGATGGTTGCGCATTAATTAATAATACTGTAAATTCACAGAGTATATGAGATTGTTGCTACATGCTCCAACCTGGATGAATGTTTTGTATTTTATTCACAGAATGGGATTGTTGCGACATGCTCCATTCTAGGTGAATTAATAAAGTGAAAGAGTATCCATCACTTATTAATGGCCTTATCTTTTACAATATGTTAGCACATAATTTTTAGGTTTTACAATTTTACCCTTAAATGAAAATCCACCATCAACATTAAGTCCCCTACCTAGCACATAATGGTTACACTATTGTGGGGTAGGTATGAGATGGTGATAAATTTGTACACTGAAATAACCAAGCTAAAGTGAATGCATATTTACCGGATAGGTCGACATCGTCAGGCGTCGCCTTGGGAGTCCTGATTAGGGTTTGGAGGAGAAGTATGACCTGGTCGACGTTGAGACCTCATTCATCGGACGAGTTCCGTTGTAGTTGATACGGTCTCCCTTAGGGTTTCCTTCAGTATGCATGCGGGGTTTAAAACTACCGATAGATTTTTTTGCAGAAAACTCTATCTCTCCAACATGCCGAGCAATAGGAGATCGTCTTCTTCATATCACCCAGGATCTTCTGTCAAGCATACGCGATATGCGTCCGATCTTCATGATGAATCCCTTGCTCGTGTCCTCCGAGTCAAGAAGATCATACCGGTTTGTCTTCTTTCTTTTTCTGATCAATTGCTTGTTCCTCATAATGATCAAGTGAATAATCCTCTCCTTCTTGCAGAGATACCCCACCGGAACATGTGTGACAGTTATCGATGATGATGACTTAAACAGTCTTCTTCCTTCAAACTCAAACACGCCTACCCCTGCGGACCTCGAAGATGCTGATATGGGTATATCATCTTATGAATACCCCAATACAGGTCTTTCATTCGATGTTCGCATGAAGTGTTTATCTTCCAGCTACCGAGACGTTGGTGGGTTCTTAGTGCGGAAGGAGTTTGTACCTTTGTACACAAAGTTATGGTGAAAGTACGACCACATCGCAACCAGGAATGTGGTCCGGCACTGTTCATCTTCTCTGGTCACCACGGTAAACTGCCTTCTTCCCATGGTTGCTGAGATGTAGAAGATTTGTATCCGCAATGTTGCCGAATCAAGCCTCGAAAAGTGGGAGGATGTGGTATCTACCTGCGAATCCATGGAGTTTAACATAGGTTGGTTACGGCAGCGTCTTGATATCATCAAGGTCGATCGAGCTGGTATCCTCGTAAATGTTATTCCTATTGCGAAAGCTATCTTGGAAGAGGAGAGGTATCAGGCTTCGGAATCAAAGAAGGTAGAACAGGCAATACATGACTTGAAGAAAATGACAGAGAGGTATCAGGCTAAACTAGAGATGATGCTCTCAAGGAACTATAATTTTCTAGATGGCCTTTTCTAAATCTCATGTAGCTGTATTCCCTCATTGTTAATGACGTTTGTGTCAAAGTTTTCTTTTGAACATCTTTGCGGAATAAATTGCACTGGTTTTTGATTGGTGAAACAGGTTTTCATTAATGTATTTATGAATATAACTGAGGATTCAAACATGTTATGAAAATAAATGCATGTATTGTAGCGTCATGAGACAGAGTGAACAATGGTCAAGCATGATATGCTTTGAGCCATTTTCCATTGATGACCGCTTCCAGCCTACCTCCATCCACCTTGATGATCTTGTAGTAGCCAGTATTGTAAGCCTTGGTCACTGTGTAAGGACCTTCCTATTTTGGTGAGAATTTTGATGCGGAAATGTCTTGATGGATGTGTTTAGCCGTTTTCAAGACCAAATCTCCCACTTTGAAAACACGTGATTTCACAGTTTTGTTATATGCCCTGGAAATTCTGTTCCTGTACACCTGAGTGCATTCTTTCGCTTTGTTTCTTCTGAAATACAGAGTGTCTAACTCCGTTATTCTGGAGTTAGAAGCTTCATCCTCGTCCCAGTAGATCCCGGTCGCTGCCGCAATCCTGGTTGATGGGATTTTGATCTCTGCCGGGAGAATTGCGTCCGCTCCGTAAATAAGTGAATATGGGGAAACTCCAATGGATCTTCTAGGTGATGTATGGTATGCCCACAATGCCATTGGTAACTGGTCGTACCATTCTCTAGGATTGTCATGTAATGTTCGACTGATGATCCGGATCAGGGTCTTGCTGGTACTTTCAGCTTGTCCGTTCCCTTGAGGATAGTAGATGGTGGAGAAAACCTGTTTGATGCCATATCCTTCAAGTATCTCTCGTACTTGTTTATTGGCGAAGGGAGTTCCATTATCAATGATGATATGCTTGGGTACACCAAAACGACAAATGATGTGTTCCTTAATGAAAGCCGCAATTGTTGCTCTTGTAGTTCTTCGCAGGGGAATGGCTTCTACCCATTTGGTGAAGTACTCTGTCGCGGTTATGATGTACTCGTGATGCTTCAATGAGGGCGGGTTGATTTTACCGATAATGTCCAGTCCCCATCTATAGAATGGACACAGACTTCTTATTGAGTGCAAAGGGGTGGAAGGCGCGTGAACAAGGTTCCCATGAATCTAGCATTTGTGGCAGCTTTGAACAAAAGTGGCCGCGTCATCCTCCATGGTCGGCCAATAGTATTTATCGTGTATCTGGAGAAACAGTTTCCTCTTTCATTAATGTTCCCCTTCGTGTGTTTCTTTCAGAATGACTGGAATTTCCACCCCAGCTAGGCATCTTAACAGATTACCTCCGAAAATCTTGCGATACAGGATCCCTTCGTAGAATACGAATCGCTTTGCCTTTTGCTTTATCTTGATGGCATCATTTTGATTGACAGAAGTTGTTCCATCACGAAGATGATTGATGTATGGATCTCTCCAGTCCCCAGTTTGGTTCACACTAAAAACTTCCAATTGGTGTGGCGGTGCTTGGAAATTAGAACATGACTTCTGAAGTATTCTATATTGAGTCTCTATCTCCGGCCAGTAATAGCCCAGACATTGGAGTCGTCGGTAAAGCGTTACCACTAGTGATTTTCCACAAATTTCATTGTGAACACGATTCAGCTGTAGTTGTGCTTCGTCATCTCCAAGGCATATTGACAAAGAGCCATTCAGATTTCGATGATACAACATACCATGAAGCATAAAGAAGTTCTGTAGGGTTTTGAGACTGACCTTTCCTTGGGAGAGCGAGTTGTTGAGCTCTTGAGTGATTGGAGTTCTCCAATCATCAGTCTTGGTGTCTCTGTATTGTGATAGCCATGTCGATTCTATGGTTATCCTCTTTACTGTCAGGGTTTCTTCCGAACCTTAGAAATTCAATTTGGAAGCCAGTGTTGCCAGACAATCGGCGTGTTTGTTGTTGCTGCGACCGACATGGATTATGGTTGCGTCGGTAAAATAGTTTAGTAACCTTTGCACTTTTGATTGGTATGGAGCTAGTGTTACTTCCTTCAATGCGTATACTTCATTCATCCGATTTACCAGTAACTTGGAGTCACCTCTTATCTCCAGACGCGTGACTCCTGCTTGCTTAGTTATTGACAGCCCTATGAGGAAAGCTTCATACTCTGCTGAGTTGTTGGTGCATTTGAAGTCCAGTTTGAAGGAATGTGAGAATACTTATCTAGTTGGAGAGACTAATACCACACCCGCTCCTCCAGTATTACTACTAGGGGTAGCAGATCCATCAAAATACAAGATCCACACTTCTTCTTCCAAAACGGAGACATCTCCAGGAAGGTCTTCGTGTAGTCATGTAGTGCCTTCTCTAGGAAATGCTGCTAGTAAGTCTGCAACTGCTTGACCCTTGATAGCTCTAGGTGACGCACATGTTATGTACAACTCTGACATTTGGAGAAGCCATTTACCTGTCCTTCCCGTCAGGACCGGCTTTGAAAGTAAAAACTTTGCAGGATCAGATTTAGACACGAGTATCACCCTATTAGACAGTAGGTAATGCCTAAACTTTTGAATGGAATGGATCAAGACCAAACATGATTTTTCCGCCCTGGGTATCTGAGTACGGCGTCTCTTAATATTCGGTTGAAGTAGTATATAGGATGTTCTACTCCGTCATTATCTTCCTGAGCGAGTAGAGCCCCTACGGCGGTGTCACTGAAGGCGGTGTAGAGATGCAGTGGCTTCCCTTGGACATGAGACTTCATGATGGCTGGGGATGACAGTATTCATTAAATCTTCCGAAAACCTTCCAGATGGATTGCGGTCCAGACGAAGCTAGCTCATTTTTTCAGTAAGGGAGTGAATGAGGAGAAAAGTTGGGCTAGACCAGGTATAAAACGTCGGATGTAGTTTACCTTTCCCATGAAACTTTGGAGTTCCTTCACAGTTCGGGGAGGTGGCATTGTGAGGATATCCTGAGTCTTGGACGGCTCTACCTTGATCCCTTCCGCGGTCACTTGAAATCCCAGAAATTTTCCTGAAGAGACACCAAAAGCGCATTTCAAAGGATTCATCTTCAACTTGTATTCTCGACACCTCTCAAAAAATTTCCGTAAGACGTTGGCGTGATATGCTCGGGCCCTTGACTTGACCACAATATCATCTACGTAATCTTCTACTTGTTTATGCATCATGTCATGGAAGATGGCCGTCATAGCACGTTGATACGTTGCGCCGGAATTCTTTAAACCGAATGGCATAATAGTATATTAAAAATTTCCAAGAGGGGTTCGGAAGGCTGTCTTACTTGCGTCGTGCTCATACATCCTTATCTGATTGTAGCCGATGTAACCATCCATGAAGGAGAACATTCCATGTCCGCTGGTAGCGTCTACTAACATGTCGATGTTAGGTAGAGGAAAGTCGTCCTTGGGGCAGCACTTGTTCAAGTCTCTAAAATCCACACAGCACTGAATTTGTCCGTTTTTCTTTTTTACTGGGACCACATTAGCTAACCAGGTTGGATGATGGATAGGTCTGATGAAGCCAGCATCTAACAACTTCTGAATTTCGTCCTTGATTTGCTCTTCCACTTCGTGTATGAATTGCCTCGGAGATTGCTTGACCGGTTTGGATCCGGGTATGACATAAAGGTGATGGGTGACTAATTTCTCGTCTAGACCTGGCATTTCCTCGTATATCCAGGAAAACACATCTTGGTACTCCTTGTGTAGTTGGACAAGACTTGCACATTCGGCCACGGATAGAGTCGAGCTGATAGAGACAGGCTTGGGATATTTTTTATTCAAGATGTTAACAATCTCGAGTTCGTCAGTTGTGGAGTTGCTACCATCTTGTAACTGTCGCGGAGCGTCTAACACCTCTTCTTGTGTTTCGTCATTCTTGTAGCATTTAATTGTGAGGAGAGACTGGGTACCAGTCTCCCCTGCTAATTTCTAACAGCGGCGCCGATATATTATCTTCTCCTTCTTATCACGACTTGCCTCGAAAGTGCTTTCCCTTTTGGCGTGAGCATGGGTTGAAACTTCACCGGGTAAAGGTGGATGCCTCGTCAGAAAATGTGTGTCATGGAGCTTACTCCCTAGTGATGCAAGTCGGTCTTCTTCCTGGATTGAGGCCCACATGGGTAGTGGGGTGCACAAGACTTTATCCGACCTACCCCGCAAAGTTTCTTTTGGCTCGAACAGTTCCACTCCGCATATTGGCGCGTACTGAGACAATGATGCAGGAATACGTATGACTTCCTTATTTAGCATGGTCTTCAGGCACTGGTGATATGTTGAAGTGATGACCTTATTGTCATGAATCCACGGTCTCCCTAGTATCATATGGTAGTCTGGCTCCTTTTCAATGACTTCAAATTTTACTTTCGACTGAACGGGTCCTACTGAGAAATTCAGATTAACATACTCGTACGTGCTAGTCTGGTTTCCTTCGAAGTCCGTCATTATGGTGGGCTGCCGTACAATTTTGCATGGATTAACCTTGTCCGTCCTGAGAGTCTTGAGAGTAATCACGTTCTAATAAGCTCATGTGTCGATGAGGGCCCTCCTGAATTCTGAACCCTTGATGCGCGCGGTAACATGTAGGGCCCGATTGTGACCTTCCTCTGCCATCATGTCATCTTATGTAAACGTAACATTATTTACGGATGTTTCTGATGTGATTAGGACCTCCGGACGTGAAGGAGTCAGGTGTATGTACAAAGATATTTTATTAATTACAGCAAACGTCTCCGCCCGTTGATTTTTCGAGAGGTGCAAGAGTTCACACAAACATTCCACTAGAGATGCCGCTTCCTGATCTGCTGGTCTCTGGTTCGTAGTAAAGATGTTGATATGGGGAGAGATAGTCTCCGGAACGCTCACCTCCGACATCATCTTGATGAGGAGATCAAGTATGCAGTTTATCGTTTCTTTGATCAGCTCCATGTTCTTCGTATGAATCTCATGTACCCGTGCTAGTTCGCTTAATATTTGGAATCTCCTGATCATGCTGTCAGGTACGTCGTTAGGAGGAGGGGTATCTCCGTTGGAGGAACCATCAAGATTCAAGACTATCGAGGAGGTCCTAAGACCAACCATCTCCAAATTGATTGAATATTGAAGAAATTGACTTTACAACCGAGAGATTAATCTCCCACTGTGGTCGCCAATTTTTTATGGGTGAAAACTATTCCTGCCGATTTTGGTAATTTGGGGTGTGGATGAGGAATGAATCTAAACCTTAAACAAATGCACTGCGTGGTGAGTGATTGTAGATTCGAGAGATCAATCTGTGCAAGTCCGGCCTAAACCAATAAATGGTCGATCCAGACTTGTTTTGGTCACAAAGTGAAGGAGATGGGGTTGATCTTAGGGAGGGAAGCGAAGAAGGTGTTGAGATTGTGAAGGTGTTGGCTATGTATGACTTGTATCAGAAAGATTAACTGGCTTGCAAGATGTAAGCTATCAGTTCCGGTGTTTGAATACGATTGTATCAGCACTTGCCTCTGTTATCTCGTCTTGTTCCCTTGTTGTGAAAAATAGGGCGGAGAACCTATTTATACAAGTATTTTAACCTAACCTTCGTATCTCGTGGGAAGTGGAGTGATGGAGTAGTGGAGTAGTGTGTTGGTGTTACACGACCAGGCTTGCCCACTTCTCCCATCATCACTAACCGTCCATGTCTTCCTGACACGTTCTTGTGATGGCCCGGTGCACGGTGTAAACCACCAGACCAATACCCCAGTTTGTGACATGATTGATGTCTTGAACGTGTGGATCGTGGGACCCATAGAAAGTAGCATGTAATGCTACGTTATTTAGGAAATTGATACTTGTGAAGTATCCTGTGTATACTATGCACGTACCACATCGGGTATATTCAGCATGTATGAAGCATCGTTGTTTGAGAGTCTCAAAATAACCTCATGTCCAGCCTACTTCATGTGATGGTTTGGAGGTTGCGCAAACAAGTCCTCCCTTGGCCGACCACATAGTGTGGTAGAGTGACGGATGGTGATCACCATGACTCCACACTGATAAATTAACTCCTGACCAGGGATGTGTAACTAAGCCGGTGAAGTTGGACGGACGAGATGATATTTGAGACACTCATATGCGACCGTTGATGGAATTAGGGTTTATGAAGAAGTGTGCAAGTATCACTTTTCATCTTGGTCGAATCCAAGCTTGGGACACAACTTTGGCCAGGCCAATCATGCATGCGTGTAGACGACATGACGGTGTAGGCTCCCATACCTCATTGTCTCATGAAAATGTGATCTGGGCCACTCAATTCGTCCTACGAAGTTGTGTGGTTGAGATCAATTTGCGACAGAAAACTGGTGCCGAAAAAGCCGCTCCTTATGCCATCTTCATGCGCGCGTTCCAAGACGACCAGGCTTGGTCGGTCCTGGACGATTGACCCAGCGTGTAGGTGGTAGGCTGGAGTTCACGTTCATACCCTGATATCCCACAGAAACATGATCTAAGCCACTCAAATCATCTGGAGAATTTGAGTGGTCGAGATTAGTTTGCAATCGGGAAGTGTGACCACGCTAGTTTTGACGGACGATTTGGGATAACCATGCATGGTATGCCTTGGACGATCAAGTGAGGGGATAGATGGGTCCACGGTGGTCATGTTGGTATGACCGGACCTGCTTAATATAATCTTGGACCCTCCATCCGTGTCGGAGAAGATGAATGCTCGTGATGCTTAGAAACCCTAATTCAGGGTTTCACGGCCGTGCGTTAAGGTCTGTTTGGGCGTACAAATCAGGATGACTAACCATGGTTGGTCCTGACCTAACGGTCAGGTATGTAGGCGGGCCCACGGTGATTGTGTTGACTTGCTTTGGGCCCTTTGAATCTACATCTACACCCTCCATCTATACCTGCGAAGATGGATGGTTGAGACTGTTTTGCGACACATGTGATGTGCCGCAAACCCTAATTTAGGGTTTTCCGTCCATACTGCTATGGTTTGGACGTTTTGGAAAGCTAAGCCAATCTTTTGGGGAGGCCGACCATGTGGGGCCCGCATTGGTTCGACAACGGATATTCCATACCTGCTTGGGGGTTATGGAATCGATCTGGGCCATCCAATCATGCTGGTGGAGTTGAATGGTCGTGATCATATCCATACTGATACGGTCAGTCCGGATGCTCAATCGGGCTAGTATAACACACCAAGAGTGGCTCAATCGGGCTAGTATAACACACCGAGAGTTGCAGCCTGTACGGGTATTTCGTACATGTTTCATTATAATGCTTGGAGATTCGTGTTGCTCTGCTAAGAGCAACACTCAGTCGTCATGCCGCACTGATAATGAGTACAGGAAATACAAGGCTTGTTGCGTATTAATTAATAATGTTGTAATTTCACAGAATATATGGGATTGTTGCTACATGCTCCAACCTGGATGAATTTCGTGTATTTTATTCACAAAATGGGATTGTTGCCACATGCTCCATTCTAGGTGAATTAATAAAGTGAAGGAGTATCCATCACTTATTAATGGCCTTATCTTTTACAAGATGTTAGCGCATAATTTTTAGGTTTTACAATTTTACCCTTAAATGAAAATCCACCATCAACAGATATAGTCTCCAAATTACTTGTGAAATATAGATATATCAAGGTCCACTACTTCTGATGTCGGGTTAGGTAGACATACTTTTACAGTTTTCTCCCTAACCTTAAAACCACTATCAACATTAAGTCCCCTGCTTAGCATGTAACAGTGACATTTTTGCGGGGTATGAACTAGATGGTGACAGAGACGAAAAATAAAATTGAAAAGAATAAGCAGGTAGATATTACCAGGGAAATCCAAATCTACCTTCAGCAGCGGGATCATGCGTCAAGTGGATTTCATAGTAGCGTGTTTCCAGCTCAGCTATGGGGTATGGGTGCATTGCACTCAGCCATCCATTCCCGTTCATGAAGCAAGAAGGAATCCTTCATCTGTTCAAACTCTAGAAACTATGTTCGTATGAAAAGGGGTATCGATCCTCTTCTGTCTTTTTTGCTCGTCTGGCTCTGTGCTTTCGTCTGTAGCGGTCGGCTCTTCTTCATTACTGTCAGCAGCTCGATCATAAGCGTGCCAATCGTCAGCGAAAAGTTAAGTTGATCTTGCCTTCGTATCTTAGTTGTGAGTGTAATATCCACGGGTGGTTGATCAAACTTGGATATTTAGCTCGGTGTGAATGACTTTCTTTGTTAGCGGAGGTAGAGCGAGCATCAACGGCAACAAAGAAATCACCAATAGTTATAATTAGCACCAAGGCGATCCAGGAGAACTCAAGGTAGGTGTTTTTTTCTATTTTCGCATGTATCCATCCAAAAGTACCACCGATCTTCTCCAGAATGTGTAATAAGGTTCTAATTCCATAAAAATTAGTATCTAACCTCTCCAGTGGGTTTTGAAATTTACCAAACTCCGTTTCTATGAATTGCAAGAAGCCTTGAATTTAAGTTTCTTAGTTTCTGGACTGCTGAGTTGCAATTTAAATGTCCTATAAACTCTTGAGCATTGACTGGCACAAAATTGTATTTATTCTGACTCTTTAGCTCATAGACCCATTCTTCCCTTTCTGATTGCGATGATGACATGCTTGGAGAGATTATATGGGAAAGATCTTCCGGAGCCGTTGAGTGATGTAGATGAGCTGAGAGGCGTTCTGTTGCCGACGTGTTTCTATCAAGTCTTCAAGGAATTCGTTCCAAGCGACATCCTTTGAATCATCTTATAAATCTTAGATTGTTGTATAGAATGGGATTCGATGAGCAGTCCCTAGTTATACTTATTTATGGTCACTAGAGATAAAGTTGTCTTGGGAATACAATGCGGTCTTGTAAGGAGGTGTAGATGTGTACTAGATACGATGGCGTGGACAGATACGTGAAAATATCTCTGTGGCGTACTTTGGAGTCTTTGATGCAGTGTACGGCTTCATGTTGAGAACTTTGTGCGGCTCGTAAAGATTTGATAGTGACGACGCTATATCAAAAATAACCTGGTTGAGGGACATGAAGGAATCCCGTGCTGGCAGTCCCCGGGTGTAATTATCCTGAGCCTCTTTTATCTTGCAAGACGTACTTCCATTTCATTTGCTGGTAAGGTGGTTGACGAATTGATGAAGGCGATAATCTTTTGGATTCGTCACTTGTTGATCAGAGTCACGTTTGATAGATCTGTATTGTATCCAAACTTTTGGCAGCTCACACACCCCTTCTATAGGAAATTGGAAATCTAGAATTCTGATTTTGTTGGTGATGTCGCAGATATGATGTAGTTGGTCTTGTGTGGCTTGCTGAGGTTTTGAAGCGGCTTCGGGAGATAGTGCGTTGAAACGTCTTTTTATGGAGGGAGCATTGAAGCGGCTTCTTCTGGAGAGAGCGTTGAAGAGGCTTCATGGGAGAGCATTGAAGCAGCTTCTTATGGAGAGAGCGTTGAAGCGGCTTCAGGAGAGAGCGTGTGTTGAAGTGGCTTCTGAAGAGAGCGTTGAAGTGGCTTCTTCTGAAAAGAGCGTTGAAGCGGCTTCAGGAGAGAATGTGCGTTGAAGAGGCTTCTGGAGGAAGAGTTGAAACGGCTTCTTCTGGAGAGAGTGTTGAAGCGGCTTTAGGGGAGAGCATTGAAGTTGCTTCTTCTAGAGAAAGCGTTGAAGCGGCTTCATGGGAGAGTGTTTAAGCGGCTTCGAAAGAGAGTGTGCGTTGAAGCGGCTTCTAGAGAGAACTCCAGTGTGGGCGCCCTTAACCCTTCAGTTTGATTTTCCCTTACAAATTACATGCTTCTTTATTGACCATCTCTCTTGTGTTGAAGAAGTTCTTGACTAACGGCGAAGGAATTTCATGCTGAGACCATGATGAGGGTATCACCCTCTTGCATCCATGTTGATGACTATGTACAAAACAAGTTGGATGGAGATTAGATGGCTACGATCAAGATCCTTGACATGGATGAGTTATGACTACAGGCACAAACCTTGGAAGTGACGAGTGGTGGTTACGGCCATATATCTTGAAAGGAAAGAGCGGCAGCTACAACCATAAACCTTGGTCGGCCACGACCATGAACATGGCCGGGCTTTGATAAATCACGTATGTGAGTTTATTCTGCCTTCTTTATTTTTGGTGAAGCATCTCCTCCCTGATTCCGTACGTGCGGAAACTCGCCTATTGTTACTTGCATGAATGCTCCATCATGGTCTGTACGGTTTTGTGGACGGAGTCCCCAGAAACTATGCAATTCCTGAATGGAAAAGGATCTTTGTGCACTCCTTCAGCGCTTAGTTGAAGTTCTCCTGCATCCACCTTCTCTTTGAAAATGTGCTTCAATTTGTTGCAATTGTTGGTGGGTTAGTGGGCGCACCTATGGTAACGGAAATATTTTGGATTTTCCATTTCTGATTCGGTTGGGGGCGTCTGGTAGGAGGTAGCTTGATGTTAAGTGCATATTTTTGCATATATTTAGTGTCGAATCCATGCTAGTAATTTCTATATATTCTTGTGAATTATTGTATATTATTCTTGTTTTCTCTTATTTATGTTTTGATAGGTGAATCATCCTAAAAGAAGTAAAAATAGCACAAAAGGGAAGTCTACAATTGGAGAAGGGCCAAAGACCAAATAGAACTCGTTCAAACCTAGGAGTTTTTGCCATCACATTAAAGAGGACGAAAATACGAAGCCAATGGCGAAAGAAATGGGTCAATCCGATATCATACGAAGAAGTTATGTGTGAAACAAGAATATACGGAAAATTACACTGTCAGCCTTGCAAGACTGACAGTTGAAAGCCAATTACTAAGGGCACTCAAGGAATTACTCAGGGGACACCGCCATCTTCTTCTTCTCTATGTCGCCAGCAATACCAGGTGTTGATGAGGTCGTGTTGTTTCTACCTTTACAAGCCACCGGTGATGACAAGATAGGAAGGTTCGTGGTGATTCTGGATGCAGAATGGAGCTGTATCGGTTTTGGGTATTGGTTATATCGAGTGAATGGGTTTCGGCATTGTTGATCGGAGTGGATTGGATATGGCAGCGAGCAAGATGATCGACTGTGTTGCTGCCATTATCCGTGAAGCATGGAGGGAAGAATGGCTGATGGAGCTGCGGTTATCAGTGAATGAGGAGATTGAGTTGATGCTGTTATGGATGAAAATGGGATGGCTGGTGATTGACGATTGACAGCGTATGGAGTTGATAACGATGAAGATAAGGAGATGGTTGGCTTTCTGCCAATGACGAGAGTTGGCTGCTCGAATAGTTGAATGGACTGAGATGGGATGGTGCTGTGGTGGAGTTCTTTAGGGAGCTGTAACGGAATAACTGAGCTAGGTTTTCTGTAGTTTATGAATTAAGAATGACTGATGGTTGTTTCCAGTGAGTCGAGAAAGAAGCAGTGATGATACAAAAGATAACGGAGAAAGTTTGTTGCTGCCAGTGAGAGAGTATATCAACGAGGAGGAGAAGCTACATCGTGCTGGACGATAAAGTATGAAAAGGGTGAAACTCGCTACCATTGGATATGTTGGTGGTCAGTGGTGTCGAGTTCTGGATGAAATACGCTAGAATGATCGGTGATGGAGTCTTGGAGCTAAGCAGCAGAGAAGAAACAACAGAAAGAGACAGGAGGATGGTTTCTGCTGCCATTATGGGGTCCTAATGGAGTTTGTTGTTGATGGAAAACAAGCTGTCAATAGTTCAGGGACGATACGGAGCTTGAGTTTGGGAGAATATGGATCTGAGGTTTGAATCGTTTGATAGTAGACATGTAGAAAATGATGCTCATGAAGACTAGCGAGATGGAGTTGATGTGACGTGGTTATGGAGAAGGAAAGAAGGCTATTATTGGGGCGTCACATTCTATTAGAGGGGCGTCAACTAATAGGACAAAAACGGGTCACCCATAAGTAATATCAAAAACCCCTTATCTCAAATAATTTTATAATGACTAAACAACCCTTATATGGTTAAGCTAATGATAAACTAATAATTAGATTGATAAGATTTTTTATATAATTAGTGAAAAATCATATTAAGTGATTTTGGTGGGAAGAAAAAGTTGATAAAAATGAGAAGTTTTGGAGATTTTTTTCTAAGTAAAACCCTAGATTTTAAATCACCCAAACAATGTTCTTTTTATTTCTCAAAATTGATGAAAGTAAGTAAAAAAAAATTGATTTTTTTAGCTTTTCGGAGCGGTTTACGGCTGGGTTTTTCCTTCGTAGTCAACCGTAAGACAAATTTACGGTTAGGTGATGATGAACTCCTAACCGTAACTAGGTAAAATTAGGAAAACGTAATTTTAAACCAGTTATGGCTGTTTTTTTTTGGTGGAAACCCAACTGTAAATCGATTCTTACTGGTTTTTTGGTGAAACCCAACCGTAAATCGATTCTGGTGGGTTTTTTTGTCGAACCAAGCGTAAAAAACGATTCTGGTTGGTTTTTTGTGATCGAACCTAAGCGTAAATCGATTCTTTGGTTTTTTTTTGTCGAACAATCAAAATAGTTACGGTTGGGTTTTGTTGAGGAAAACCCAACCGTGAATCGGGTTCTGAAACCTAATTTTTTCTAAGATTTCAATCAATCTAACCATTTCAGATGCAATTGGTTTGTTGATTACCATCACTTCTATCAATATGCTTCTTCCGTACCTTTAATAGAGAATTCAATCGAAGATTATAAGTTTTTCGAACCATCGATTGATCGATGATGGTGATGATTTTGATTGAAAAAAAAGAGAGGAGGGAATGATTTATGGTTGATGAAGGAGAGGAAGTTAACAAGAAGAAGAAGAGGAGGAGGAGGAGGAGCAGATCTTTGAATGAGAATTAGGTTTTGATTTTAGTTTTAGTTTTAGTTTTTAGGTTTTGATTTTAGTTAAAGGGTAATCTAGACATTTTGTATTAAATCAAGAATACCCCATAACCAATTTTTTGGTCACTAGAAATCCAAGTGAAGCCCCTCTATTGGAATGTGACGCCCCAATAATAGCCTTCGAAGGAAATGAGGAGCTGGAGGAAAGAAAAGTTACAGGAGGGAGATACGGCTGGAAAAGTCCCAGCCGTGATTACAGTGAAAGAAAAGATTTAAACATCCAGGAGAACATACAGACTGAATAACCTGGCCGTAAGTTAAGAGAAGGGAAGTTACACTATCGGTTCCAGCGGACTGACAGTGAAACAAGTTTATGGGCTGGGCTTCTACAGTTGCAGCATGAGCTTAATAGTCTGTACGTAGGCAGCATGGCCAGACTTTGGCAGTGATGTATTTAGGATATTCAAGGACTTTTGGCAACCTACTCCAACCGCGATTAATACACGGGCGCTTCTACAAATTGGAGACTATTTAAGAGATACTTCTTAACCTAAATATAATATCTCTACATCTCAGAATACACTTTGTTCTTCATCAATATTTTAGGGTTTACCCTTTTAGGGGGAAACCGGGAAACGGTGTAACATGAGAGGCTAAACATTATTTGATTAGGATGAATTCAAGCTCCGAGCGTGAGCTTAATTATTATACAAGTTTATTCGAAGTTTTTATCATATTAACGGTTGTCTTTTCTATATTTAGGGTTTATGATTGGTTTCTAGATTATTCAAGTGTACAATTGGATTAATCTTTTGATCATTGTAATGCTAGTAGATGTTGTGAGATAAGTGTAATAGTCAAACAACTCTCTATGTAAGTAGAAATCGCGAGACCTTACAGAGGGATTCTGTGGAGAAATTTCGAGTGAAGACAACATCATCAAGTGAACCTTGAGCTAAGAGTTTAACTACTAGGATCAACCTAATTCACAAAGCCTAAAGCGTTCAATTGGTTTACACCTTGAGTGAGCTACTACTTGGTGGTTTGGTTGGATAGAATCTGATATTGGAGAGATTTTGTATCCGTAGTATAAGGAGTTTTGGGGATAGCACTGAGCTAGTTGTTATTCTACGGTTGGTGATAATTGATTCTTATGAAAGGTAAACGAGTATATTATGCGAGTCAACGTTTGGTAATGGAAAATGACTCCTAATCATCTTTTCATCTTATTGTTTATTATTATATTAATTATTCAACAAACCCCCTTGTCTTTTATTATTTTGCTGAACTAAATATCCTATCAATTACACAGCTCTCTGTGGGAATGATCCTTACTACCATTATATTATTTATTTAATTAGTGGGAAATATATCTTAATTAATTTGTTTCACCTACGACACGCATCACTTGATGACGCCATCTTGAATCCACGCTTCTAGGATTTCGATTGCCTCTTCAATTGTACACGGGAAAATTAGAGCAGCCTATCCAGTTTCTTGTTGTTATGCAGGCGTCTTAGTCGCAGCTTTCCGGGTTTGAGTTGTCTGTTGTGCTAGTGCCGCATGTTTGGGCTGTTGATAGCCATTCCCCAGACGCATTCTCTTTCCACCCTCGCTAGCGATTGTATGGAGGTTAGATCTTTTGTTAGAAGGACACTTTCTTTCATGAACATCTTTACAAGTTTCTTCATTCTGGGATGGTCGACTGAGTAAAGCAACAGCGGATCACTTAGAAGCTTTTGATGTAATATGGGAATTGATATTTTCCAGGAAGGACGCACATAATGAAATCACCTTTTCATTGCGAGGACTTTGATAAGAACGTGATGAATCCCACGAGTCTTCTTTCTGAGTTTGAGGAAATATCTCTCGATCTTCATGAACATACACGTTAGGTTGGCGGATGTCTTTCCATTCGACGTGACTATAGTCTTCATCTTCTTCACCAGGAATAGGAATATGAATCTTGGAAGAAGGACTACTACCATCAGTATCGATCCAAAATGAATTGTTGGCGGTGTTTCCTACAGAATGAATGCGCGTTGGTTCTTTTGATAGTTGATCCGTGAGGACTTTCAAAAGCGCAAATACTCCATCATGCGTCTTGAAAATAGTAGCTTTATTCCTGACAATATCATTCAGGATTTCATCAAATCATGAATAATTGTTAAATATTGAGACTTCGTAGCCTCGACGAGGGTTTTGAATGAAAGAATGGATTCAGGAATAACACGTGAAATATTGTCAGTGATGGGAGAAGTAAAATTGGGATTGAGGGTTTCTGAACCTTTTTTAAGATCAACCATATTGAGAAATTTAGAAAATTGAAAGTGGGATAGGGGAAATGATTTTAGCAACCGAGAGATCAATCTCCCACTGTGGTCGCCAGTTGTTTGAGGGTAAAAACTGGTTTTGCTGTTTTTGGTAAATTTAGGTGTGTTGATGAGAAATGAATTAGTACCCTAAAAAATGTACTGCATGGGAGTACTTTTAGATTCGAGAGATCAATCTGTAAGACTTTGGCCTAAACCAAGAAATGGCCATTCCATATTCAATTCGGCCACAAGGTGAAGGAGAAGGAGAAGGGTTGATCTTAGGGAAGGAAGCGAAGAAGGTGTTTGAGATCAGAATGTTGAATTATGAAGTGTGGCTGTTTATGACCTGTCTCAGAAAATGGTTTCTGGCTACTTGTGTTGATAACACTTATGTTCCTTCTTGTCGAAAATAGGTTGAAAACCTATTTATACAAGTCATTTGAGCGCAACCATGATCTTGTAGGAAGTGGAGAAGATTGAGTAGTGGAGTAGTGGGGTTGTGTAAGATGTGGTGATCATCATGTGGTCACACCTTCACCCACTACTCTCATCGTTATTAACCGTTCGTCCTTTTATGGCTCGTTCTCTTAATGGGCGCATTGCTCGCCGCACGCTGTAAACCGCCAGACTAATAACCCAATAAGTATCCTCCAGTTTATGACATGTTTGATATCTCGAGTAAGTGGGTCAAGTCATGGGACTTACCGCAACGAATAACATATGGTGCTATTAGGTTAAAAAACTAAGCTGTTTATGAGGCCGATATAAAATATCATATGTATGTATTCGATGCACGTAAAGCATCGTCATTAAGCATCTCATAATAATCGATTTTCATGAAGTATCGTTGTTTTAGAGGTCGATTGAATAAGTCACGGATTGGGCATCTTAAAATAGGCAGCATGGTCGACCACCTTTGGGTGATCGTTTGGTAGCTCTAGGGACAAGCCATCGGTTGGTAAATCTTCCCTGTGAATGAGGGGTGGCCGGTGATCGCAATGCTACTTTGTTGATTATAAGTAGTTACATATTTCCATTGATGTAATTTAGTGTTTAAGGGCCATGCATCCATACCTATTTTGGCTAGTCAAATCAAAGCGTTAGGTGCTGATTTGAATAGGCCGATTGGCCATGTGCAAATACAAGCCACAGGTGTGTATGCCGACATCTCTTAGGCCATCTAAAGTTAGATCTAATCCACTCAAATCGGCCGGAGAATATGGGTGGTCGTGATTGATTTGCGACAGTAATATGTTTTCACAAACACCAATTAGGGTTTTAAAGCAGCCGCGTCCACCCTAGTTCAATCAAACGATTTGGTGTGCCATTGAATTCCCATGAGAAATTCGATTGGTCGGGGATAATATTGGGCCGATGGTGAACGCAGTGGCACCTCCTTGATCATCTGGAATGCGATCTAAAACATCCAACTAGGCTGGCGAAGTTGGACGGATGTGATGGCTTGCGACAATAATATACTGCCGCAACCCAAAATTAGGGTTTTGAAATAGCGTGTATGTCCTAGTTCGGACAAACGACTTAACTCCCTATAGGCTTGCCGCGGGCAGGTCGATCGACCAAATGGGAAGTTGGGTCGCCAACGAATATGTCGGCACTTCCTTAATCCCTTATAGGAAAATCCAAGACATCCAACTAGGCTAGTGAAGTTGGACGGTCGTGATGATCCTGAGACCTTTTTGGCCGGTCTAGCTCGTTTGAGCTCTCTTCCTCAACAGCACGATCACCCGTGTTTGGGATAATTGTTCGAAGCACTGCGGATGTATTAGATGGGATCCGCTTGGTCGGGATGCTAGTGGGACCGCCGGTGGTCATCGTGATGATTGCCTAATTCTTCCAGGAATAGGCTATGCTTGTTGAATCACGCGGACAAGTCGTGTGGCCGTGATCATTTTATGAGACTGGTATGAACAGTCTAGATTTTTCTTAAGGAACTTAAACATATTTGATCGATCTATCTTTTAATTAAAAGTGCATTGGTACAAAAATATCTTTATCATATAATGATACAGCCTATATGAGTATTTTCATGCAGATCTCAATATTGGCACTTCAGGAGATCATGTTATTCTGCTGAGAGTGAACATTAATCGTCATTTCATGTCAATATTGAGAGTTCAGCTGAGAACATAGCATAGGAAAACACTAGGCAGGATCCATCATTAGTGAGTAATGCAACTAGGAGCTTAAATACTCATTAGGCTGTATACTAGTGAAAAATTCATTTAGGAGCTTGAGTTTCAATATAATATGAAGAAAGACATAGGCACTCATCAGATTCTGATATATCCTCCAAATTCCTTGTGAAATATAGAAATATCAAGGTCTACTACTTCTGATGCCGGGTCAGGTAGACAGACTTTTTACAGTTTTCTCCCTAAGCTAAAAACCACCATCAACAATTGGTATCAGAGTATACAAACATGATAATATCTAACAATTTATGTTTTGTGGGATCCAACCTATACGACATGAGTCGAATTAAGGTTAAAAGGAAACAAAGAAAAATATAATTAACGTATCATACGATTTTGATAATGTAAGTCTTATCTTCTCCACCTGGAAATATCTCGGATATGTCTACTAATCAAGTAATTGGAGAACTTAATAAAAATTTAGAAATCTAAGAAAAAATGGTTGATAACTCATGTCGCGAGTCTGATGAATCAAATTTCGAATTTAAAAGAAAATCTACAGTGTTAGTTAAAAAATTCGAAAAAGTTGGTTATTTTCTTACCTCTAAAAATCAAAGTTTAAAAACGAAAATAAATAACCTTCAGAATGAGATAAACGTTAAAGACTTGTCCCTTAAACTACTTCAAGAAAGTAAAGATTCTCCTAGTAATGTCTTTATGTCCACTACAAAGTATGATAAAAAACCATGAAATAGTTACAGAAGAGTCCATGGAACGAGAAAGGTATTTTAAATAAACTCGAATTCAAAGTGTTCATCTGATTCTGATATGGAAAAGACAGATGATGAAAAGGCAAGGGTACCCAAATATACCTCAAGCTAAAACGTTTCCACCTATAAGTCCTTTCTTAGAAAGTGATTGTCTATGGACTGAGCCGAGAAAATACAACTAATCGGTTCATACTTTGTGTGATTGTCTATGAATACGAGATCGAGACAATACAACAACGAAGTATGTTTACTTGATACAAAGGTTCGGACTTAACCAAACACAATAGGATTGCTTATCAAATTAATAGGAATTAAAGTTTGTGTAATTTACTTTAATTATAATAAAAAAATTATAATGCAGAAATATAAAGTAAATGACACAGCAAGATTTGGTTAACGAGGAAACCGCAAATGTAGAAAAACCCCGGGACCTTGTCCAGAATTGAATACTCTCAGGATTAAGCTTCTATATAAAATCAAACCAACTTCGTATAGATCAGACCAAGCAACTAGACCTATAGTTCACCTAGTTCCGTATGTATTCCCACGCCTCCAACTGTAAACAAGTCATGTACTTGGAATAATTCCTTTGGTTCGTATTCCAAATCATAAAGGAACAAAAAATCTGTTTGGTATCAACTCTCTTCAACCAAGTGATATGAGTTGGACAAAGGCTCTTCTGTTTATCTCAAATAAACTCCTTCGCCAGGTCCTTAGATCTATCTTATATTCAACTTCCCAAGGTAATTGTTAAGATTTTGCAATCAATACTTTTAATCACAAAGAATTGTATTGATGTCGATCTACTCAACTAATCAATCTAATCTACCGCAAGTATAACCCGATTATAGTTGGATCCTCTTTTACCGAAACAAGTATTGTGCACACCAAAGATTATAAACCCAAGTCAGATCTTAAATATATTCTTTGTCTTCAAATCTTCTTAAATCTTCAATAAACACCTGCACACAACTACTTGAATCTCTTGTGATCAATCATGCACAGAACGGAGTCTGTTAACAATGGATTATCACAAGATCGTCTTTAACACTAACAACGGTCTAAAGATCCATGTTATAACTTCGAACTAGTTTGAGTGAATCTTATATCAGAAGAGAAGATTCTCAAGCATAAACAAACTAGAAGCAATCAAAGTTCAACCACCGTTAGTCAATCAAATCAATTGAAAACAAAATATAAACCGTAATTATCTAGTTTCCCACCAACGGTACTAATCGAGATTCTAAATGCAAAATAATACTTTAAACTGAGAGGACGTAAGAGATTTCGCCTAATTAGATTACTCTCCTCTATGAATAGGTAGCTTCACCAGTAACAACACAACCGAGGAAGTTTGCTGTCACGAAGGATTAGTTTGCTAGAAAGGAAAACTTCAAGTATTTATAGACAAGGAAGTTAAAATCGAAAATATTCTCAAGATATGCAATATAATTTCCAAATTCGGTTTTCAAAATTCCTGAGAATTCTCTGTCCAAAATATTGATCGAAAATCTCCTTGGAAAATCTTTAACTAGTAAATGCACATTACTAATTCTTATTTTCCATATATGAAATTAAAAACCTTAAATAAAAGATTCTTCACTTAGTGAATTTCGATCCTGGGATTTTCTTCCTTTTAGCTATGAAGGAATAACTTTGAACAATAAAATATACGCATTCGACATCCTTACTTTGTAAGTCCTCTTTCATACTTACACACTTGAAACCGATTTACCACACTTCCAAACAAGTTTAGAATTGGTTCATCTGACTTTCAAGAACTATATGATTGATCAAGAACAGTCAATCACAAATTATGGGTTTAACGGTTCTACCAAAACAAGTTTCGGTTGTACCTACATGTGAGTATTGTGCATAGTCAAACTAGCTTTCCAAAATTCGGTTGCCTAGGTACTAGGATAGGTTCCCCACATATATATGGTATCTAACTTATATGTGTTTCACATGTCCATAGGATCGGTTCCCCTTTCTTTTATAAACCTTTTTGCACCTCATACAAGGATAGATTCCCATTTGTGATGTGTTGCAACTCTTACTAGGATCGGTTCCCCTTTACCCAGAGTTAGGTCTTACAAACTACACAAAATCGATCATACCATAAGGTGATTACTTAAGATCAGCTTCACTAATAAAAGTCATACCAATACATAAGTCAAGCCTCATGTGAATAGTTTTACCAAGAACACAAACAAGTCATGAGCGGTTGTACTAATCACACATATTGGTCGTTTATAAAATATGTAATGAATAACAATCATAATAATGCATGGAGATTTCTTTTCGATTCACAAAACAAGTTCATGAACTTACTTCCTTAAAACACATGTAGAACATTGTTTCCTAGGATAAAATCCTCACCTCATACCCATACATAATCACAATAGCATTCAAACGATTATGTCGATGTCTTATCTACAAAGTTTAATGGTTAAGCAATAAACCTCGTATTATATTCCTTAATACTATGTCTATCTAGAGTGTTTATGCTTCGCAGTTTTTGTTTTCAATATGCACGAATTGAAAGATACATTAGGGAATGAAATAGTTCAAGTCAAATATCACTAACCTCAAGTGGAAGGATGATGTTGTGGTTGTAGATCCTTACTTCTTCACTTATTCAAGTCTTCGCAATACTTATAATGTCTCATATCCTAATACTTTCAATCTAACCTATACGAAGTTGACTTTAGTACATAATCAAGCGACTCTTATAATAAGTTCTTATTCACTAAAATATGACAACCAAAATTGACATATCAACGCTTGGTGGGTTCAACCGAGCTATGATCTAACAAATAAGGACGTACAAAATTACATCATGGACTTTTGTTCTCTTCCTCTTGAAAATAGGAAGTTAAAAAGGAGAATCAGAATCCTTGAATGTAGACTCAATTGAAGAAAGTCCAAAGACAAGGATGGACTCCAACGATAAATTATATTTTGAGAATCGGTCTAAAATTTTTCGAAAGTTTTGTGTTCGAAGAATGTTGAATGTGAAAAACTTCTTCAAGATTTACAAAACTTGAGAAAAAACTTGCAACAACTAAAGTAAGTAATGACTCTCAACAAATATCGAGTCATGCTTTGGAAAAACATGTTAAAAAATTTCGTCCGGAAGTGGCCTCCAACTTTCAGGGTCAACTCCTTGTTGACGCTCATGCTCAATGATCATATTATGTAAAATGGTACAAGTCTTCATGATCTTCCCTATATATTTTACATTCCACATACGTGCCTGCCCCTTGATAATAAAAAAGTGGGGGTCTAACAACCACACCCAATATTTCGATTAGGCAATCCGTATGGACTAACTCCAATATACTTATAAGAGAATTAACTATACAGTCAGACTCAGTCAAGGAAAATACTTTCAAGAGTTATATCTATGTTTCTCAATGTAATCAGCAAATCAAACAGATAGAAATTCACAAGTCAGATTATTATGAGAAACAACTTAAACGGTATCAAATACCAATGTTCAAGTGTCAATCAATTTATATCAACAACCAAAGGTTGTATTATCTAATTGATTAAACTACGCACAACCTGTGATATTTCAATTATATAAACAAATATAATGTGGATTAGCAATAACACAGATACCAGAATTTATCAAGTTTAGTTGTCAAAATTATAAGTCTTTATTTTTAGTCTACTTATAGCTATGTATCGGATTAGGATATAATATTTAGTTGAGCTTTATCAACAAAAGGTATGTGGATACTTGAACTCATCTATTACTCAGAAGTCTATCTCTATTCTAAGTGTTGAGCCAACCAAGTGTACATGTTTAGGTATGGTTACCCATATCTAAATAAAGGAACATTTCATTTGTGTGTAACAAGCTAAGTTTGATTTGACGGGTACACGTACGGTCTCAAGTTTTATTTTAAACCTATCACGTAAACCCTAAATCTCTCGAGTCTTTACTTATATATACCTATCCAATTGAGTTAATCTTATACTCTAGGTTTCATATTATCAATGGATTCTTCTTCTTCCTGCTCTTTGGAATTGCCTAAATATTTCATTGATAAGGCGGTATATTTCGAACTCGATAAAGAGAAGGGAAAAGTTGTTGAAATTGAAGTTTCTATTCCTCAATCCTTTGATTCACTTTCGGATATAGAAGAAATTGAAGAGATTTCGTCAGATGTAGTTCTAGACTTCCTAAAGGAATTTGAGGAGGCAAAGCATCAACTTGTTGATACAATGAATTGTCTTGATGTGGTAAGAACTGAGTTGAAAAAGGTTAGGACTGACCTTGTTCTCATGAAAAACCGTGTTAAAGAACTTCCCAATAAACATTGATTGAGATCTTTTTCAACACGAAGTCTGTTGAGATATGATGAATGAGTCTCGAGCAAACGTTTTTCTCTAATTGAGTTTTCCTTAAAAATATCCTCAAGAGAACTAATCTTTCCACGTTGTAGAGTAGTTTCTTGTAGAAGTTTCTCAATGTTCTTAATGAAGGACACAACAATGTTATAGAGATCACGTTCTCGATCAAGAGACTTTTCAAATTCATCAATAAGCTGATCATGATCATTAAAATAAATAGTCTTTGATGTAATTTTTGAAATTCTGGTGAGCTCCTTTTCAGCTTTTGCCAGAGTGTCACATGCCTCATGAGAGGAAGAAATTTCATTATCAAATTGAGCATTTTTTCTATCTCGGGATTCGGAAGAATCAACTAAGGAACGATCCTTTGAGGTGTTTCCAAGACACTTGATGTAATCAAAAGCTTTAGGATACATTTTGGTATGCACAACAGAGATTTTGTCCTCAGACTCAGATTGCCACAAACACAGACTTGTGAGGTATTTCAAGTGTTTGCCTACTCTGATACCAATTGAAAAAGCGGGGGTTTAACAACCACACCCAATATTTCGATTAGCAATTTGTATGGACAACTCCGAGTTATTTTCTAGAGAATCAACTAGACAGTCAGACTCAATCAATAGTCCCATGATTTATGTTCAGTTATCATGTTAATATTTTTTGTTTCTTTTTCAGAAAATGAAAGATCGAATTATATCGTGAAGACGTACACAAAGAAATCTTTTAAATTTTATATATTCTATGAGCAATTGAAATATGTTGTACCTTGCAATAACCTTGAATAAATATTGCAGTGTGAACATGTTTTTAAATAAGCAAGAGGAGACTTAAATTCAAACATAAAAAAACATACATGGGATTAAAGTAAAAAAAAAACATCCTAATTAAATTAAATCAACTGGAAATTAAAATAACAACTAATTAACTAATAACCAAGACAACTAATTAACTAATTAAGAGGATCATATCCCAACTGGGTACATATTTCCTGCTGCATCTTAGATACCGCATATCTCTTCCATTCAGGGACCTTTTCCACATCCATTATAACATTTCCATACTTTGTGCCTAATATATAGACATTTCTTCGTTTTGGGATTTCTTCTCTATTGCCAAGGTGAAAAATCGGGGATCTAACAACCACACCCAATATTTTGATTAGAAATCTGTATGGACAACTCCGAGTTACTTTCTAGAGAATCAACTAGACAGTCAGACTCAATCAATAGAAAATAAATCAAGGAGTTTATATCTCTATCTCTCGATTTGATTTACTTAAGCAAATATAATCTGCGAGTCTTAATCAAAGAGAGATAACTTGGATGGTACCAAAGACCAATATCCTAGTGTCAATCAATTTAAATCAACAACCAATAAGGTTGGATATTATAATTGATCGAACAACGCACAACCTATATTATTTCAATTATATAACAAAATATAATGCGGAAAAGAAATAACACAGACACCAGAATTTTGTTAACGAGGAAACCGCAAATTTAATGGATCCCTATCTATTCTGATACTCGGGAACCAATTACAAGAGGTCCTAGACTTAGTCCTTCTGAAAAATTCGCTAATCAAGCAATGTTTAATCTCTCTGGAAAGAGCACTTGTCAAAGGCAGAAGGATAAAAATTAAAAATGTTCATTTAATGAGCTAAAAGCTCATACTTGTGTGAATTAATCACAAGGTTGAATATCTCGCATACAAAAAGCCTAGTTCCGAGAGAATTAAATAGGTATACCCCATAACAAAGTGAATCTAATTATGTAGCTAATCTTTTATCGTTTTTAGAAGGATAATTAGTTCACTGGTTCGCGAGTATTTTTTTGTTTTGTTCGTTTTCTCTTCCTTGCCTAAAATTACTTTTGGAAAATAAAAGTGCAGTTTTTGTCTCCATGCTGAGATTTTTGAACACTCGTCTTACGGGTACACGTACGGTTTCAAGTTTTCTTTTAAACCCATCCCGTAAACCCTAAATCTCTCGAGTCTTTACTTATATATATACCTATCCTATTGAGTTAATCTTATACTCTAGGTTTCATATTATCAATGGATTCTTCTTCTTCCTGCTCTTTGGAATTGCCTAAAGATTTCATTGATAAGGCGGTATATTTTGAACTCGATAAAGAGAAGGGAACACTTGTTGAAGTTGAAGGTTCTCTTCCTCAATCCTTTGATTCACTTTCGGATATTGAAGAGATTGAAGAGATTTCAGCAGATGCAGTTCTAGACTTCCTAAAGGAATTTGAGGAGAAAAAGCAGCAACTTGTTGATACAATGAAGTATCTTGATATGGTAAGAACTGAGTTGAAAAAGGTTAAGACTGACCTTGTTCTCATGAAAACTCGTGTTAAAGAACTTCCCAATAAGGATATCCTCTTCAAAGGAGCAGAGGATGATGTCGTTCACAATCTCCAAGACCTTAAGACTCAAGAAGGTCCGGAACTGTCTATTTAACTTTAGTTCAATGTGGCATGGAGGTTTTGTGTTCAATTTAGTTTGTTTTGATTTTGTTTGCTTAGTAAATCTTCTATTTTTCTTGTTTTGTTTAAAAGAATAACTATTGTTTTGGAATAACCATTATTGTGATTACACATAGTTATATCCAAAGTTTTCATCTTCTTGTTCTTAGATTTATTGGTTTAAAGTCTAAACTTGTTTGGAAGATGACTTTTTTGCAGTATTAATCTTTTTGATTTTATATATTGCAATATTGTTATGGGATATGTGTGTTTACGTCCGTGAACCTGATTGTCCCATGTTTGTCAAAAGTAAAGTCATTCGTGAATTGATATGCAAATATTGATAAAAGAATGAATAGACTTTTGACAAAACACGAAAGTTAAGCCTATATTGTCAAATATTGATGTAAGATAGGTTAAAATCTTTTGTGATTCAAGGATTATGTCTATTGTGTGTCATTGTGCAAATAGTGATGGAAACATAGAATGAATCCTTGCTTATTCCACGGTATAAAGTCGATCCTCCGATCCACAATTTTTGTGTAAATATTGTGTTTTTCCATGAAGTATCCTATGTTAAGCACTAAAACAACAAAAGTTGATTGATTTTGTGATTAGCTTAGTTGTTGGTCCATAAGGTACTTTATGTTGAACATGATTGAACTAAATTAATCATCTTGTGTGATTATTTAGTTAGCACTCCATAAGTTTTCTTATGTTTGAGCATCTTTTCGACTGAGTTGGTTCTTCATGATTAACTTAGTCATTGCTCCATATATTTTTCTTATGTCGAGTGTGACCAATTAAATTGATTATTTTTGTAATTATTTTGGTTGAGTATGACAATTAGATTATTTGCGAGTTTTCTTGTGATTAATCTAATTGATTTAAGTCTCCATAAGTTTACTTGTGTCGAGCATATTTAGTCAAATTAATCTTTGTTCTCCTTGGTTAATATGATTGAATATTCCAAATTCATACTTGTATGTGATTTGTTGAGTCTAAAGAAATCCTTCTTTCCTTTTGGAAATTAAGGTCGCTCTTGTTGTTCCCTTGGGAATGACGTTGTATGGGGGAGAGTTCTTTTGAACTTGCGCGTAATTTTCAAATCTTTGTGGGGAGTGCGGCTGTGGAATATTAGAGGGGTTATCTTGTATCTTTATGAACTCCTTGATGAATGCATTTATCTTAGGCTTTATGATTGCATCTAAACAAGATGATATACATTTAACTTTGGTCATGAAATGTCTCTTACGGAAATTTCATTTGGATCCCGTTCTTGTACCTTTGCCAATTTTATTGACAAAAAGGGGGATAATTAATATGTAGTTCACACTACAACATATGGTTTCCGGATCATTATGTAAGGGGGAATGGTTTCCATGTGAGATGGAGTATTGACTAAGGGGGGTTGAAGTATCACCATAGTATTTTTGTTAAAGTTGTGATGTAATTGGACTTTGACGCTGTGTAATGATACTATGACATTGTATAACAATGATTGAGAACTATTGCTTTTCTCATTGTTATAGCTACGGATTTTCAACAATGATGGTGCTAAACTTACAACCTTTGGGATCACTGGATTACTTGGAAGTGACGAAGATATCGAGTATTTTTGAAGATTAGACGACATATGGAATATGAGCTACAAAGTTTATTTACATATTTTGTATTCCATGTGTATTAATTGTTTTGCCACTAAAATTGACAAAGGAGGAGATTGTTAGAGCATTTCTCGGTCGAACTCGCATGCGTTGCTGTCTCAAGAATGTTTGTCAATATTAGTGATCAAAACTATAAAGTCTTTGATTTCTAGTCTACTATAGCTAAGGTCTCGGACTAGGATAGAAAGTGTAGTTGAGCTCAAGAACTTCATGGCGATCATCATACAAGATGGATGACTACTCAAGGAACCAGTGGATCTTCATAGACTAAAAGGTATGTGGAGACTTGAACTTATATATCACTGGAAAGTCTATATATTTTATCTCATATCTTGAGAAAAAAGTCGTGTTACTATATAGACTAAGAATATACACATATGATATTTCGATCTGAGTATATCTCGCTTATCTATTTCTCGAACTATATGTTGGTAAAGATTTCTCTTTAGCCAAGTTCATCTTTACCTAGTGACGAAAGTTATGTTATTTTTCAATCATTTTGGAAATTGCTCTGACGAAAAATAGTATGTGAATAACTATATAATGCCCTCTGAGAATGTTTCAATGATTGAAATGGGAGTTTAGATAATATAACCATTAAAGGATATAAGAATTGTTGTGGTAACACATATATGTATAAGTCCTTAGTGCTTGAACCGAAGTTTGCGAACTTTGTTGATCAAGTGAAACCGGAGAATTGCGTGAGCTTCAGTCCACGAACCCAGTCCGCGAATTGGCGGAAGTTCTCTATCGAGAATTTCTGCTGGGGTTTGTGAACTCCATACGGGAACTTAAGTCCGCGAACTTGAGTAGGTTATGTCTAAAAACGATGTTTGTGAACTTATCTTAATAAACTAAGGAATTCTATTGAAAACTGTGGATTTATAGTTCATGAATCGATTCGAGTGAATCATATAGTTTTTTCTTTAATTGTGTCTTGTATAGTACATAAAGATCTAAGCAATTGAACAACTCTCTAACTAGTTCATTTGAGTCATTTGGACTAGTTATGGTGAAGAAGAATATGGTTGATATGTAAGTTATCATTTGGCTAACCATTTGGTTAACTAGTGTTGAACCAACTAATGTATAAGTTTGGGTGCGGTTTTCACAAGCCTACAAACGTGCAGTACATGTACGTATAACAAGCTATGTATTCGATCTAACGGTTGATAAATATTAGCTTGTATATAATCAAGTTTTCATCTAACGGTGAATATTGAATGCTTTGTTACTAAGATAACATTGATTGCAAACCCTGATTTCAAGACTATATAATGGAGAACTCTAGCAACTTGGAAACCTAATCCCCACACATTCTGTGTGATACTAGTTTTCTAAGCTAGAATCGATTCTCCTTTAACCTTTGGTTTTCTTCTTCTAAAACCATGTTAATGACTTAAATACTTCATTGGGATTGTGAAGCCAGACCGATACTACTTTATCGTAGTTGTGTGATCTGATCTTACATCTTGCATCTTCTATCGTACGAGTACAATTGTGATAATTGGCTTGATATTTCTATCTCCGATAGGCAAGATATAAAAGTAGTCACAAACACTTTGTCTCGTCGTTTGTGATTCCTCAATAATCTTCTTCGCTGCGTCGATTAAGTTTCTTGTGAGGTGATTGATAAAGCTGAGCTATTCTTTGAGAATATAAGTCTGGTTTTATCAATTGGTTCCTGTTCACCTTGATTTATCAAAAGACATAACAAAACTCATAGGTTTATTCGTGGGAGACGAATTTATCTATCCTTGTAGACTTTTCTGTGTGAGACAAATTTGTTTATTAAAGTCTTCGACTTTGGGTTGTAGCAACTCTTGGTTGTGGGTGAGATCAACTAAGAGAATCAAGTGCACAGTATCCTGCTAGGATCAGAGGCGTAGGAACATAACTATACCTTGGATCAGTGTGAGATTGGTTAGGGTTCAACTACAGTCCAGACTGAAGTTAGCTTGGAGTAGGCTAGTGTCTGTAGCGGCTTAATACAATGTAGGTTTAATCTAGCCTAGGTGTGGTTTCCTCGTTAACAAAATTATGGTGTCTGTGTTATTTCTTTTCCGCATTTTATTTTGTTATATAATTGAAATAATACAGGTTGTACGTTTTTTAATCAATTAGAATATACGACCTTATTGGTTGTTGATTTAAATTGATTGATACTTGGATATTGCTCTTTGGTACCATCCAAGCTATCTCTCTTTGATTAAGACTCGCATATTATATTTGCTTGAGTAAATATCAAATTGAGAGATAGAGATAATAAACTCCTTGAGATATTTTCTATTGATTGAGTCTGACTGTCTAGTTGATTCTCTAGAAACTATCTCAGAGTTTTCCATACAGATTGCTAATCGAAATATTGGGTGTGGTTGTTAGACCCCCGCTTTTTCAATGAGATAATCATAGTTCACAGACATAAACACACATATCCATAACATTATTTGCAATATATGAAACCAATAAAGATTAAATACTGCAAAATCATCTTCTAAAAATTACAAATGAGCTTAGAAGAGAAGTACTCCAAGAATCCAAGTGCCCAAGTCCAAGTAAAGTGGAACTAGTGCGACAAAACTGAGCAACACACTCAAAAAACAAGATTCGGGAAAAAGGACCAATATTAAGTCATCCAAATCCATGGTATCTTATCTCCATTTTGAATATAATTCAAATAGGAAAAGAATGCAAAAATAATGAGGTCATTCTGAGCTCGGACGAAGAAGTTACGGCCAAAACAAGCTTTTTATCGAATACCGAAAATAGAAAAAGTTTGCATACGGGATTTTGTGACCTAGAGAAGTTTGCAAACAGGTATGCGAACTGAAGTCCCTGGATTTTGATTTTAAATGATGGTATGCATACCTGGTATGTGTACCATGAAGGCCAAATATCCCGAACTACTATTTTTGAACCTACACATTTAAGAACCTTAAACACATATCAAGTTAGGTAGACATGAACGATACACAAGGTACATAGATCATTATAAGTACTTTAAGCATATAATAAATCATAAATCTTGGTCAAGTTTAGAGATATACCTTTTAGAAGAATTCAATCGTGCTTACGGATTTACCAAAAATTCAATATCATACCTAACACAATATGTGAGCCCCAATTCTCGTGCTTCCCTCACCGTATACATAGCAGGGCATTCCTTGGCAATGATGCACTTACAACATAATCAAGTTGTGTTGAGGTGAACAAGGTTTTTCTCACCACAAGTGACTGAAACAGACTTTTCCGTAACTATGGATTTTTCACCATCAATAGTTTTTAGCTTATTCTGTTTCACTTTTGGATTATCATGAAAGAGATCGCTTTTAGAACCTTTCACATCCAAATACATCTTTCCAAAGAACTTTTTAAGTTCCATCATCATGGATACTGCCTTCTCCATAGTCATGGAATTTTTTGGGAGATCATACCCTTTTTACACTCAAAGCATCATTGAATTCCTTTGGTATCTACTTCTGAGTGTGTTTAGGAACAACCATACCCTTATTCCTGTTACTCTCTTCTAGAATTTTCGGAAGAAAATTGGATTGACTATTCGTTTTTCAAGTTAGTCTTTCTCCAATTGGGAGCATCGAATTTTGTCTTCGTCTTTACGAAGTTATCCTTTTGATAACCATTATGATTGTGAAAAGGATTCGTATGACGTTTATAGGAAAATCTAGGTTGGATTACAACCTAGGAAAATCTGGGTTAGATTACAGCACTGATTTCTTTTCCTAGAGGTTGGATTACAACCTTTAATGTTAAGAGGATTATCCTTAACATAAGATCTTGGATTCACAACTTCTTGTGATGCCCAAACAAGAACATCATGAAGTTTCTCATTCCTTATACGAAAACAATATCTCCTTTCCGGGTGACCTTTATTTCCGCAATAATGACAAATATAAGGAACATTCTTACTCGAATTCATGTTGTTTTTGGAGGTTGATATACTTTGCTCTTTCGAAACTTAACTTCCGGTGAAGGAATTTCACTTTTTCCATCAGTGGAAACCTTTTTTTAAGAATCACTAACCTTGACAAATTTTACCTCTTTCCTAGTACTTGGAGCATTTATTCCCTTATAGCCCAATCCGTGTGTATCACGATGATGTTTACTTGTTCCTAGCATATTGGTTAATTTGATTGAACTATTTCAAGTCATCTTCCAACATCTTGATTTTATCAAGAGCAACAACTAAATCAACCTCAAGGAGTTTTTCTCGAGCGAGATAAGCGCTTTCTATGTCATCAAAACTTGCTTGCTGGGAGTTAATCCTTTCTTAAATTTTTGTAATTTTCTCTTTCAACAAGAAGTATTTTTGATAAACATTATCACATTCAAGTGACTTTCTACTCAGGTTTTCCTCAGAAACTTTGAGGATTGATTCGTAAGAACGATTCAAAACACAAAGTCCTCCGTAAATACTTTTCAATTTCTTGTTTTATTGACAGAGAGTAGACAGAAATGTATGACATGAGAAGTTCTCATCTTCGTCTTTTCCAGTGAATTAAATAGCTTAACATACCCTGAGACTTCGTCATCAACATCTCTATCAAAAACTGAATCACCTTCATCATAAATTTCATCCAACTGTTCTTCTAGGAATGTTTCCCAGTTATCAACAGTTTCTCCATCAAGATAATATTTATATATTGACTTATATGTGACAGTTCTCTCAAGTGAATCCAAGTTATGAAAATCATCTGGTAATTTCTGAATTGGTACGTTAATAAAGATAGACTCGTCCATACTAACCAAATTTCTACAAGCACAGACTTATGAGGTCTTGGCGTGTTAACCTGCTCTAATACCAATTGAAAAATCGGGGGTCTAACAACCACACCCAATATTTAAATTAGGAAATCAGTATGGACTATCTCCAATATACTTCCAAGAGAATCAATTAGACAGTCAGACTCAATCAAGGAAAATACAATCTAGAGTTATATCTATGTTTCTCAATGTAATTAGCAAATCAAATAGATAGAAATCAGCGAGCCTGATTATTATAAGAAACAACTTGAACAGTACCAAATACCAATGTTCAAGTGCCAATCAATTTATATCAACAACCAAAGGTTGGATTATCTAATTGATTGAACTACGCATAACCTGTGATATTTCAATTATATAAACAAATATAATACGGAAAAGCAATAACACAGACACCAGAAATTTTGTTAACAAGGAAACCGCAAATGCAGAAAAACCCTGGGACCTAGTCCGGATTTGAACACCATACTGTATTAATCCGCTACAGACTCTAGCTTACTACAAGTTAACTTTGGACTAGAATGTAGTTGAGCCCTAACCAATCTCATACTGATTAAGGTACAGTTGCATTCCTTAAGCCTCTGAATCCTAGTAGGACTATATGCACTTGATTACCTTTGCTGATCTCACCCACAACTAAGAGTTGCTACGTCCCAAAGTCAAAGACTTGATAAACAAATCTGTCTCACACCGAAAAGTCTATTGAATAGATAAATATGTCTCCCACAGAAATACCTATGAGTTTTTGTTTCGTATTTTGATAAATCAAGGTGAACAGGAACCAATTTGTTAAAGCATTGCTCGGTTGAACTCACCAATCGTTGGTATGTCAAGTTTGGTTGTCATATTTAAGTGAAGCATAACTAATTTAAGAGTCGCTTGATTTAAATGTACTAGAGTCAACTTCTTATAGGTTAGCTTGAAAGTATTAAGGTGAGACATTACAAGTATTGCGAAGACTTAAAGAAGTGCGGAGCTACAACGACAACATAATCCTTCCACTTGAGGTTAGTGATATTTTACTTGAAATGTTTCATTACCTAACGTATCTTTCAAGTCGTGCATATTGAAAACATAAAACTGTGAAGCATGAACACTCTAGATACACATAGTATTAAGGAATACAATATGAAGTTTCTTGCTTAACTATTAAACTTCGTATATAAGACATTGACATAATCGTATGAATTCTATTGTGATTATGTATGGGTATGAGGTGAGGATTTCAACCTAGGGAACAATATTTACATGTTTTCTAAGGAAGTAAGTTCATGATATGTGTTGTGAGCCAAAAAGGAAATTGCCAGGCGTTATTGTGGCTGTTCTTCATTGCATATCTTATGAACGACCCGCTCACGACTTGTTTATGTTCTTGGTAAAACTATTCTCATGATTCCTGACTTATGTATTGGTATGACTTTTATTAGTGAAACCGATCTTAATTAATTACCTGGGGTATGATCGGGTTGTGTATGTCTGAACTTATTACTGGGAAGAGGGGAACCGATCCTAGTAAGAGGTGCAGTGCATCACAAGGGGAACCAATCCTTGTATGAGGTGCAGCAAGGTTTATTGAAGAAAGGGGAACCGATCCTATGAACATGTGCAACACGTTTTTGGAAAGGGGGAACCGATCTTATGTACATGTGAAGTGCATACAAGTTAGATACCAAATATATGTGGGGAACCGATCCTAGTACCTAGTCAGCCGTATCTTTGGTAAGCTAGTGTAACTATGCACACTACTCACATGGAGGTAGAACCGAAACTTGTTTTGGTAGAACCGTAAACCCATGAGTTGTGATTGAGTAGTATTTGATCAATCACATAGTTCTTGAAAGTCAGATGAACCAATTATAAACTTGTTTGGAAGTGTGGTAAATCGGTTTCAAGTGAGAAAGCATGGAAAATACTTGCAAGAGAAAGATGTCGTCACTCTTTGAACACGGTGCATTAATGCTTATTTTATTTTGTTCAAAGAAATTCCTTAACGGCTAAGAAGGAAGTAAATCCCAATATCGAATTTAAATAAGTTAAACATCTTTTTAATTAAGGGTTTTTAATTATATATGGAAAATAAGAATTAGTAATGTGCATTTGCTAATTAAAGATTTTCCAAGGAGATTTCGATCATTATTTTTGGACAGTGCATTCACAGGAATTATGAAAACCGAATTTGGTGGAGTAATGAAAAATATCTTGAGAAGCTCAAGCGCAACCCGTTGGTGGGAAACTAGATATTGTGGTTTATCTTTAGTTTTCGTATTGATTTGATTGACTAACGGTGGTTGAACTTTGATTGCACCTAGTTTGTTTATGCTTGAAAATATTCTCTTCTGATATAATATTCACCCAAACTAGTTCAAGGTTTCGACATGGATCTTTAGACTGTTGTTATATCTAAAGACGATCTTGTGATAATCCATTGTTAACAGACTCCGTTCTGTGTGTGATCGGTCATAAGATATTCAAGTAGTTGTGTGCAGGTGTTTATTGAAGATCTAATAAGATTTGAAGACAAAGAAGATATTGAAGATTTCTAACTTGGCTTTTACAATCTTTGGTGTGCATAATACTTGTTTGGGAAAAAGAGGATCCAATTAATTATAGGTTTATCCTTATGGTAGATTGGATTGATTAGTTGAGGAAGATCGGCATCAATATGTTTCCTTGTGATTAAAGGTATTGATTGGCTTAATCTTAATGTTTTCCTTTAGGTGATTGAACATAAGATAGATATTGGAACCTGGAAAAGGAGTTTATGTTAAGATAAACAAGGGAACCTTTGCGCAACTTATATCACTTGGTTGAAGAAAGTTGATACCAAACAGATTTGTTGTTCCTTTGCTGTTTGGAATACGATCCAAAGGAATTGGTCCAAGTACGTGACTTGTTTACAGGTTGGAGGCGTGGGAATACAGACAGAACTAGGTGAACTATAGGTTTAGTTGCTTGGTATCAACTATACGAAGTTGGTTTATTTTGTATAGCGGCTTAATCATGAGAGTATTCAATTCTGGACTAGGTCACGGGGTTTTTCTGCATTTGCGGTTTCCTCATTAACAAAATATTATTGTGTCATTTACTTTATATTTTCGTATTATAATTGTTTTATTATAATTAAAGTAAATTGCACAAACGTTAATTCCTATTTACTTGATACGTTAATCCTATTGAATTTGGTTAAGTCCGAACCTTTGTATCAAGTAAACACACTTTGTTGATGTATTGTCTCGATCTCGTATCCATAGACGATCACACAAAGTGTGAACTGATTTGTTATATTGTCTCGACTCAGTCCATAGACGATCACTTTCGGGGAAAGGACTTACAGGAAGGAAAATTAAAAGCTTGAGGTATATTTGGGAAATATATTTACGGTCCGGGCCAGAAGATGGCGTCATTTAGGAATGTTGGGATTGATATGGGAAATTAGTTGATTCTCTTGTATTTGATAACAGTTGTTTTAGTTTTTCTCGGAGATTTGAAGATTCTGGCTCCGTAAAAACCGCAAAAAATCTCACATGGCGTCTCCTTCTTCTTCCTCATCATATCTGTGAAACCTACACCAATATGTTCCTGGTATTTTCTGGATCTGTCAAATGATTCAAACAAAGTTATATCTTTACCAGAAAACGCTAAAAACCCTAATGAAAATATTGCAAACCCTAACGAAAATATGACAAACCCCAATGTTAATGCTACTGGTAATGGTAATGGTAATGGTATGAATAAATCTTATGCTAGTATGGTTTCTTCATTCAAACCGCTTGATTTTGATTCATCAAAATTGGCCAAACCTTGTTTCAATGGTTCTCATGTTTCAATCCGCATATATATCAAATGGGGGTGCAAGATTGCAAGAGCTGGCTAATAGGTAGATTAGTTCTACCTAAGGGTATGGATCCAATGAAGATCCCAGAGATTCAGGATAAACTAAAACAACTGTGGAATATCAAACCCTGGTTTATTTCCCCTTTAGGTAAAGGTTTCTCATGTTTCAAGTTTGCTTGTGAAGAAGATGTCACTTTTGTCCGTTATGTAGGAGCCTTCAATATCAAACCTGGGATTTTTCATTTTCGTAAATGGATCCCAAACTTTAATCCTTATAAACATCATCAGACGCTAGCTCAGGTGTGGGTTCGTATCTATGATTTAAGCTATGAATACTGGAGAGCTAAAACTCTGTTTGAGATATCAAGTACATTAGGTGATCTTTTATACATTGATAAAGAGACTTTAACAAGAAGCTTTGGTTTATACGCAAGAGTCTTGGTTGAAGTCGATCTATGAAAACCACTACAATACGAAGTTCTTGTTGAGCGTAATGGCTATTATTTTTTCGAATCAGTTGATTATGAAAAAATTCCCTCTTATTGTTCCTTTTGCAAAACAATAGGTCATGAAGAAGGCTCATGTAAGAAGAAGAAACAAAAATAAGTTGGTATCAATGAGCAAAATTTGGATACTGTCAATAAAACAAAGCCTCAATATGTCCCTAAAAAAGATTAATTCATCTTATACAGGTGATAATAGTGGTGTTCCTCCGGTAATACCTGAGATTACTAATAATGTTGTTGATGCTACACAGTCTGGTGGTAATGTGTCTATTCCACCTGCCGGAAACAAGGATAACAACTCTGTTGCTGATGTTGAAGTTCTTAATGGAACAGTTGTAGTTAATTTGCCACTTAATACTGAGACTCATTCAGAAATGAATGTGTCAAATGAGCCTGAGGCTGATACTATACCAAGAAATGATATTAACTCTGAAGTTCCTCTATCTCCACAATAAGTTAATAATGCTGATGATGCTGTTAGCATTGACATTACTGAAGATGAGATTATTTGTGACCCTCCTTTTGAAGCTTTTCAAACGAAATCTCAAAAGAAACGTGCTCGTGAGAAAGCTAAAAAAGCTGCTTTGGCAGAAGCTCTATCTAAACCTTGGAACATGCATCCAAGGAGTGGTACAAACTCTTCCCAATGAGAATCCTCTACTGGAATCTGGGTGGATTTGGTAACACGAACACACAACTTGTTTTCGCTAATCATTGTGGTAAATTTACTCCATATTTTATTTTTATTGCTGAACCTTGGGTAGATTTTAGCTCTATTCATTATAATTTTTGGTCTTCTCTCGGCCTGAAGTTGGTAGTAATTAATGATAAGAGGCACTCAACAGTCGAATTTATGGTGCATGTGCGCAAGTCATATTAATGTTCCCGTGATGTCTAATTCCATGAAGATGATTATTTGTGAAGCTAGCTTGGGTGACATGAAATATTATATTGTTGGTGTTTATGCTTCCACTTCTTATCTTATTCGCAGAGAATTGTGGCTTAATTTGACAGATTCTATAGCTAATTCTCCAGGTCCGTGGTGTATCATAGGGGACTTCAATGTTGTGCTTGGTTCTCATGAAAAATCCAGTGGACCTCCTCCTACCAAAGCCTCTTGTGATGATTTCTTAGCCTTTTAGGATATGAATGATCTTCATCATCTTGATACTAGAGGTTCTCCTTACACATGGACTAATAGTCATTCAGGTAGACAGCATATGGAGCTTCGGTTTGACAGAGTTATTTGTAATGAGCCACGGCTCCTCTCTTGGGATTCCTCGGTTTATAGTACTCTTGCCCGAGTTAAATCTGATCATCATTAGATTTTGTTTGAGCTCACAAGGGGGATAAGAAGTTTGCTTCTTTTTTAAAATTTCAGAGTGCCTGGTTAAATCACCCCGGCTTATGTGATGTTGTTTCAAGTGCTTGGAAACATAAATTCTTTGGTTGTGCTATGTATGTATTCATTCAGAAGTTAAATTTTTTGAAATCAGTGCTAAAAATTTGGAACAAAGAGGTCTTTGGAGATATTCAGCGAAATGTCATTCAAGCTATGCAAGCTCTTGAAAATATTCAGCAGAAAATTATTGATGAGGGCTACTCGGATGATTTGCACTATGTAGAAGTTGATGCTTCTAATAAGCTTGTTGATGCTCTCAAAATGCAAAAGGATTTTTGGAAAGACAAATCTCGGCTTAATTGGGTGAAGCATGGTGATGCTTGCACTAAATTTTTTCATACTTACGCAAAAATCAGAGCAGCTACAAATAAGCTTACCCATCTTAAGGTTGATGGAGAGTTATTAGTTTCTCATGATGATATCTCTGCTCATGTGGTTTCCTATTTTCAGGATATGTATGCTGGAAATACTGTAAGTCCTTCTAATGACTTTATTTCTAGTAATATTCAAAAAAAGGCGTCGCAAGATAATAATAACCTTCTTACTTCCATGCCTGACACGCTTGAAATCAAAATTGTTGTGGATGACATGAATGCCAATGGAGCTCCGGGTCCGGATGGTTTTGGTGGCATCTTTTTCAACTCTTTTTGGGATATAGTGGGTAGTGATGTGATTAACTCGGTGTAGTTTTTATTTCAGAATGGCTGGATCATTCCTAATGTGAATCCTAGTCATGTTATCATCATTCCTAAGGAGCCTGGTGCTGATGTTATTGAAAAGTTTCGTCCTATTGCTCTTGGAAACTTTCACTTCAAAATTATTGGTAAGATTCTGGCTAACCGTCTGAGTCCCATTGCAGCAAAAATTATCTATCCTCAGCAACGAGCCTTTCTCAATGATAGAAGTATTTTTTATTGTATCTTTTGAGGCTATCAACATGCTCGACTACAAGGCTTTCGGTGGAAACATTGCCCTCAAGTTTGATATTCGCAAAGATTTTGATACTCTGAATTGAGATTTTCTTCTCAAATCTTTAGAGGGCTATGGTTTATGTGAGAAATTCGTTAGTTGGATACACAACATCCTGCACTCAGCTAAATTATCTATTGTGGTTAATGGTAAGCCTATGGGCTATTTTGGTTGCACGAGAGGGGTCCGTCAGGGAGACCCTTTATCTCTCATTCTTTTTTGCCTAGTTGAAGATGCTCTTAGCTGTGCAATTACCAATGCTTTTCAGCAAGTTTTAGTGCATCACATATCTTCTCCTCGAGGTACGAACGCTCATTCTCATGTCCTTTATTCAGATGACATAATGGTTTTTTGCAGAGGAACTAAACGATATGTGCAAGCTCTGATGAATATTTTTGAATCTTATGCTCATAAATCTGGGAAGTTTATTAGTGTATCCAAGTGCACTATATATTCGAGTAAGCATATTTTTAATAGAGCCTCCATTATTGCTGACTCTAACAACATTCCGATGGGAACTCTCCCTTTTTGTTACCTTGGAGTTCCTATCTTCCAAGGCAAACCGAGTAACTCTCACTTTATTGAGATCATGGACAGAATCAAGCTGAAATTTGCATCCTGGAAAGGTAAATCTTTATCCATGATAGGGTGTGTAGAACTTGTTAAAACGGTAATAGCTAGCTCGTCCATTTATAATTTTCATGTTTACAAGTGGCCTTCTTCTTGCATTGAAACTCTTGAGAAATGAATTCGCAATTTTGTGTGGTCTGGGGATATTAACACAACTCATCATAATATTGTGGCTTGGGACAACGTTTGTCTGCCGGTAACTGAAGGTGGTCTTGGCATTAAATCCATGAGAAGTTTAAATGAGGCTGCTCTTATGAAAATGGCTTGGAGGATAATGGCTGGTAATTCCGACTTTGGTAACTTTCTCAAATCCCGTTTCAAAGGTGCTACATATAAAAAATCTTAAGTGTGGCATGGGGTTAAGGAACAATGGAGTATCATTCAAGATAATATGATCTGGCTAGTTGGGCATGGCAGAAACATTGATTTTTGGAATGACATTTGGTGCGTGAATATGGGTTCTTCCATTGCAGACTATTTAAACCTTGATAATTCGAATTTGGATAATATTGTAGCAGACTTTATCATTTATGGGAGATGGCTGATACCTTCATATATGCCTGAATTGGAAGGTCAGGTCCAACAATTTATAAGGGAGACTCCCTTTGTTGTTCACAAAGATGATAAACAGGTTTGGACTGTTAGCAATTCGGGTGATATTTCTATGAAAGAGGCTTACGAATATCACAGGACTAAAGTTGTAGAAACCCAGGACTTTAAAGATCTATGGGCTGTTAAAGTCCCTCCTAGACGTGCCTGTACTGTTTGAAAGATATTATTGCATAACAGAATTCCTACATATGACAATGTGAAAGTTTAAGGAGTTGTTGTTTCGAACTGTTGCAACATATGCCCCTCACCTTGCTGTAATGAAACTCAATCTCATCTCTTCTTTCAATGTGTTTTCGCTAACACGTTATGGATATGGATTATGCAGGTGTTTCATCATCCTTTGGATTGTGCAAATGTCAATGCTCTCTTTGTGTCTGTCAGAAGATTCAAGGGTTGTTCTCAGATAAAAAACCTGCCCTGGATTGCTATTGTTAGCTGTTTGTGGCTCATTTGGTATTATCGCAACAATCTGAGATTTGAATTTTGCGTTACTTCTCCCTGCCAAGCCATTTCTTACCTAAAATGTCTAGTCGTTGAATCGAGCAGGCATAGTGGTGGGTTTTCTTTCTACACTTCCGTAGATAAACTCACTCTTGATTTTCTGGGTATTCATAGAATCCCTCCTAAAATGCCAAAAGCCATAATGGTTAAATGGTGTCTTCCTCAGCAAGGTTGGATTAAGGATAACATTGATGGTTGTTCTTTGGGAAATCCAGGCCCTTCCGGTTGTGGGGTGACTTTTAGTGACTCCAATGGTTTGGTTAAAGGTTGCCTATCTCAAAGTCTGGGTTTTAACAATTTTTCTTGCGCCGAACTCTGGGGTGCAATTCATACTATTAGAATAGCCAGCTCCAAAAGAATTCATCATCTCTGGCTTGAGTGCGATTCTACTTTCGTATTACAGGCCATCAAAAACCTAGATTTGGTTCCCTGGCCTCTTTATACTCACTGGAAAAATTGCTTAAACTTTGTTTCTTCTATTCAGTTTGTGTGCACTCATATTTACCGTAAAGGCAACTCGGTGGCAGACCTCTTAGCCAAGCATGGTGCGACGATTGCTTCTTGCTGGTGGATTGATCCTCCAAACTTCATAAGGAGGAATCTTCTCATTGATAATTCTATTCTCCTGGTTTACTACTTTCGAAATATGTAATTTTGTTTTATTTTAATTCTTTTCTTTTGTTTTTTTCTCTTCCTTTCTTGTAGTGAGTTAAGGCCTAGTCCCCCTCCTTCCTTCTTTCTATTTTTTAATAAAATTCACTACCCAGTGTGCCTTTGCCATGGGTAGTTTTCTTTTAAAAAAAAAATATTTGGGGTACCCTCGCCTTTTCAATTGGTATCAGAGCAGGCAAACACGAAAAGATCTAACAATCTGTGTTTGTTGAGATCCATCCTATAAGAATTGAATCTAATGAATGATTCAGTTAACGTAAAGAAAGATGTAGTAGAAGGAAATCCCACACTACACCCGTCACAAGAATTCATAATAATCAACACATCTTTAAAAGATTAAGAACAACACTTTTATTAATTGATTCATAGAAATATTACAAGAAATGGAAGAAAACAAGAATGCAATCTCTATTTAAACTTTCTCTCTCCTAATGACTTTCTCAACACTCGAAAAAGATCTCCCTCTTCCTTACGCTTATTCACATCCTTATATGGGAATTTACATAGTGGATGACAGCTAAGTTGTCCTTTAATTTCGGATCTGACTTGCGGTAGTCTTGCAAGCTTGTTAGTGATACTTCTTCGCAAACCTCTTTCGTTCGCAAGACTACCACACTTTCTTCATGTTTATACTACCGTTATCTATTACGTCACTTTCCTAATCATTCTGCGACATTTGTAACGAGTTCTTGAAATTTCGCAAGAGTGTTGTTGTTAATCTTCGCAAGACTGTTGCTCCTACGTTATTCTGATCCTACATCTTGCCTCTTCTCATATCTTCTCTGCGAAGGGGAGAAGATCATGAGAATCTTATTTCTTCAGAATTCCGCAACCTCCCATCTTTCCATATTCTTCTATTCTGACACGATTCTGCATTCTTCGCCAAATTCACTACATATATCCCTTCTTGCATCCATCTTCTGACACGTCATTTTCAACCACTGTATTTCAACCGTTCATGTCTAATCTTCGCATTAAATGTGTTTATCTTCTCGAGTATCCTTCTCTCTATATATACTCTTTTCATTCTTCTCTACTCTTTTTTTTTTACTTTCTTTCTTATTTTCTCTGCAACTTTCTTCACTGTTCTTCCGCGAATTCCACTCCTGCTACTGTAATTTTTCTTGATTATTATTCTTTTGATTTTTACTTTCTTCTTCATTCCCATACTAAAATGCCTCAAGTTGGCCGTAAAATGAAATTTCTTTTGAAGAAGTTCGAAAGAAACTTCAAACCAGAGGTTTTAATTTATCTCCCATTCCTGGTCAAAACCCTAAATCTGAACTTTCCATTAATATATTTTCTGATCATCCTTGCAATCATGAGGAGGTCATAGTCTCGCTAGGTCAGTTTCTCGCTGGTCTTCCCATTCCCCTTTATGATCCTGAATGTCCTTTATTTTATGAAATAATTTCTCATGCGAAGTTCTCGCGAGCTATTTATGAATTAAGCGGGGATTGCATTCGTCTTAATCTTGAGTTCGCCAACCGTGGTGCTGGCAAGGGATCTATTTATCCTGATGAAGCTAAAAATCCTAGGTTCGCTGACGTTGCGATTGTTCCTGCGAACTATACCGTGGAAAATTTCTTTGCGAATTATGAGATAATTCCTATGAAGAAAGACAGTACTTGCTGCAGCGTTCGCTTAAAGAAGAAGGATGATGTTGCTGATGATAATATACTTATGCAAGACATTGATTGGCATCCTAGAAAAAACATATCCCCACGTTATTCCAGCGATGATAAATGGTGTATCTTCCCTTTAACTTTGTAGGATCATAATATCGCCACAACAATACTCTTGCAAAATGTATAAATGACATTTCTGCTAGTTCTTCAACAACACACTGCGAGCGTCGTAGAATAACTCAAAGAATGACATAACGGATGACGGTAGCAGAAACACGAGAAGAACATGACGATGCTGCGAAGATTGGAGTATCTTCTAAAGAAGACATTACAATTACTGCGAGAATATCGCGAGTCAGATCCAAAATTAAAGGATAACTTAGTTGTCATCTACTATGTAATTTCCTATAAAAATAGTTGAACAAGTGTAAGGAAGAGGAGATCAATTTTGAGAGTGTTGAGAAAGTTTTGAGGAGAAAGAAAGTTTAATAGAGCGGTTGTATTCTTGATTTCTTTCATTTCTTGTAATATTTCTGAGAATTAATCAATAAAAGTGTTGTTCTTAATCTTTAAATATGTGTTGATTCTTTTGAATTCTTGTGAGGGGTGTATTGTAGGATTTCCTGCAACTACATAATGGCGCTAGAAACAGGCATTGAAAGTTGAAAATTGTAAAAAAAAAAAAAAGATTAAAGATCAGTATTCAAGTTAAGAAGAGGATCGGTCAAGTCAGTGAAATAATTGAAGGAAAAATGATTAAAGCCAAAAATAATTACAGGAAGTTGGAGTGCAATACGATAACAAAAACGATGATCAACCAATTCCACGAAGATATTAAAGGAAGGATTCATAAACGAGATTTTAAAGGAAAGAAAATTATGATAGTGGAGAAGGTATCGCCTCTGATAGATTGGGAAAAACAGAAAATCACGTTCACAGCAGCAGAAGTACCAAAAGAAAATTTGGATCATACATCTCCTTTGGTAATCACGGTATCCACTATACGAATGAACAAGGAAAAATCAACAAGATCTACGGAAGAATGGGATGTGAATAGAACTTTGGTGGATACAGGAAGTTCTAAAAATATAATATTTTATCATGCATTTAAGAAAATGGGATACAAATATGAAGAGATGTCTTTTCCAGCATATCATATTCATGGTTTTGGAAAATCTATAACAAAACCTAAAGGCGAAATAGTGGTACGAATTCCGCTAGGAGAGATTGAAACACAAGTAACATTATGTGTGGTAGATATGGAGTCACCATATAACATGCTATTGGGGCGACCATGGATACACACAATCAAGGCTGTAGCATCAACATTACATCAATGCATCAAATTTCCTATGCCCAGTGGAGTTGGAGAAATTAGAGGAGATATTGATCATGCAATACTGTGTTATCAAATCGAAGTGAGGAATTACGAAGGGCGTGCAAATATGCGAAAAGCTCGCAGAAAAATGGCAATAGAAACAAAGAAACAAAAATAATTTAAAGTTTACATGATAAGAGCAAAAGAATGAAAAGGAATACCCAGCGAAATTTCGCAAGAAGGAGATAAACCTGCGAAAGTTATGAAAATATCAACACCAATGGGGGAACAGGAGGCCAGTTACATCGCAGCAGAACCAACAAAGGAAGTAAACATTGGAAGTAAAGAAGAACCTAAGATGCTGAAAATTGGAACGAAGATGGATGCAGATGAGGAAGAGCGAACTGTAAACCTCTTGCGAGAATATAAAGACATCTTCGTGTGGAGTATGGATGAGATTCTTGGAATAGACCCATCAGTTGCATGTCATAAGTTAGAAATTAACAAGGATGTAAGACCATTTAAACAAAGGATAAGAAAAATCGCAACAACATACCATTCCCAAATAGAAAAAGAATTTCAGAAAATGCTTGATGTGGGAATTATAAGGCAGGCAAAATACCTGGAATGGATTTCAAATATGGTGGTGGTTCTAAAGAAAAATAAAAGGATAAGAATTTGTATAGACTTTACTGACTTAAATAAAGCTTGACCTAAAGATAGCTTTCCATTACCAGATATTCCTCAAATGGTCGAATCAACAACGGGAAATGATAGAATATCTTCATTAGATGGGTATAAAGGGTATAATTAGATTCCTCTCGCTGAAGAAGATCAGGAGAACACCGCATTCTTTGCTCCAAGAGGGTTATATTGCTATATAAAGATGCCCTTCGGTTTGCGAAATGCTGGTCCAATATATCAAAGAATGGTGGATAAAGTGTTTGCGAAGTGGATCCATAAAACATTAGAGGTATATGTAGATGACATGTTAATCAAGAGTAAAGAAGCTAAAAACCATGTGCAAGACTTGAAGGAGATTTTCGATCAAATGCGACATTCTAACATCAAGGTGAATCCCGAAAAGTGTACTTTTGGAGTAACTTCAGGAAACAATTTGGGGTATATTGTGTCAAAAGAAAGAATACAAGTTGATCCAGATAAAGTACAAGCAATTCGCGACATGCCATCACCAACAACAGTAAAAGATGTGCATAAGTTGAATGGGCTTTTGGCTTCGTTAGGAAGATTCATCTCGTGATCATCAGACAAATGCAAAAATTTCTTCAATATACTCAAGAAGGGAACAAAGTTCAGGTGGACAGATAAATATGAAAAGGATTTTCAAGGAATTAAAGAACATTTAATGAACATATCTATCTTACAGAAATCGGAGCCAGGAGAAGAATTATTGATCTACCTTGCGGCAAATTCGCACGCATTAAGTGTAGTGTTATTGCGAGTGGATGCATGAATAGAAAAACCAATTTATTACATTATAAAAACATTTAATACCCCAGAGAAAAATTACTCAAAGATTGAGAAGCTAATTCTGGCATTGGTTTATGCAACTTTTAAACTTCGCATCTATTTTCAAGCACACAAAGTAAAAGTATTAACAAAGGTGCCAATTGAGTCAGTAATGAAGAATTCAAAAAGATCAAGCAGAGTTGAGAGATGGAATGCACAAGTAGGGCACTTCGAAATCAAATATGAAATTTTATCTTCGCCAAAATCACAAGTTGTAGCAGAGTTTCCTCTAGAAAATGATGAAGATGTAGAAGAGATGATGGATGTAGAAGAAGAACATGGAGACCCAAGATATCTGTTAACAGAACCCAACAGGTGGGAAATATTAGTGGATAGGTCATCAAACGGGGAAGTTGATGGAGTTGGAGTTGTCTTTATCTCGCCAGAAGGAGAAAAAATGGCATTTTCATTTAGATTGGAATTTGCATCCACTAATAATGAGACGGAATATGAAGTTGTAATACATGCTCTAAAATTTGCAATAGAAATGAAGTTGGAGAATGCAAGAATTACCAGTGATTTGCAATTGGTTATTCGCCAAATCAAAGGATAATACACAACAAATGAACCATCTTTGAAGAAATACAAGAAACTTGTTGAAGAGCTGTCAGCGAAAATTCCAAAAATAAAATGGAGACATATATCAAGAAAAGATAACAGACTCGCATATGCTTTTGCTTTCATATCCAGCATGATGATAAATCCAGCTGCGAGATGCATAAAAATTCAGACACTTGTATCACCTTCAATTAATAAAGAAGAAGAAGCAGATGTGATGATGATAGAAGGTGGCGAAGAAGAACCGAGAGGAAATATTGCAGATTGGTGAGCAGAACTTCATGCATATTTTACGAGAGGAGAAACACCGAGAAATAGATTAGAAGCACATAAGTTAAAAAGCAGAGCAACAAATTATGAATTAATAGATGGAGTATTATATCGTAAATATTTTAATAGACCATCACTAAGATGCTTGACGCGGGAAGAAGGAGAAAAGGTGTTAAAAATGTTGCATAGTGGAGACGCCAGTAATCACAGTGGAGGAAGATCTTTGGCATACAGAACAATAATGCAAGGCTATTACTGGTCATACATGCATGAGGACGCAAAGAAACTTTCAAGACGTTGCGAAGATTATCAGCGATATGGAAAGAAGATACATGCACCAGGGGCACTATTGTCATCTTCCACAAGTGTATGGTCTTTTGTAAAATGGGGGTTGGATATTGTGGGACCATTTGTACCCGGTTCTAGACAAAGAAGATATTTTATTGTCACTACATATTATTTCACAAAGTGGGGAGAGGTAAAGTCCGTATAACACATTCGCGATAAAGACATTTTTACATTCATATTTGAAAATATAATTTGCAGATTTGGAATTCCAGCACAGTTGGTATCTGATAATGGAAAGTAATTTGAAGGACAAAATATAGAAATGTTACTTAATGAATTTAAGATCAAATGTGGAAAATCAACACCTCTTTATCCACGGGCTAATGGGCAGACAGAGGCAACCAATAAGACAATTGCAGATATACTGAAGAAAAAAATTTAGAAGGACACCACAGGGCATGGTGTGAAAAAGTGCATAATGCAATATGGTCCTACAATACAACTAGGAGAGAAGCCACTGGGATGTCACCTTTTTGTCTAACATATGGTGTCGAAGCAGTACTACCAACAGAAGTTACTATCCCTAGAACAAAAAGAGAGGCTTGGGAAAAGAATCTTAGTGCTGGTATGATTCTAAGTAAACTTGATGAATTAGAACAGAAAAGAGAAAAACCTTTACAACATATGGAAAATTATCAACGGAGGTTGGCTCGCGAGTATAACAAACGTGTCAAAGAACATGAATTCCAACCAGGTGATTTAGTGTTGCGAGAAACACCGGGTTACCAGCGAGAAGTGGAAAGTTGGCGAGAAAATGGGATGGACCATATATTATTAAATAGATATTTGGAACAGGGGCATATAAATTGATGGATCCGGAAGGAAGAGACGTTGGTCAAAGACTTGATAGACCATGGAACAGACTATATCTAAAAAGATATTACCAGTAAAAAATTCTGATAAAGGTTAGATGATGATATCATATATGATGAAGCAAAGAAGAAATGAATAAAAGAAATTTTTATCACAGCTGCGAGATTATTCGAGATTACAGAAAACTAAAAACAAGAAATAGCGATATTCGCAAGAGAAATATTAGAATGGGACGAACCTTTATGGCGTACACCCTAGTTCGCGGATAAAATTTTGCAAGAGGCAAATGTAAGACCTAACGTACGTCATATAAGGGGGTATCTCTTTGCATGGCTCAGGGATAAGGTTATATCGCTGCTGGAACATGATTCATGGAGATTTAGGGTCAATGAATCCCATCCTGGGAAGGTACCTTGGATTTCCAATCTGAATTTTGATTTAGGTTGGACGACTGAGGGCCTCTTCCAAGGAGTGCAGAGTATAATCAAGGCTCCGAGGTACATGGTTGAGCCAAGAGTGCCTGGGAAGTTTGAAGCGTCTCGGCCATTCTTGGAAAGTCTTGGCTATGATGCACTCGGCCCGAAGAAAACCCCACTTAGGGTACAGTCTCGTAACCATGAGCCACATAGGAAAAAGGGATAAGAGGCTGCGAAAACAACTAGTTGTTGCTAAGACCGGATGTGAGGAGCTAGTCTTGTATGGACGATGTACGTCTCCTTGAAGGGACACCAGGGATAAGATAAGGGTGGCACCCTCCATTAGGGAGCTGATAAGTGTCTTAAGACGCAAAAGTTATGAGGCTTTTTACTCACAGGAGTATCAATACTTATCATATTTGTGCAATAAATATACATAGGCAAAAAGCCATGAGAAAAAGATAAGATGAGATTAATGGGTTTTTGCATGAAAGTGTAAAGACGTCCCGCGATTTCATCGCAAGACGGCAATGTCATGGGGCTTTGTTATTGCAAGAAAACTTAGACCTGTCATATTGTCGCAGAGAAATTGACAAAGTAAGGATAAGGCAAGATCAATGGGTTTTTACATGAAAGTGTAAGAACGTCCTGCGATTTTGTCGCAAAAACAAAAATTGGCAAAATAAGACCTTTAACTAGGAAGGCAATATAAGACCAACAGAATAATCATAAACATCAACTATTTTGTTTAAGTGCAGATAAACTTTGTTCATCGCAAGAAAGATACTGAGAGGCAAGTATGGGAATTGATAAACAGAATATCATTATCTTTCTCGCAAGAACATTATTATCTTTCTCGCAAGCACAACTGAATTCAAGAAATAGTGTAAAGTACATCATTCGCAAGAAAAGAGAAGAGATAACTTAAGAAAATAAAGATAAAATTCACCATTCGGTGTTAACTTCACCAGCTCCACTGTCTTTACCAGAGTTATCATCTTTGCCAGCTACATTATCTTCGCCAACATTCCTCTCATTCTGATTAATTCTAGCTTCTTCTCCGCCAGACTTATCACCATCAATTGTTCTATCATCGGTAACAGCTTTTTCGGGAGGGATTTCTTCATTGTCCACCTGGTTTTATTCGCCACTTTCACAATCGAAATCACTGTCACCAGCACGGGGAACCTCATCATCACCAACTTCCATAGGTTTGATTGATACAGGAGGAAGAGAGTAGGATAGCAAGATATCATTTACTAGAACTTTTGCAGCAAGATGAACTTGACAAAGATTGGCTTTATCAAGGTTTCTAATCTCCATATTTTTAAAATATTCAAGGTAGTCATATTTACTTTCTGCTAGATCGAGAGAGTAAGTAAGATGAGCAGTAAGAACTCCATTTTATTTGCGAACCTTAGCCAGATCATCACTCAAAGTAGATATGGTAGAATGAAGCTTTTCCTCAGATGCTGCGAACAACAACAATAAAAATAAAGGTTATTCTGTTAAAGATTTCGCAAGAAGGTCAGCAAAAGAAAAATTATCAAGGCAGTCAAAAAGACTACCTTCTTTTTGTGAAATTAGGTTTTGAATTAGTGCCAAGCAAGTATTTTCCTAATGACTCATAGCATCGTCAAATTTATCTCCAACTAAGCCTTTTAGGCGAGATTTTAAATTCTTTTCTTTGGAGAGGAGAAAAGAATTTTCCTTCGCAAGAGTGGAATTGGACTCCTCTAATTTGGAATATTATTTTTTGAGTTGGCTTATACTTAAAGCTATTCTACCTTGGATAAGTGAATATTTCTCAACGATAGATGATTCAGTTACTTCCTTAAGTTCATCTTGTAGCGAATGAAGGGATTGTTCTTGATTATCATACATTTTTTGAAGAATACTTAGCTGCTGCGAGGAAATCGCCACCTTATTTGAAAGACCCCTTTTCTCTTGAGATAAAATCTTGTTTTCCTTTGATAAAGTTTTCATCGCTAAATTAGTCTTTGTTAACAAATAAGAGATGTGATATATTTCGCTACTTAATAGATCTTGTTTTTGTGCTAATTGTGTGTATTCTGTGGTAAGGTTCTCTATCTGATCAAGGGAATATTTGTAAAGATTATCTAGTCACTTATATTGGTCCATCAAAGAATCTCTATCAACACGAATCTCTTCAGCAACGGATTCAGCTTTGAATATCCCCATTAATCGATTCTGATTTAAGACTTAATTTGCAAACAAAGGATCTTAAGAAAATGGTGAAATGAAAAGAATAAAAATAATTAATGAAGGAAAATCAAAGACATAGATAGAAAAAATTATACCTTTTAATTCATCATTTTTCTTGCGAAGATTCTCGCAGTTCAGTGAAGAATTGTTAAGTTTATGATGAATAGTTTCACATTCTAAAAATCTTGGCTTGGAGAGCCCCCTTTAAAGCTTCAATCTCACTTTTTAGAGATGCTTGCGAATCCATTTGGTCAGAACCAAAATATTTACTTAAAATCTCGCAGACACTATGCTTAACAGGATCAACATAAGATTTCCTAGCATCATCTAAAATATCATACAAAACCTTAAAAGCAACGTCTACTCCTACTGAAGTTTCTTTAGAAGAAGGGAGGGATGTAGATGGCGAAAAATTGACAACAGAAAGTTGGGAATTTGAATTATTCGCGGCAAATGCATCATCTAAAGGTGAATTTTCTGGGAAAGTAATAAATGGAATTAAAGTAGAGTTAATTACAACGGAAGGGGAAGAAACATCGTTCGTATTAATTTCAGGAATTTGATTTATGACGGGATCAGTTGAGGCATGAATATTTATGGCGATGTTCTCGCAGACAGAAGTTACAAGTTCAGTTTGCGAAGGTGTAGGAATAGAACCGACAGAAATTAATTGGGGAATAGGAACTACAAAATCAACAACTTTATCTCGGCGAGATTTCTTGCGAGGAGCATTAGTGTTCTCATCACCCTGCGAATAATAATCTAGATAAGAAACAGAGGCAACAATATTGTAATTAAGAAAATAAATGTTTCTTACTACCTTATGATTCGCAGGCTTACTTTTCTTTTCAGCGGACTTTTGCTGCGAATTTCTTGAAGAATTAGGGTTTTGGACTAAAAATTTGGTATTAGAAGTGATTCCGCTGAAAAGAAAACACAGTATGGGAATCACATAAAATCAAGAAAAGACAGATCAGATAACTAAGATGAACATGATTAAGATAAACAAGATTGAGTTTAGTAATGACAGAAGAACATATACCTTGATGACTCCATGAAAGCAGTAGCATAAGAATCTTTGAAGGAAGAAAGTTGCAAACGGAAAAAATACGAAAAGATGAAGAAGACGGAGAAGCAAAAGAAGAAGATTATTTCTATACTAGATTATACCTTTTATAAAAAAAAAGGTATGGTGACTGGATAATAAAAATACCGGTAAAAAAGAGGAATATTCGACATGTGTAGGCAGTTATACTTAATTTATGGGGATTTGTCGTGAAGAAAATATAAAAACATAGGATGCTGCGACATTCTGAAGAGAAGGAGATTCTCATAATCTTCTCATATTCTTAGAGAAGACATGAGAAGAGGCAAGATGTAGGATCAGAATATCGCCACAGCAATACTCTTGCGAAATTTATAAACGACATTTCTGCGAGTTCTTCAACAACACACTACGAGCGTCACGGAATAACTCAAAGAATGACGTAACGTATGATGATAGCGGAAACACGGGAAGAACATGACGATGTTGTGAAGATTGGAGTATCTGCGAAAGAAGACATTACAATTACTACGAGAATATCGCATGTCAGATCCGAAATTAAAGGATAACTTAGCTGTTATCCACTATGTAATTTCCTATAAAAAGAGTTGAACAAGTGTAAGGAAGAGGAGATCAATTTTGAGAGTGTTGAGATTGTTTTGAGGAGAGAGAAAGTTTAAGAGAGCAGTTGTATTCTTGATTTCTTCCATTTCTTGTAATATTTCTGAGAATTAATCAATAAAAGTGTTGTTCTTAATCTTCAAATATGTGTTGATTCTTATGAATTCTTGTGAGGGGTGTAGTGTAGGATTTCCTGCAACTACAAATTTTAAAGGGTCTGTACATCTCTGGATCTCATGTTTTGCCTGCGAATCTCGCAGCATATGAACCATGGGCATTCACTTGGCATGAGAGAAAAACTGAGGTATATTTCCACACTTTGCTTGAGTTATTATTCTTTTCACTCTCATATATAATTTTGCTGAACACTCTAATGTTTTCACCTGTGAAATTATCATATTGAAAGGTTGAAGGCAAGCTATATTAAGACTGGGTAAATCAGTACTTTATCAGTTCTTCAATCATTCACAGATGAAGTAAGAAATATTCTCTTATGATTCTTCACAATATATTGTTGCCTCTATTTCTTATCTTTATCTGTGTGTGTAGGTCATCGTTGTAGTGGAAAAACCTGCCAAAATTGCGAAAGCTAGGGGTAAAGGCAAGAGTATTTCTCGCAAAGATAAATTTGTTGCCCCTCCTTCAAAGAAACGAAAAGTCCAATATAGCGAGAGATCTAGTGAACAAGCCTCTCAACCTGATAATGATGATGATGATGCTTCTTCTGCAGAGGAAACTTCTCAACCTGAGTCTTCTATGGCTCAATTGTCTAGTATATTTTCTAACACTATGCAAGTACTTGGTGATACCCCTCCGGATAATGCTTGCAAGTCCATAGATGCAATCTGTGATGCCCCCCTCCTAGAGAATAATGAATCTCTTCGCGGGGTCTCAAGATCTATTTCTCCAAATTTCTTGTATTCACTCAATAGTTTGGTAAATTTTCATACTTATACTTTTCTTCCTTTTATTTTTATTTTGAATTCACAACTTATTCTGAAAATTCGCTGAAACATTTCGCAGGCTGGAAAATCTTCTTATGCGGTTACTGCAGATTTAGAGAAAAGGCATGCATCTTTCGCAAAGAAGAATCTTGAATTTCGCAAGGAAAATGAAGAGTTGGAAACTGAAGTTGTTGGTCTTCGCGAAAAGAGTAAGCAAAATGAAAAATTAGAGACTAGAGCTACTGATCTTCGCGAGAAGATCAAACAATTGGAATCAGATAATTCTCTTCAGGAGAACAAAATATATAGTCTTCAAAATGCCAATAAGCAACTTTATGGTATGGGATTCTTCTTCTTTTCCCTATATTTTATTTTCTCAAAACTTTTTTCTTATAGAGTTCACCATTTCGAAGACGTATATGGTCTTACTGATGAAGCTATTCTTCTTCATATATTTCCCAATCTCATGGATGATGATACCCTTCTTGAACATCTAAATAATTCTCTAAATAGTTTTTCAAATCATAGGATTGACTCTCTTCCTATAGATGAACTTATATCTAAACTTCGCTTCTTAGAAGTTGACCATAGATCCGCTTTGACTATGGCTAACAAGTTTAAATGTTTCTTCCATAACTCCAAAGAAGAAATCAATAATTTAAGAGCCAAATATAGTGATCTTATAAATGAAAAAGATCGTATTTCTCTCCAAGGTGCTCAGACTTTAGCGAAATTCCAAGAAACTCTTCTTAAAGTCCAAATCGAAAGAGATGATCTCAAACGTAAAAATGTTGTACTCTGCGAAAGAGAAAACCAAATTCGCCCCCGTCTTATCATAAATGATGATGATGAATTTGCTTGGGCTGCAAAAGTTCTAGATAATGCCAGGAATAATTTAGGTGTAGATGTTAGTCTTTAATTTGAGCAAATGGCTTTGATTAGAGATATGATTTCTAACAGAGAAGGTTGTTAACTGTTCTTCCTTATTTAATTATCTATTTTTCTCAACTTTCTATCAAATTGTTGATTTATTGTTGTATTTTCACAGAAGTTGAAAAGTGATATCGCAGTAGAATTGAAGAACTTGAGAATGAAAAGGCAAAGCTCGCAAAGGATATATCCTCTCGCAATGATAAGTTTTCAAGGTTGAAGGCTCAGATGAAGATCACTATTACAAATTTTGGGAATGATGCAATTTCTTTCCGCAATGACACCATCAAAGGGATTTGTGATGACAACAAGATTCCTCACTCCAAGTATCCTTGTCTCCTAGATAAATTTCCAGAGAATATTCCTAATTTGGTCATCTCTGATAGTGAAGTTGATGGAGAGACGGAGTCTGAAGAAAATGAAGAGGAGAAATCTGATGAAGAATCTGATGGAGAAGAAAATTATGATGAAGACCTTGATGATGATGATAAAGAATCAAGCAAAAAATAATTTTCGCTTCCTTATGCTTTCTCATTCAATTTTTTGTAAAACTTGTATATCTACTCTTGATCGTTCATTCTTATATACTTGTAATCTACCACTGCGAATTTCTCCAGTCTTTTATACAAGCTCTTTTTTTTTTGTTCTTTCCTGCGTGTGTTAGAAAAATTTTCTCTCTTGCAATATGACTATCCAAAATACAATTAACTTTTTATGCGTAAATCTATCATGTGAAAACAAATAACATTTAACTTATTCTATGCATTCCCATACTTGCATATGTTATTTGTATTCAGATGAATGATTGAGCAAGCTGCTTTGTTTAATAAAATAATTTGCAACAAAATCGCAATTCTCTCTGCTTAATCTCGCAATCATAAATTATTATAAAATCACAATTATCTCTGTATAATCTCGTAATTATAAATTGTAAAATTGCATTCTTTCTTATATTCGGATGTGGTCTTATTTTTCCTTCCTAAGTAAAAGGTCTTATTTTGCCATCTTGTTTTTTTTTTTTTTTTTTTGCGACAAAATCGCAGGACGTATCTACACTTTCATGTAGAAGCCCATTGATATTGCCTTAACTTTTTGTTCTTTTGTATTTTCGCTGCGATAATATGACAGGCCTAAATTTTCTTGTGAAATCAAAGCCCCATGACATTACCGTCTTGCGACGAAATCGCATGACGTATTTACACTTGCATGCAATGACCCATTGATCTCTTCTTATCTTCTCTTTTGTATTATTTCCTCTTCAGGAATGTTGCACAAATATGACAAGTCTTAATACTCCCATGAGTAAAAAGTCTCATGACATTTGCGTCTTTAGACACTTATCATCTCACTAATAGAGGGTGCCGCCCTTATCTTCCCCCTAGTTGCCCTTTAAAGGAGATGTACATCGGCCATACAAGACTATCTCCTCCCATCCAGTCTTAACAACAACCAGTTTTGTTCGCAGCCTCTTATCCCTTTTACCTATATAGCTTATGGTTACAAGACTGCACCCTAAGTGAGGTTTTCTTCGAGCTGAGTGCATCATAGCCAAGACTTTCCAAGAATGGCCAGGGTAGTTTCATACGTCCCGGGAACCCTTGGATCAACCGTGTACCTCAGCGCCTTGGTCATACTTTGCACCCCTTAGGAGAGCTCTTATTAACTTAGTCGCCCAACTCAAGTCATATGCTCAAGTTTTAGAATCCAAGGTGTCTCTCCTGGATGAGATTTCATTGACCCCAAATCTCCATGACTCAGGTTCCAGCAGCGGTGTAACCTTATCGCTGAGTCATGTAACAGATACCCCCTTTTATGACGTACTTTAGGTCTTACATTTTCCTCTTGCGAAATTTTATTCGCGAACTAGGGTGTACGCCATAAAGGTTCGTCCCATTCTGGATCTTAAATGATCATTTCTTGTGAAATTTTCGCACATTTTCATTTCATTTTAATCATTAAGAAAAATATATTTTTTAAAATTTTTGCAACAAATCAATTATACATCTTTTTTCTTTTTCGCAACATTTCTTTCACTTCACAGTTAATTTTTTTTTACCTTTACTGCTTTCTGCCTCTGCGAGATTATTAGTTACTTTCTGTCCTTCTGCGAGATTTTCTATGCTTGTTGTTTTCAGCAAGTTCTGATTCCGCAACTTTCCTTCTTTTCTTTGTTCTACTTAATCGACCATCAATCTCTCTCTTATTTGTATCTCTTTGACGTTATACTTCCAACTCCCCTTTTTCGCAAGATTCTACATCAATTCCATAGCATTTCTTCCCTTCAACCCAATCTCCCTTTATTACTCCAATGCCACTAGGATGTGGAAACTTAATACACTTGTGGAAAGTTGATGCCACACCTAAAATCCCATATAGCCAAGGTCGACCAATTAAGGCATTGTAGGGCGACTCCACATCGACAATACAGAATAGAATCTTGGAAGATATCCCCTTTAATGAAATTTGCATTGTGATATCCCATTTATGTTTATTGGAAGTGCCATTAAAACCATAAATTTTATAGGTTGAAGGTATTAGATCCTCATATCTTCCTCCCATTATCTTGTAAGTATGATAAAACAGGATATCTACATAACTCCCTGTATCCATTAGAACTCTATTAATTGCCCATGAATCTTCGGCCTCATCATCTTCATCTTCTCTTTGTTTTGGGTTTATCTCTAGTCTCACCACCAATGGATTTTCATGCATTTCGCCAGGTTCATGTACTTCTTGTACAGTGAAAGAAATAGTCTGCTTTTGCCACTCTTTTAATGGAGAAGCTTTCGCAATATTCATTATTTCTCTCCCATCAGCATCTCTTGTGAAAACTCTGCTTAGGAAATTGTCATGGAAATCTTCGATTGTTTTGTATGAATGCAAAATAGAGTTACAAAACAAAAAAAATTCCTTCGCCCCAACTTCTATGATAAATGTTTCTCCTCCTTTTGGCGCATTAACTCTGCGAATTTCTGGTGGTGGTGGCAAGAGTTGAGATTGAGGGTTCCCTATTAGAAAATGATTTAGCTTTCCTTGGTCTATCATTCTGAGAATGATTCTCTTTATGTTTTTGAAATTATTTGTAGAATGTCCATGAAAGTGATGATAAGAGCAAAATTCTTGGCTCGTGTTATTTGAAAGCGGTTCTTTTCCCACGTTCCTGGGTGTTGGTATATTCTCCATTAAAATTATTGCTTCCCAAATTTTTTCCATACTAGTATTCAAAGGCGGCATCTTGATCTCTTCCCATGTCATTCTTTGACTTCCTGATCCTCTCTGATAGTTTTGTCTTTGTCCTCCATATGTTTCTTGTGGCTGATCAAGTCTTTGAATTTTATTGTTCCCTCCTCGACTATAATGATTTCTTTCTCTTTCGAATTCTTCTTGATCCCTGCTTCCCATAGCTACCAACATCTGTTGATTATCATTCTTATTTTCTTGTTAGACCTACAAAGTGCTCGCAACTTTGTTTATAAATTTTGGTAGCAAACTCGCATTCTCTACTGATGAGCTTGTATTTGCAACAGGATACGATTCCATTTCATTCTATTTTTCTTCAAGAGCAATGTACTCCTCCTGCAGCTCCCGTAATTCAGTTATTGTGATTGTATTTTTGGCTCTAAAAATTTGAATGTATAGAAGATTGGTTGAGAATATTGCATTGATGAAGGATAAAATGAGATATCTCTCATCCACACATCCAGCCATCTCACTGCACATTTTCTTCCATCTTATGGTTAGATGCTTCAAACTTTCTCCAATTCTCTGCTTTAATCCAAATACATCTTCTATTCCTAGTCGCGAGGAGTTGTTAGTTATATATGCCCCTAAGAATGTAGTCTATAAATGGTTGAAGGATGTTATAGTATTCCTGGGTAGACCCTCGAACCATTTAAGCGCATGTCTTGTTAGACTTAATGCAAAATACTTTCACAACACATCATCATAATTCTCCCATTGTAACATACATCTCACATAAGATTTAATGTGTTGAATCACACAAGTTGTCCCATCAAAGATTCTTGTTAACACAGGCAAACTACATTTTGGCGGTATTCCTCCTAATTGTACTTCTTGTGAGAACGGAGTTTTCACAGCTTCTTCTATGGCTTCATCCAATTGTCTCCTACCTCCTTCCCTCCTATTATTCAGAATTCCTCTCATTTCTTCCAGTTCTCTTAAGATTTGTTCATTTACCCCGGACGCTGGTTCCATTGGTATCTTCAATTCTGTTTCTCTTCTCCTGCGTTCTTGCATGTCTTGCGCTGCGAGAGTTTGATTTCCTTCCCTAGTATTTTCTTCTTGTCTTTTTATACGATCTTCTCTTTCATTTCTTTCATGAATTCGCACACCATTAAATCTCTCATTTTCTCCTCTGCGATTTTGCTCACTCCTTATCAATTCTCTTTGTTGCCTTTCGATTCTCTTTTGTATTCTATCATATTCTTCATTGATATTACCATTGTTGCGGTTTTGCTCGCATCTTCTTTCTTGATTATCATGATTGTTCTGACGTATTGCTTCTTGGAATTCTCTTTCCTCCACTTCTACTCTTAATCTCTCTCTCTCGCATGCTAAACATGCATGTTCATCATAATGTCTCTCAATTTCTTCTTCAATTACTTGCTCATTTCTGCGATTTTCTATCCCATGTAATATTCTTCTTCCTTATTCTAGGTTTTCTTCATCACCTTAGTTATTTTATTCCTGATGCTGCCTATTTTGTGGAATTTCTCCATGTGGAACGTACCGATCTTCAAATTTTGCACCTCTTGCCGAATATTTCCATCAACATTTTCTACAAATGAGTTTCGTCTTTCTTCCCTTCTAATTGATCTTGAACTTGATCTTGTAGTACTTCTTGACCTTCTATTTTGTAGTCTCATATTCTCCATTCTCAATTCATGATTCTGTCTTGTCAAATTAGCACGTTATCCTGCTTCTACTCTCCTTTCTTCATGTATTCTTTGTCTCAATTCCTCTAATGCTTCTACTTATCCATTTCCAATAATTATTCCTCCAATTACTTCTTTATATTCCTCTATTCTCCTATCATTTCTTAATTGTTGCTCCTCTTCCGCTTCACCTGCTGAATCTGACTGCCATGTGTGTATACTCACTCTATCATAATCCATTGTTCTATTTTGCGCTGGTGTATGCTGAATTGGTTGTTGAATTTGATTTTCTCCATCATTTCTTGTATTTATTCTTGACGGTTCTCCAGTTTCGTTTCTTCTTTCTCCAGCAAGTCTCTTACTCCTCCTCATAGTTGTTGGTTGTCTTGAAGCATTTCTTCTTCTAGTCATCTCTTCAACCTCAATGAATTGTTGAAAATTATATGAAATCTATCACAAGCTCCTCAAAATTATTTAAAATAAAAATATTAATTTTCACACTATCAACAAGGACGATTCCCTATTTCTAGCGCCAATATGTAGTAGAAGGAAATCCCACACTACACCCCTCACAAGAATTCATGATAATCAACACATCTTTAAAAGATTAAGAACAACACTTTTATTAATTGATTCACATAAATATTACAAGAAATGGAATAAAACAAGAATGCAATCGCTCTTTAAACTTTCTCACTCCTAATGACTTGCTCAACACTCGAAAAAGATCTCCGTATTCCTTATGCTTATTCACCTCCTTATATAGGGATTTACATAGTGGATGATAGCTAAGTTGTCCTTTAATTTCGGATCTGACTTGCGGTAATCTTGCAAGCTTGTTAGTGATACTTCTTCGCAAACCTTTTTCGTTCGCAAGACTATCACACTTTCTTCATGTTTATAATATCGTCATCTATTACGTCACTTTCCTAATCATTCTGCGACATTTGTAACGAGTTCTTGAAATTTCGCAAGAGTATTGTTGTTAATCTTCGTAAGACTGTTGCTCCTCCAATATTCTGATCCTACACAAGACATCAAGAGTTTTGAATTAACACTTATAAGAGTTTTGATGATGGGATCTACGATTCAATATCTGAAGAAATCATATTTAGAGATTCTACGAGACAAGTTAATCTTGTTAGTAATGTACAAACTGATGACGATTGGAAAATATGTCTACAAAAAGGGTTAGATGAAATTTTCGATGATGATGACTCAGATTTTGAAAAAGAAGTTGAAGATGATATCTCAGAATACTCCAAACTGCTGGAATCTTTGAGAAATGAAAAACTGAGAACTTCGAATTTTATTGGTTTTATGACTCCTCTTTGTCGTGAGAACAAGAAACTGAAGAAGGTTTTTCAAGGATATTATACTGGTTACCAAATCGGTGATTCTCTACTTAAAGATCGTACAAACGATCTAAATTCTAAGATATTAGAATGTGAAAATCTTCGAAGAGAACAGTTTTTATGGGAAAAGAAACGTGCTGAATCGGAAGCTATGTTTAATTCTCGACAAATACAGGATATTGAAGAAAAATCCAGTGTTAGTCTCTCTCAAACAAAATTGTTAGAGAAAGAGCGTGATGTTGCTCTTAAAAAAATTCACTTGTTGGAAGAAAAAAATTTGAATCTGATGCAAGGATTAACTCTCAATAAAAGAGTTTTGAAGAGAAAGAAGGCGTATATCTCTCACGAGAAAAACACCTTGAGGCTGATCAAGCTAGTGCTCTTGATAAAATCAAGACATTGGAAGAAGAAATTTTGGACCTTAAAAAGTTCAATGTTAGCTCAAACAACTTAACCTCAATGTTAGAAGAAAGTATAAATCATCGTGATACATGAGGATTGGTCTATAAAGGAATAGATGCTTCAAATATTAACAAAGAGGTTAAATTTGTTAAAGCTACTAATTCTTCTCAACCAGAGGCTTCCACTGTTGTAAAAAATAATACTATTTCTTGTAAAGAAGTAAAGCCAGTCAAGCCTAAGAATTATGTTCAACCAGCAGCAATCAACAAGAGCACTTCTGTTAATGTCAAGAAAGTAACAACGTTGAACAAGGATAAGAAGAAGAAGAAGAAAACTTGCCAGGCTCCAATGCAAGAGGATCCACAAAAAGGTAACACTAAAACTCATACTTCATATATTTATATTAAGCATTGTTATCATTGTGGTAATAAAGGACACTTGCAATGGGGATGCAAAGTTCGTAAGATGCAAGATGCACTTTCTTTTGTATCAAACGAATTGGCTAAGTTTTCTCCTCTTAAGAACTTAGATCGTTATTGTCCTAAGTTTAGGCAAAAGAATTATTATAATGGTAGTTCAAATATTGCATATCACTCGACAAGGTCATCTCATAAAATACCCAATTATATAAAGAGAGATGACGCTTTAAATGCAAAGACAAGATCTGATGTTCCAAATTGGAGAAAGGATGTTTCGCAAAGTATTCAAAAGGACAATGATCCTAATGGTATGAAGGAGAAGTTTCTCCTGGGAAACCCAACTCTAAATGGGTCCATAAGTCATCCATAGCCAAGAATGGACCAAAAGTTAGCCACAAGAATGACTCTCAGCTGTTAATTATTGGTGACAATAATTACAAAAGTCTCTTTCAAATACTAAAGAAAGACATCATGTCTAAAATCTCTTGTACTAATAAAGGTTGTGATAATGACACTCTTCATCACAATTCAAAGAATAAAAACAAGAGATGGAACAAGAGAAAACAAACCAAGAAAGAGGTCAAGAATGATGATTCGGTCTTAGTCACTCATGACGAACAAGACGAGACTGAACTTGACACAACCTAGTTGTGTTAGAATGTGCATGCTCACCTTGGTGCTCATTTTTGAAAGGTGAGGAAGCACATGAAGATAAGCACATGATCTCTCGATTATTATATGACTATTTAACATCTTTAGGAGATTTATTTTCTTCTATACTCATACTTTCTCTTGGGTTTTGAAATAGACGGCAATTGTGAGTTTATGATGTTGATATCTTCTGATCATATATGTGTAGCTCTTGTTTTTACGGTTAAAACGAGCCAAAAATTACTAAATTCGGACATCTATGCAAAATTTATGTCAAAAAAAGTTTAGTGTTGTGATTAGTCACAAGTAACACTTGGGGGGAACCGATCCTATGGAGAGGTGAAATGGGGGGGACCGATCCTATGGAGAGGTCCCCATACGAAGAAGTGTAAAACTGTTTTGCCCATAACTTCTTCGTCCGAACTCGGAATAACCTCATTCTTTTTGAGTTGTTTTAGAAATTCAATTCCCTACAAGATATAGGTGATTGCAATACTTAATTATTTGTTGAAAATTTATGGTGTATTGCATTTGTGTTTATGGGATGTTCGATTACGGTTTTCATGATCTTAATATTCAATCTCATAATATGTTGTAAACCCTTATGGTTTGGGTGACTTTTTGATTTAGCAGGATTAAGTTCTAGCCCAAGTTGGTAGGCTTTATCAAAGGATCATGAGGGATTCCTATAGAAACAATATGTGAAAAAGTCACACTATGTTGAATAGGTTTTGGTTTAGCATAAAAGCATATGTGTTTCGACGGTTTTCAACTTTTGCTTGCAATTGTTAAAACCGATTTTCAACCTTTCTCTGGTAAAGGTTGGCTGTTGTTATTATTTTGTTTTTTACATGAGAATGACAACATGATGGTATTTCCATATCAATTCTCCCGGAAAAAGAAAGCGATGGAATCATATTTGGAGAAGTTGGATGCGAAATTGAGGTAACAATCTTGTTAGTTAATTGTTTTCCTGTTTTAAGAAAAGACTATTTTTATTTGATATATATATTGCTTTTGCTTAAAATAAATTGTCGGTACAATTGATGTGTTTATCCCATTATGAATGTATGGATGTGTGTGTGATTCAATTATTTCCGGTTAAGTAAAACTTATGCTATCTTACTTTGTTGTGTGATATCAATAGTTTATGCTTACAAAATTTGGTGCAATTGCGGTGCTTTAATGTCTATGTTAATTCAATTGCTTCCAGTTAAGTAAAACAATTGTTATTTGTGCTTTATTGTGTAGTATCAATTGTTTAAGCTTACAAAATTTCGGTGCAATAGTGAAACCTTGGTTTATTTATGTTGTTTCTATTGTATCCGGTTGAGGTGAATAATTATGCAAGTTGATTTATTGGTTTGTATGAATTATTTATGGCTTAACGAATGAATATGATGACGGGATGAGTTGTTTAGTCCAATTCAATTTCGGATAAGCTAAGCTAAGTTAATTCTGATCTTAGTTAGAACTTATCAAAGTGGAGATTTCGGTTATTCAAGTCTAGCCGAAAGCCTAAACAAGGAAATGCTAGTTAACTAACTAGTATTTGGCTTGTTTGAAATCTAAATGTCTAAGTTATATGGATAATTAGAAACCTGATGAGAAAAATGGAGTATCTTTGTTTTGGTCTTATCGAATGAAGCAGTTGTATTTATACAATTGGTTTAGCAAAGGGACTAACTTTCTTAGTTTTTTTTTTTTGGTTTGCTAAACTAGTTGGGAAACTTTCTTCGGGCAATTATTTCCATGATAACATATCAAAACATAATTAATTGTAGTTTCGGTTTTGATATTGGTTATCAAAAATGGTGTGTAAAACCCTCGTGCTTGACTCAACAGGTTGCAAGTCTATTTTGAGATTTGTAAGATCCCTTTCGTGTTGTCCATTATTTTTTCGTTTCTTTGTCATTTTTGTGACAAAAAGGGGGAGAAATATATGGATAATCACAAGATCATCTTTAGATCTAACAACAATCTAAAGATCCCAGTAGAAACCTTGAACTAGTTTGAGTGAATCTTATATCTGAAGAGAAGATTCTCAAGCATAAACAAACTAGGTGAAATCAAAGTTCAACCACTGTTAGTTAATTAAATCAATATGAAAACTAAAGATAAACCGCAATTATCTAGTTTCCCACCAACGGTACGCACTAGAGATTCTCAATCCCAAAGAAGACTTTTAACTGAGCGGCCGTAAGAGATTTTGCCTAGTTAGGTTACTCTCCTCTCCGAATAGGCGGCTTCACCAATAACAGTACAACATAGGAAGTTACTGTCACGAAGGATTAGTTTGCTAGAAATGAAAACTCAAAGTATTTATAGACAAGGAAGTTTGGACACCAAGGAATTTCCAAAACCGAAAATATTCTCAAGATATTTCCATATTAACCCAGATTCGGTTTTCATAATTCCTATGAATGCACTCTCCAAATTTATGATCGAAATCTCCTTGGAAAATCTTTAACTAGCAAATGCACATTACTAATTATTATTTTCCATATATAATTAAAAACCTTAATTAAAAGATTCTTAACTTATTTAAATTCGATCTTTGGTTGTACTTCCTTCTTAGATGTTAAGGAATATCTTTGAACAATAAAAGATACACTTTAATGCGCGTGTTCAAAGTGTGTCGACGTCTTTCTCTTGCAATTCCTTTTTCATACTTACTCGCTTGAAACCGATTTACCACACTTCCAAACAAGTTCAGAATTGGTTCATATGACTTTCAAGAACTATGTGATTGATCAAGTAACACTCAATCACAAACCATGGGTGTAACGGTTCTACCAAAAAAAGTTTTGGTTCTACCTCCATGTGAGTATTGTGCATAGTCACACTAGCTTACCAAAATTCGGCTGACTAGGTACTAGGATCGTTTCCCCACACATATTTGATATCTAACTTGTATGTGTTGCACATGTCCATAGTATCGATTCCCCTTTGCCTAAAAACGTATTGCACAAGTTCATAGGATCGGTTCCCCTTTCTTCTATAAACCTTGATGCACCACATACAAGGGTCGGTTCCCCTTGTGATGTAATGCACCTCTTACTAGGATCGGTTCCCCTCTCCCAAATTTGTTCAGACACTCACAAACCCGATCATACCCTAGGTGATTACTTAAGATCGGTTTCACTAATAAAAGTCATACCAATACATAAGTCAGGCCTCATGTGAATAGTTTTACCAAGAACACAAACAAGTCATGAGCGGTTATACTAATCACATATATTGATCGTTCATAAGATATGCAATGAAGAACAACCCCAATAACGCCTGGCGAATTCCTTTTTCGGTTCACAACACATATCATGAACTTACTTCCTAAGAAAACATGTAAACATTGTTCCCTAGGATGAAATCCTCACCTCGTACCCATACATAATCACAATAGCATTCATACAATTATGCTGATGTCTTATATACAAAGTTTAATTGTTAAGCAAGAAACTTCATATTGTATTCCTTAATACTAAGTCTATCTAGAGTGTTCATGCTTCGCAGTTTTATGTTTTCAATATGCACGACTTGAAAGATACGTTAGGGAATAAACATTTCAAGTCAAATATTACTAACCTCAAGTGGAAGGATGATGTAGTGGTTGTAGCTTCGTACTTCTTCACTTCTTCAAGTCTTCGCAATACTTGTGATGTCTCACCCTAATACTTTCAAGCTAACCTATACGAAGTTGACTCTAGTACATTTAAATCAAGCGACTTTTAAATGAGTTTTGGCTCACTAAAATATGACAACCAAACTTGACATACCAACACTTGGTGGGTTCAACCGAGTTATGCACTAACAATAGTGGTTCATGGATTGAATTTATATACAATAGTTGGTTTTCTGAAATAGAGATTTTACTCAAATTTAATTCGGGTAGAAAATCATTATTTCACTAAGTGTTTTCTTTTGGGTTTCAACGTAAGCATAATTAGATGGATTGATTACTGGCAGTCAGTTTGGAAGTTCGCAATCCAATTGAATTTTTTCAAATGAACTAGTTTGAAATGGAGTATCGATCTTGAACGGCACTAATAATTGACCAAATCATCAGTGTCCATTGATGATCTTAGACCTCAATGGATATGACTGGTTACAATGGACTAAGTGGAATCAAATAATTACATACGAAAAGTAAAGTATGAATGGATAATTCATGTACCCTTAAATCTGTTAGTACCATAAGTTTGTCACCATGTCAATACCCAATGTGCCCAGCATAAAGACACTCAAATTTCACAGTGGAGAAATTGCATTCAGTGTTTTGGGTTTATATGGTGTGTTTATCATTGGAGTTGTCTTTGGTTTGGCTCTATAACAGTAGTCCAAAATATGGTGGAGTGATGTGAAAAATCATTAATATTGTGTCATCCATAATCAGAAACACGTTTCCCCAATGGAAAAGTTTCAGTAAATTGGAATTCGGCATAATGTCTGTTATGGGTGAATTCTTAAGCATTTGATTAAGAATTATTAGTGCAGTCCATATTTGGATCTCAAAAGAAAAGCACTTGGACGTAAATGTTTTATAGTGGACGGTGCAAAAGTTCAGTTTCTGGAACCGGCACCAATCGATAAGCATCACAAATGCAGTTTCTGGCATTGGCACCAATCCGTAAACATCACAACCAATTATGATGAGGTATGATCAAACATGGTTTCAAAGTTTCCAATCATGGTTAGACCCGATGTGGGTGCAAAACATCGCACACTCATTTGGTATGCGAAATAATCCCTTTAGTAGCAAGCGAATACGGACGTGTGCAATATGACCAAGATGACGAACCAGATGACATCACCAGGTCAAAACACAAGTATGAAGAACCATATGGAAGTAAAGAATCAGTGCGGCTATAATAAATTCCAAGCGACATTGATGCGCGCCAAATTCGAAAATAAGGGCTTTATTAGCTGTTCTCCATTATGTAAAGGGAGATTAAGGATTTTGTAGAAGAGAGAGATCTTTTTTGAGTTGAGATAAGATATTTATGAGAGAGAAAGTTATTTGTTAGGGTTTCTATTCATATATTTTGTATTTGATCTATCTTTCAATATATTCTTTTTGCTAGGTAATAACAAATTTTATTAAGCCAAAGAATAATGTCACAAGGTTACAAAACCAACCCATTAAGATGGGCTTTTGAGAAAACTAAAATGAGTACAAGCTCATAATAAAAAGGAAAAATTACTCAAATCTGTAATATGGCTTTTTTGGGATTTCCATATCTTTTATGAAAGCTGGTTTGAGCATATAACATCTTTTTTCTCCCTTAGCCATCCCTGTTCCCTTCTTTGCTAGAGAATCTGCTGAAAAATTTATCTCCATGTAGCTATGGGTGAAGTACCATTCTTGTAATGTGGTTTTTATCTTATTCCATCTTGTACAAGCCCACCAAGGAATCTCTCCAGACTGAAAAGTTGTTATTGTTGCCTGTGAGTCAGTTTGGAAACATACCTTATGAAACTTGTTGTTAATTGCCCATTCCCCTGCACACAAAATTGCAAAGACTTCTGCCATAAAATTTGTAGCCAGACCCAAACCACCTGCCATTGCATATATGTATTCACATGTGCCTTGTCTACCTATAAAACCAAAACCAGCATCTCCTGGATTGCTTCTAGAAGCACCATCACAACATATAATAATAAAAGAAGGGTTTGGAAGGAGGAAGTAAATTTCTCTTATTCTAACTAACTTCACACTTCTACACTTCAAGCTAAATATTTTCAGAATTTGTAGGTCATAAGGAGAATTCCACATATGTCCTTTCATTCTTACCTCGGATTCTTTTGTGAACTGCATAATCTTCTGTTTAAGCACTTGTAGATTTGGTTGTTCATTATCATAAGTGATTATGTTTCTCATAAACACTAACTCTTTTAGAGTTGTAAGGGAAGCTACTTTCCACAATTATGTTACTATGGGACTCTTGTGTTTAGAGAACTTAAGGATATCATTAAAATATTTAGGATTTGTAAATTAAAACATACCTCCAAGCCAGCTCCAAGTAAGTTCACTAATGTCACAGAACCAGAGAATGTGCTCTAAATTTTTCTCCTTTTGTTTACAAAATGGGCATATAGAAGCCATCTGAAATTTCTTCCTCTTCATTGTGTCATCTGTTGGAATAACTTATCTCAAAATCTTCCAAACATTACTGGAGACACTAGGGTGCACACACTTATTCCAAACTGTGCTTGCCCAATTCACTGGCTGGTATTTCTTCCTTATACAATTATAGGCAGAAGCAACAGAGAATTTACTAGATGTAGTTGCACTCCATATCCTCCTGTCATATTCATGGTCAATAACTGGCAGCTCAGTATCTGCAAAGAATTGAAAGAAATTTGATGGAATCTTCCACTCTCCATCTCTTATTAAATCTTCTACCTTCATTTCTTGATGTGTCATCATAATGATGTTATCAGGGAAAATATCTTTCAATGCCTTGTCTTTTATCCATACATCATTCCACACTGAAATATCTTTACCATCTCCAACCAACCATCTAGTATGTTCAGCTACTTCTGCAAACACCCATTTAATACCTGGCCATATGGAGGAATTTTTATAGTATTCTATCCATTTCCCATTTTTATCTTGGAATTTTCCTTTAAAGAATTTTGTCCATTCTTCTTTCCCATTTTGTATTTTCCAGCAAAGCTTCATCAACATTGATTTGTTAATATCCTCTAATTTTTTTATGCCCAAGCCACTTTCAGCTAAAGGAGTACAAGTCTTCTCCCACTTCAATGTAATTGTCTTCTTTATTGATGGGTCTCCTGACCAAAGAAAGTTTCTTATGATTCTTTCACTTTCTTTGAGAACCTTTTTTGGCCACTTGTACACTGACATGTTGAAAATGGGAATGCTACACAGGACAAATCTTACTAGAACCAATCTTTCTTGAAAAGAAAGAAGCTTTCCTATCCAAGCTGTTAACTGCTCTTGCAACATTTCTACCACCCCCCAAACATGTTTGGATCTTATAAGACCTAGAGTTAACACAACACCCAAGTATTTATCTGGGAATTTTGATAATGTCATACCACAAATTTCTGCAAGTTGATTTTTTCTTATATTGCTGGTACCACCTATAAAACACTTGCTTTTTGACAGGTTTATTTCTTGACCTGAAGCTTTTTGATATTCTTCCAGGGTTTGTAATAACTTGTCATATTTATTTTTTCACCATTTCAAAAGAGGAATATGTCATCTGCAAACATTATATGTGTTAGGTGCACTCCATTTCTTTGGACCATTGGCTTCATCTTACCCTGCTCCACAAGTGAAGTTAATCTTCTACTTAAAACATCTTCATCTAGTACAAAAAAGGATATGGGAAAGGGGATACCCTTGTCTCACCCCCCTAATGACTTCAAAGTAGCCCACTGGACCTCCATTTACAAGAATTGAAATCTTTGCAGACTTTAGAAGAATATTAATCCATTTTATGAACTTCTCTGAAAAACCAAATTTTTGTAAAGCCTTGAATGAAAATTCCCAGCTGAGAGAGTCATAAGCCTATGAAATATCTAGTTTTAAGCCAACATTGCCTCCTCTTCTTTTAATCTCCAGCTCATTAATCATTTCAGAAGCTAATTCTATTTGCTCTTGTATACTCCTTCCCTTAATAAATGCCCCTTGTTGTGGAGAAATAATCTTTTGAATCATGTTACTTAATCTTGAAGTAATTATTTTTGTAATAACCTTGAAACTGAAATTTATGAGGCCAATAGGTCTATACTGATTTGGTTTTCTTGTATTTTTAACCTTTGGTAAAATCATGATGAAATTGGAGTTCATACTTGCTGGAATGAATTCTTTTTCCCAACAATATTGGACACATTTTATGAATTCTTCAATGAGTATTTCCCAAGCCATTCTATAAAACCAGCCACCAAAACCATCTGGACCAGGAGAGCTATCTGGATCCAAATCAAAAACTGCTTGCTTTATTTCAATTGCAGAAGGAGTAGCTTCAAGATTTTTATTGTCTTCATTCTGAATTATTTTTGGAACTGCTTCAAAAACTTCATCAGATATTTGAACTTCTTTGAATTTAAATTTCTTTTCAAAATACTCAACCAAAATATCAGCAATATCATTCTGAGTTGATATAAGTTCACCATCATCTTTTTCCAGCTCCAAAATTGCATTGTGCATTTGCCTTATTTTCATATTCACATGGAAAATATTTGTGTTAGCAGCACCAAATTTAAGCCATTTCACTCTAGCTTTTTGTATTTCTATATCATGTTTCTGTTTTGTGAGTAATTCTTGAACTCCTCTAGCAGTAACAAGCTTATTCAGTAAAACTGTATTATGAGGATACTGATCCGAGGACAAAGATTGCTTCATAACTTCTTCATCTGCCTTTTTTAATTTTTGATTAACATCTCCAAAAACATCCCAATTCCACTTCTTCAAAATTACTTTAATATGTTTCAGTTTTGTTAGAAAAATATAACCTAGATTTCCTTTCACTTCTGTTTTCCATGCTTCTTCAATGACTTTTTTAAAATCTTCATGAGACATCCAAACTTTTAAAGCTCTAAAGGGGATATTTGCTGGTTTTGGAATTGTAGCACTTGCACCAAATAGTGGACTATGATCTGAGGTGCCTCTTGTTCCCACTTTATACCCCCAACTAGGATAAAAGTTTTAACCATTGTGCATTATAAAAAGCTCTATCCAGGAGACATACTATTCTTTTTTTTTCCTTATCTGTTATTGCACCAAGAAAACTCTAATCCTGTTTTTGGAGCTTGAATCATTTCACAGTTCTGAATACAGTTATTGAATTCTAGCATTGAAGTAATTAAAGGATTTCTGCCTCCCTTTTTTTCCTCCATCGACAAGACTGCATTAAAGTCTCCAATTATCATCCAAGGTTTATTGAGGTTAGCTATCACTGATAATTCCTCCCATAAATCTCTTCTATGAGTAGTTAATGTATGAGCATGAAAACCGGTTACAAGCTTCCCTCCCACTTCTATTGTGATTGCTTGATTAGTATTGGATATCACCACTGGTTCTTTAATTGAGTTACTCCAAAATAACCATATGTTGCCTTTTTTTGTTGCAGATGAATTATGTATTATCTTCTTATTCATATTGGGCAATCTTAACTTTTGACAAGAGTCAGAATTTACTCTTATTTTCGGCTCAGAAATCCAAATTAATGTAGGACTAAAATTATTTGCTAAACTCCTTAGTTTATCAGAGGCTTGGAGTCTTCTTATACCTCTGATATTCCAGTACATTACTCTCATTTTGAGGTATGTTGAGGAGATAAAGGTCCCCTCCTTCATGTACTTCTAGAAGTCCCAGATGAAATATCATTCTTTTGAGCTGTTTGATTTCTAGTAAGAACATTCCTCACTGGTTTATTCTTCAATTTATTTCCTTCTTTCAAAACATCTTCCTTATAACCTTGATTAACTTTATTTTTTGAGGTAGTAATCACAGGTTTAATGACTTGAACCACATTATTAATATAAGGAGTATTGGAACTTACTTCAAGGATTTTTTGTACTGATAAAGATGAATGTTGATTGTCAAGTAGTTCTTGTAGCTCCTCAGTTTTATCTTGTAATATGTGGAAACTTCCTGAATTAGAAGATTCACCCTTGTGTTTTGTTTGACTGTATCTTCCTCACTAAAAATTTCCTCCACCTGAAATCCAGATTTTGGAGTCTCTTGATCTTTTTTGGATGGAGAGTTACAAATATCAAAACCAACTGAAATGGGAATCTCCACATTTTTCATTTTCTTTCTCCATACTTTTTTAATTAGTACTTCAGTCTCCAACTCTTGTTGATATTCTTTCTTTAACTTCTGCATTCTGCAACATGATGTCCGATAACTGAACAATGGATACAAAACTTAGGCAGCTTAGGTATTTGAATTTCTTGCTCAAATTCACCATACTTAGATTTGATATTGATTTTGCTTGGAATTTTTGTTGTCATATCCACTTCAACTAACACACTAGCATAAAAACCACTAACCCTTTTCAAGGTTGTTTCATCCACTCTGATGGCTCTCCCAATTTTGTTTCCCAATTGAAGAATGATATCCTCCTTCCAATATTCAATACTCAGACCAGGAAACATAACCCAAACAAAGGCTGAAGTGATTTTTTTTCTTTTAAGGATTAAAGTTTGGTTCCCAAGCCCTTAATTTCAGATCCTGAGATTCAACAATCCAATGTACCTTCCAAATAATACTTCTATCTTCTTCATTATCCAATTTTATAATAAAAAAACCTTTACCTAAAGGAATAAGTTGAAGAATACCTTTAATAGACAATTGTTTCCTCAATGATGTTTAAACTGTTTCCATCTTCAATTTGACTAAATCCAACCTACCAATCAAACTGAATCTCCATTCGTTCAAACAATCTTCTATAATATCATCAGGAATGAAAACATAAAGATTCCCCTCATTCAAATTAGAGTTCATCTTCAAAAGTTCTTCAGAATTGTTGTCTAAATTTTTAAAGTTGGATCGAATTACAGACCCATTTTCTAATGATTTAAAGGATGAATCAGTTGAAAAAACTACCATCTACTGATCCGTTGAACTATAACTATAACACCAATCATTAAAAATGAATTCTACACACCTGAATTAAAGATCTAGTGTTGATTTTCTCGGAAAATAAAATGGAAGAAAAATAAACTGAGTTGTCGCCGATTTTGACTCCGATTCGTTGAGCTTCTCTCGCCGATTCACCCATCTATCTTTCAATAAAGTGATTTAGAGTTCTTTTCATGATAACTTGAATAGAGTTCATAGATCTTACTTGGGTGTGGTTGTAGGATTTCCTACAACTACATTTTGGTACTAGAATACAACTTGGATGATATAACCTGTTGATGAAGAAAAATTTTCATTAATAAAATTTTTGGTTCTTGGAAATAAATAGTTTTTCCTTTTTCAAGAGAAGATATAGTTTCAGGAACAAAAGATGGTGAGGCAGGTATCTACAGCAAAAGGCATGATAGCATCTAGGAGGAGCAGAAGAATCACAAGAAAAAGAAAAGGTGAAATTGCTGATTCTCCACAGATGGGAGAAAGACACAACCAATTTCAGCAAATCCAGGCACAGATCCAACAGGTACAAAAGGAGAATAACTGCAGAAGTCAAATATGTCTTAAAGTACAAAACAGACAAACGGAAGCAATAAGGATTATCGGAGCAAACGAAGAGAGTGGGCGTATACAATGCAATTCAATAACAAAAGTGATTGTGAATGATGCAGATTTACATGCAGTAATCACAGGTAAAATACACAAGCGTGATTATGAAGGAAGGAAAATCATGACAGTAGAAAAACTCTCTCCCTTGAAAAACAAAAGATAACGTTTGTAGTGGATGATATAGCAGAAGAAAATTTAAGGCGAAAAAATCCACTGGTGGTTACAATAATTGTAAAGCGAAAAGGAAAAAGTGAAAGCGCGAAAGCATCAGAAGAATGGGCGGTAGATAGAACCTTGATAGTTACAGACAGTTCGGTAGATATTTTATTATACCGCGCATTCAGGAGTATGGGATATAAGGACGCGGATCTAATGCACTCTACATATAACATTCACGGTTTTAATAAGACGATAAAAAAATCGAAAGGTGAGGTAACCATATGAATACTTTTAGGATAAATAGAAATGCATGTAATATTGTGCATAGTGGACGTAGAGTCACCGTAAAATATGCTACTGGACGACCATGGGTGCATGCGATAAAAGGTGTGGCCTCAACTCTTCATCAGTACGTACGTTTACGAACACCAATTGGAATAAGCGAAATCAAAGGGGACACCAGGAGCGCAGAGGTTTGCAGTCAAATAGACGTGAAGAATTATGAAGGACTCGCAAAGAAGCGAAAAGATCGATGGATTAAGGCAAAAGAATCGAAAAAGGAAGAAGAACAAAGAATATACATGATAAGAGCACAGGAAGGAAAAGGAATACCAAGCGAGGTCCCAGAATACAAAGGTGAACCAATACATAGGATAAAAGAACCATCACCATTAGGAGAACCAAAGGCGGATTTCACTGTAGCAGAGCCGACAAAATACGTAAATGTTGGGACTGAAGAAGAACCAAAGATGTTGAAAATTGGAACTAAGATGGACTAGGAAGAATAAGAAAATACAATTAACCTTCTGCGGGAATATAAATTTTTTTTCGCATGGAGCAAGGACGAAATGCCAGGTATAGATTCTTTTGTTGCATGTCACAGGTTAGATATCAACAAGAACGCAAGGCCATTCAAGCAAAGGATAAGGAAGATATCAACAACACATCATCCTCAAATACAAGCGGAGTTACAAAAGATGCTAGATGCATGAATAATCAGACCAGCAAAGTACCCAGAATGAATAGTAAACATGGTGGTAGTACCAAAGAAAAATAAGGGAATACGGATCTGCATCGACTTTAACAACCTAAATAAGGCATGTCCAAAGGACTGTTTCCCGCTACCAGATATACCACAAATGGTGGAAGCAGCATTAGGTAACGACAAGTTATCACTAATGGACGGATATTCAGGCTACAATCAAATCCCTTTGGCTAAAGAAAATCAAGAACACATGGATTTATTTGCACCAAGAGGATTATATTGTTGTACGAGAATGCCTTTTGGTTTAAAAAAATCCAGGTGCAACATAGCAGAGAATGGTAGAAAAGATATTCGCGAAATGGTTGCATACAACATTAGAAGGCTACATGGATGATATGCCAGTGAAGATAAAAAAAGGCATCAAATCATGTTGAAAACTTAAAGGAAATATTTGAACAGATGCGGCAATTTAAAATGAAGATAAATCCAGCAAAATGCATCTTTGGAGTAGTATCAGGGAAATTTTTAGGTTACATTATATCAAAAGAAGTAATTGAAGTGGATCCAGAGAAGGTGCAGGAGGTTCATGACATGCCATCATCCGCAATAGTAAAAGACGTGCATAAATTGAATGGGCTACTAGCTTCATTATGGCGGTTCATTTCACGCTCCTCAGACAAATGCAAGCACTTTTTCAACATCTTGAAGAAGGGAGCGAATGGACGGATGAATACGAGAAAGCACTGCAAAGTATTAAAGACTATTTAATGAATTTATATCTATTTTACAGAAAGCGGAACCCGAAGAAGAATTATTAATATATTTAGCGTCAACATCGCACGCGTTAAGTGATGTATTTCTCCGCCTAGATGAAGGAATTTAAAAGCCAATATACTACATAAGCAAAACTTACAATTCTGCAGAAAAAAATTACACAAAGGTGAAAATATTATCCTCGCGCTGGTCTATACAACACAAAAGCTCCGTACGTATTTTCAAGCTCACAAAATTAAAGTACTAACAAAAGTACCAATCGAATCTATAATGAAGAACTCGAAAATATCAGGAAGAACATAAATATGGAACGCACAAGTAGGACAATTTGGAGTCAAGTACGAAATACTATCTTCACCAAAATCACAGGTTATTGCGGACTTCTTAGCAGAATTTTTGTTAGAAGAAGATGAAGGCATAAAAGAAATGATGGACATAGATAAAGACCAAGGAAAACCTAAAGACTTGTTAACAGAACATGACTCAAAAAGATGGGAAATATTGGTAGATGGATTATCAAATGGAAAAGGAAACAGAATTGGAATAATATTAATTTCACCAAAAGGAGTAAGAATGGCTTACTCATTCAGGTTGGAGTTCGCATCCACAAATAATGAAACAGAATATGAAGCAGTGGTGCATGCGTTGTGGCTGGCAATTGAAATGAAGTTAGAGGATGATAGAATAACTAGTGATTCACAACTGGTAATCCGCCAAATACAAGGACTATATAGTACAAATGAGCCATCTCTACAAAAATAAGAGCAACTCGTCACAGAATTATCGGCAAAAATAGAAAACATAAATTGGAGGCACATATGCAGGAAAGATAATCGATTCGTAGACGCATTGGCATTCATTTCCTCTATGTTAGTGGATCCTACTGCAATGTATATAAAGATAGAGACGCTTTCTGCCCCATTAATTAAAAAAAAAAAAGACGCAGATGTTATGATAGTAAAAAAGGCAGAAAAGGGACAAGCAGACAAAGAGAAAGATTGGAGAACCCAACTTCATCTATATCTGGAGAAGGGAGAGGTCCCAAGAAACAGATTAGAGGCACATAAGTTAAAGAGTCGGGTGACAAATTACAAATTAAGAGAAGGCGTACTCTATCGAAAATCCTTCATTGGACCATCACTCAGATATTTAACGCGGAAGGAAGGAATAGAAATTTTAAAGGCAATACACTATGGAGACGCAGGGAACCATAGTGGGGGAAAGTCTTTAGCTTAAAAAATAAAGACATAGGGATACTACTGGCCCTACATGCATGAGGACGTTAAAGAGGTATCCAGGCTATGTGAAGAATGCCAACGACATGGGAGAAGGATACATGCACCAGGAGCGGCTCTAAACTCATTAACAAGTGTATGGACATTAGCAAAATGGGGTCTAGACATTGTAGTCCCATTCATACCAGGAACAAGGCAGAGGAGATACTTAATTGTCGCAACAGACTACTTTACAAAGTGGGCGGAGGTGAAAGTAGTACAACATATCCGAGATCGGGATGTATTCACCTTCATATTTGAAAATATTATTTGCAGATTTGGAATTCTTGTGCAAATAATATCTGATAATGGAAAGCAATTTGAGAGCGAAAACATAGAGATGCTACTTAACACATTCAAGATTCAAAGTGGAAATTCAACTCCTTTATATCCGCAGAGCAATGTGCAGGATTAAGAAACTAATAAAACAATTGCGGATATATTGAAAAAGAAGCTGGAAGGACACAACAAAAGATGGTGTGAACAAGTACATAATGCAGTGTGGGTGTATAGAACAACGCAGAGAGAATCTACAGGAATGTCACCCTTCTGTCTAACATATGGAGTAGAGGCGGTGCTACCAACTGAAGTTATCATACCTACAACAAAGAAAAAAGCATGGGAAGAGAACCTAAACACAGATTTGATCTTAACAAAACTTGATGACCTATAAGAAAATAGAGAAATTTTTATGTAACACATGGAGAATTACCACAAAAGACTAGCCCGAGAATATAACAAGCGCGTCAAAGAAAGAGAATTCTAACCAGGAGAACTAGTATTGAGAGAAATACCGCCCTATCAGAAAAGAGGAGATGGAGAACTAGAGAAGACATGGGATGGACCTTATATAATCAAAAGGGTAGTTGAAAATGGAGCATATGAATTAATGGATAGTGAAGGGAGGAACACGGGGCGCATGCTTGACCATCCGCGGAATAGAATATACCTGAATAAGTACTACCCATAGGTCATGCAGCAGTCATCATACATCTGAAGAAAATAATTCGTACGTGAACTTAATGAAAAATAAAGGTACTGAAGGAAGCAAACAAGTCATCTCAGATATGGGATTCTTACAACAAGTTGTTATTATGTGAGCGAATAAATGAAGAAATAAGACATCGGAATTGTACTAATCAAGCGTATGAATGAAAATGGAAATTTTTTTCTTTTTCATATATTAAACATTTCATAAAAGACACTAGAAGAAAAAGGAAAAAATAAGATCTTAATAGAAGGAGATAGAAGTTAAAACCTCTAACTAGGGAGGCTAGGCATCCAATTGTGGCATGCACCCTAGTTCGCATAACAACAAGAGGCAACAATAAGACCTAACATGCGTCATAATTGGGGAAAACCTAATTAGCATGGCTCAGGTGAAAGCTACACTGATACTAGAACTTGAGTCATGGAGATTTGGGGCGAAGCGAAAGCTTATCCATCATAGACGCCTTAGTCGAAAGACTAAGGCATGAAGCTCTCTCCTAAGGAGTGTAGAAACTTGATCACGGCGCCGAGGTACACGGTTGAATCAAGAGTGCCTGGAGCGTATGGAGCGAACCTGACCATTCTTGGAAAGTCCTGAATATGATGCACTCGATCCTCAAGAAACCCCACTTAGGGTGTGGTCTCGTAACTATAATCCATATCGGTGGAGGGACAAGAGGCCACGAATACAACTGATTATTGGCATTACTGGATGGGAAGATCCCACCCTAACCTGGTAGGGGTAAGCTTCCTTGAAGGGGAAATCAGGGGGAATATAGGGACGGCACCCTCCACTAGGGAGTTGAATTGTGTCCAAGACGTCAATATCACGAGACATTTACTCACGGGAGTAATAAGACTTGTCATATTGACGCATCAATACATCCTGCAGATGCAAAAATACGAAAAATGATAAGGCAAAATCAATGGGTTATTACTTGAAATGGTAGTGACCGCCTGCGATTTTTCCGCACGACCAAAAATACCCTCGGGAGAAGATAAGATGGAGGCTGATAAGACCTCTAATTAGGGAGGCTTAATAAGACCTCAATATAAAACCCTAAGATTACTTTAAATATAACGATTATTATTTTGCAGGGGAGGAATTAGAAAATAACGCGCAAAGCAAGAAAGAAAAGCAAAACATAATTAACGCTTAAATGATGCACAAATATGACCGCATAGTGAGGAGACAAGAGTATTTCTCCACAGGAGAATAATAGAGGAAAATATGGGAATAATATAAGGGATGTATTATTCTACTTGATAGAAATAATCTTGTATAGAAATAGAAATGTGCTTCTTTAATGAACAACCAAAAACAGATAAATAGAATACACATTCGAAGTTAGAGAGTATCCATACACATAAAGATAGAAGAAAAAGAAAAGCTAAACATCGTTCTGAGGCACATTTTGCTCTGGTGCGGGTACTTCAACATCAACCTCAACATTAGGGCCGACATCGGGATTTGGATCCTTAGGAAGATCACCATCGGCTTCATTCTTTTCGGGTTAATCCACCTAAAGAAGAATATCTCCATCTTTATCATCACCGCTCTCATAATAATAATCATTGTCAGGATCAGGAAGCTCTCGTCTTCAGCTACATCAAGAGGTTCCACATCTAATAAAGGAAGTGAGTTAGTGAGACAAACTTGATCTGCAAGATCTTGAGACTTGACACATGGACTTCTCGTGCGACACTCTTATTAGTATTCTCCACGGCAACCTCCATCAATCTTTCAAGATATAAACACTTACGGTTCGCTCTATCTCCGGAAGAGGAGAGTGCTACGGAAATTCTCCTGCGTTCTTTGTGAGCTTTAGCCAGATCAGACCGCAACTTCTGGATGGTAGATTGATATGACCTCTCAGATGTTGCAAACATTATGGGTGTCTAATTAATACCACAGCGACAAAATCTTAACCAATGTGGAAATTTCAATTCATTAAAAGATACAAGCAAATTGAGGTAGTCATCTCAATGTGACTACATTCCCTTTGAGAAATGAGATATTGAGATAAAGCAAGGCCAATACTTTTCATATTGTCCATACATTTATAAAAGTCATCACTCATCACTAATTAAACCTTGAAGACGAGATCTTGGGAGAGATAGAGACATTTTCCTTTACTAGGATGTCATAAGACCCCTTTAACCGTGTATGATGTTCTCGGAGTTTATTTATATTCATGGTCACTTTTATCTTGCTCTGGATAATTTTCTCATTCTCCAAGGTTAATTTCTTCACGGCCTCATCATATTGGTTTCTTAGAATACGGAGGGATTCCTTTTGATCAGCATAAGTCTTTTGAAGAACAAGATACTGGCGCGTAAACATTGCCTTCTTATTTATAAAAGACCGCTTCTCTGCGGCAAGGACTTGATTTTCATCTGATAGAGTTCGATTTCTTAAAATCATAACTGTATAATGACCCCGAAAGGTTGGATATTTGGGAGCCTAGAAAATCATTTTGATTACATAGACAAAGATTTCCACTCTTCAAATTATCAATTTGGTCAAGCAGGTATGAATAGTTATTAATTAATTGATCTAGTTGACTCTGCAATCTCTCATTATTCGCACGAACATACTCAGCAGAGTGTTGATAATTATATCTCTCTGCGACGCGCTTCTGGTCTAAGTATTTACATATGTGCGAAGAAATTCAAAATGCGGACACAAATGCAATAAAACCCATGAGCGATTAAGTAAGAGAAAGGAAACCACACCTTTGAGATCTTGATTCTTCTTACGAAGATTCTCGGACACAAGAGATTCAGCGAGAAGATCCCCATTTAACTTAGAATTTTGACGAGAAAGCTCTAGAATGGTACTGCTAGACTCAGAGAATCCCTCGGTTTGGACTAAGCGGCGATGAGATGCCTAAGGAAGGAACAACACAAACATAAAGGCATGTTACAGAAGTGTAAATAGAAAGGTGCAAGCGAAAAGATGCCAACCAAGAGATCAAAGGAAAGATTAATGCTTGGATCCAATTGTGAGAAAATTTTGATCCTAGTTGACTTATCAGGTGGGGAGTCACATAATAACTTAGCACGAGCGTCACAAATGCAAACTTGAGAATGGTCACTAATGGAGGAATGAGTGACATTAATAATATCTAAAAGAGATTTGGTCCAAGAATCGACTTTCACAAAGGCGCCCTGATCAGCAGAAGTGGTCACCAAAGAAGAAGAAATGATCATGGGAGGAGGAGGAGTAGTCACAGCAATTCCCATAGAGGAACCAGCGATGATATCCTTTGAAACAGAAACAATTATATCTTCCACTGATATGGTAATATTCACAAAGACAAAAGCAGTAGAATCCTCCATTGATGCGGTAATATTCTCAGAAGAGGAGGTGATGGTGTGCGTTATCGATGCGGCACTCTCAGGAGTGGTAGTTTCCTTCGGGAACGCAGGGATATTCAAAGAAGTTGAGGAAAAAACTTCATTTAAAGGGGCGTCAATAACATCATCAGAAGAAACCTGCTGTAGAGGATGAAGTTTGTAATTAAGCTCTGGAATAATAAGGGAAGTGTTGAGTGTAGGAGCGCGACGAACTTTCTTCTTCTCATAATTAACTTCGCTATCAGTACCCTTCGAAGAACAACACAGATAAGAAACAGAGGCAACAATATTATTTTAATTCTAAGGAAAATAAAGTATTTCTTACTACCTTGTTATGCAAAGGCTTCCTCTTGCGAGATTCATCATCCTTAGGGATCGAAGAATAATTAGGGTTTGAAACTTTTAATACGAAGATTACCAGACGGGGAATTTTTGCTACAACAAAACCAGTATAGGAATATGAAGAACAATAGTAGACAACAAATATGAAGAACAGTAACAGATTAACAATGGCGGTTGGAAATTCAAAAGAAAGAAAAACAAGACAATAATGATGATAGAATAAACTAACCTTGAATGAGATTCCATAAGGCTAAAAGAAGAACAACACCGGTAAAATTTCTGAAAAGGGGAGAATGAAGGCTTCGAGAGTATGAAGATGAAGAAAATTCACAGAGAAAAAGAGAAGGAAAATAAAGAAAAGAAAAATATCTCTCCTCACCACAATCAATAATCAAGGAAAAAAGACAACATGATAAATCAGGACGTGCCGGTTAAAAAGGGAAAAAGAACAACACGTGTAGACGGTTAAACCGAAATTTCGGAAACATGTCGGTCGAAGAGAATATGAAAAGATGAGTTGGTGCGGCAAAATAACAAACTAGGGTTTCTCATACCACTATTTATCTCAGAAGAACGATATGAGAAGAGGCAAAATGTGGGTGCAAAATACCGCACACTCATTTGGTATGCGAAATAATCCCTTTAGTAGCAAGTGAATATGGACGCGTGCAATATGACCAAGATGACAAACCAGATGATGTCACCAAGTCAAAACACAAGTGTGAAGAACCATGCGGCATTAAAGAATCCGTGCGGCTATAATAAAGTCCATGCGACATTGACAAAAATAAGAGCGCATCCTCCACTATTCAAAAATAAGAGATAATTATTTAGGAGAGAGAAAGTTATTTTCTTCCAAGTTAGGGTTCCTCCACTATGTAAAGGGAGCTTAAGGCTTTTGTAGAAGAGAGAGATATTTTTTGATGAGTTGAGATAATATATTTAGGAGAGAGAAAGTTATTTTCTTCCAAAGTTAGGGTTTCTATTCATATATTTTGTATTTGATCTATCTTTCAATAAAGTGATTTAGAGTTCTTTTCATGATGACTTGAATAGAGTTCATAGATCTTACTTGGGTGTGGTTGTAGGATTTCCTGCAACTACACCCAATGAAATTCTTATCCGTGATAGAGATTAGACAAGGTGTCACTAAAGGTAGAATAAAAATTCATTCAAAGATATGAAGAATTTACCGGTGCACCGCTGAATTGTGAGGGTTGGTTGTGATAAAAGAAGAATCATTTTTATGATGGATTCATGAAAATGTGGGGGTGACTCTGGAAAATAGCTAGTAAAGTAATAAACACCGCTATTTAAGTCAAGCAGACTTTATGAGTCAAATTGTTTGTCAAGGGAAGTAGTGTTGAAGCAAATGGGCCTGTTACACTACGGGTGGCAAGTGATGACTCAAAAGTCTTCAGTAAATTATGTGTTTGTTGTTTATATACAATAGAAAAGCGAGAGTATCGATATAAATCAATCACTCAAATGAATACTGATAAGAGATCAACATTGGACTCTAGACTTCGGACGCGAAGTCAAAAAAGAAGGAGAGTGATTTCGAGATTTTGTTTGAATATATACTTATGTGGCCAAAGTATATGCATGCTAGAAACAGATTGTTCTGATCAAATAATTATTTTGGAAGAAAAACATAATTTGAGATATTATGGTATGTCTCGATAAATAAATCGACGACATAGCACCGTAAATGCAATTTCTCTCAAATGCGCGCATCTAAAAGAAATAGTGTATGTGAATTGTATCAAGCCGGAAAATGATAACAAGTAGTATTTATAGCGGACACCCAACCTAGAGATTGGAGATCCCATGGTTATCTAGGTTCAAAAGGGACAACCAAGTTACAAATTTATACTCACCGGAAATACTGTGAGAGTTTACTCTCTTTTCCATTTCTATGATGAAACAGTGTTGCCTGTCAAGTGAGAGGTTGAGAATTTCTCTTAATGATTCATATGGCTTAGTTTGACTAAGAAAAGTATGACAGGATACTTTCAAATAGGAGATCACGTATATGAGTGAGAAGTGGGGTCGCTTCTATGATAACTATAAGGCTAAGTTAATCTAGAGCACTCACGAAAAACCAACATCGTTCAGGGACGAAATGAACACAACCGAGAACCGGATATGTAAGGAAATAAACTGTGTGATATCTATTGCATCGGTTTACATCATAAAGCTGGGAAGTTCAAGACATCGCGTTCACTGAACAACTAGTAAACTGTAAACCCGGTAGGCATTCACTACGGAAGATTCAAAGACAAAAGTTATCTCTCCCGATGCAGTGATGTTCCGCGCACAATCTCTTTCTAGTGTCTGCATTAAACTTGCATGGATTTCTATTCAATGTGGGCGATTGTCGGAATTTTGAATAGAAATATGAGTTAGTTAGTTAGTTAGTGTGAATAGCTATGTCCATTCACTTAAACCTTTTCAATATGTAGTGTGTTATCCCATGGGATGTGACTCTTCACTAAGGGTTATGACTCTTCATGAAAGGATTTCTCCAAGAGTCACCTCTAAACCTATATAAACCTCACTCATTCTCCATTGCAAATGTGTTTTTTTAGAGTCATAAAACTAGTACAAGAAATTTAAGAGTTTGCATGTGTCTTCAAGAGTTAAAGAAGAGTTTGTGCTACATCTATTCGCGTTTGTTATTCGGTGTTATCGAAGTGCTGCGAAAAACATCGAGGTATTGTTGAATGTTGGAGACATATGTCGTTAAATCTGTAACAACATTATATACAGGGCATCAAATGTCTTAAGAAAAGAGATTACTTGCCTCAATACATCCAAGTAAGTTTGTTTAAGTTTTGTGATTGATCATCTTTTTTTATCCTTCTTTTCTTGTTTTGTTGTCGATATTACGAAACGTAATACATGTTACAAAGAGTTGTAACGGATCGGTGGATAATACATGGGTTGTATTATTGGAGAATCGGTAACGAACATGTTTATCCAACAAAAACAAAATTCATCCCCCTCCGTCCTGTATGGTCTTACTAGAAGGGGACATTTCTGTTGGTTATTGTTTTCCAAGTTCACTCCACTCCACACTCTCCTTTACGGCTTTACTCCACACTACCCTTATTTATTGGATTCCAAATTTAAGCTCTTGGTTTCTCCGAGTCTTTTACAGATTTTGTTTGGGGTCTTCTTTTTGTTTCTTCTTCTGTTGTTTTTCTTATTTCTTTTGATTCTTTTTCTGTGTTTCTGAGTATTCTAGAGAGAGACGGAGAGGGGGTTGGAGGGAGATGGGAAATTCATTCTGGGTGTTGAGCATCAGGAGAGAAATTAGCAAGTGCATCAAGAGATGGAGATTTGGTTAAAGATAAAATGTTATTAGAATTCAATTTAGCTAAATCTTAATTATCCACTTCATTTTGCAGCTTCTAGAGGACATAATGTAAGTCTAATCAATTCAAGTTACCCCTTTTATGTTTAAATTCATTTGCAGCATTAAATTCATTTTGTTTTGCTTATTCTGAAGTTCCTTCACTAATTAAGTTAAAATTATGTAATTGAAATTCAGACTCTTAGTTGGAAGGATCCCTATATTATGTTGTTAACAAGTATTATGTCATACTTTTTTTTAATGAATATGTTGGCTTTGTGTTAGAATTTCTACTGGTCTGAGTTAATTGGAAGAAATGGATTTGGACGATTTAGACTGTACGATGTGTGTAAAATTTATACTAAGAATTATATATATACATACTTGTTGCCAAATTTTAGTATCATCGGGTACTTGTATGAATAATTAACTAGTTGAAATGTTGTTTTAGGCAATGAATAAGTTTGTGACCGGATTTCATCCCCATTTTCATAACTCAAAAACATAGCAAGTATTATTTTATTTTTTGATCATAAAAACAAATTCATTACTAAAAAGGAAACAGTTACACAGAGTTTTCCATCTCTAAAATAGAGAGGATACATCTAGGTGGTTGCTCTGACCACACTTGGTTACAAGCAAAGTTCTTAGCATATTTGGCTAATCCATCTGCCGCTTCATTACTAGTCCTAGGAACATAACAACATTTAATATTATTAAGAGATTCAGCTATTCTACTAATATCCAAAAGGAGATTATGATCCTGCCACAAAACATTTGCAAAATTAGAAGACACAGCTTCAATGATTGTTTTGCAATCTCCTTCAATGATGATGTTACTCCAGCCCTTAGTTTTGATCCATTCTACAGCTTCCAGAAAAGCAAAACCTTCATATTGTTCCGGGTCTCTTGCTGTTGTTACCTTTACCAAGGCCTCCAAGAAGCTTCCTGCACAGTTTCTTAGAATTAGACCAATGCCACAAGTTTTAGAATCTTTATCAAAAGCAGCATCAAAGTTTAGTTTTTTCCAGTGAGCTGGTGGTTTTTCCTACTGCTTCTTTGGTTTCATAATCCTTGTCCTGCAGTCATTGTTAGTGCCATAAGATGTAAGATTATACTTAAAGTAAAATTTCCTGATGCATGCTATAATATTGTTTGGATGAGTGTTTTTTTTTTCCAAAAACTAGTATGCATCTGTGCTTCTATATTTGCCACATGATGACTGTGTCTAGAAGGGTGCTTTGTTTATTCTTGAATGAGATAATGCTCTGATCTTGGGACCAAGATTTAATCCAGTCTTTGAGGGAACTGAAATTCTACTGAGAGTGCATGGCTTCTGGAAGAATAGCAAACCAAATAGCTTTTGCTAGGTCACAATTCAGGAGAAGATGAGTATCTGTTTCCAAGGCTTGAGCACAGAAAGGGCAGTTGTAGTCATCTAGTTGAGAATATCTTCCAATTCTATCTCTTGTTTGAATAATTTCTTTTAAGCATCTCCACAAGAAAAGGTTTAGTTTGTATGGAAGTTTTAGATGCCATATCTTCAGCCAAAATCTCTGCTCTTCTTTGCTAACATTATTTCCATTAATTTCTTGAGTCAGAGCTTTGTATGTTGACTGAACTGAGAAAGAACCATTCCTATTTAAACTCCAATGAATTCCATCTTTTGTATTTTCAGTGATTCTTATATCTTGAATAGCATTTCTTTCTTCCTGGTTAAACAGACAATTGATCTTCTGAATATTCCATTGCTTGCTTTCTTGCTGTATCAGATCCTTGACTGTTTCAGTGCTTTCTGAGAAATTGTTATACTGTGAGAGCTGAGATGATTATTTGTTTCCAATACAGTTGTGTATCCATATTTTGATGCTTGAGCCATCTCCCACACTTCTGATATAATATTTTTTCACTATTTGTAGACCTTTGTATATGCTCTTCCAAATCCAGGTGCCTTGAGAGGTGATGTTGTCACATAAAGGGTCTTTATTGTGAAAGTATTTAGCTCTTAAGATTCTGGAACAGAGTGTACTGTGCTCAGTAATCATTCTCCAAGCCAATTTTGTTAGGAGAGCTTCATTGAACTTTTTTGTATTTTTAAAGCCCATTCCTCCTAGCCTTTTTGGTTTACACAGCATTCCAAGCAATTGGAGTTGCTCCTTTTTTGTTGTCTTTATTCCACCAGTATCTTCTTTGAGATTTGTCAATGGTCTCAATAACATTTTTTGGCATTTCGAAACATCCCATCTGATAATTTGACATAGTACTCAGCACATCTTGAACCTGAGTTGACCTTCCAGCTTGATCAATGATTTTGCCTTGCCAGGTGCTTAGTCTGCCTTGAATTTTATCTTTTATGGGTTTAAAACTTTCTTTCTTATTCTTTCCTATGAAGAGAGGAAGACCAAGGTATTTTTCATGTAAGCCCATATTTTTCATCTGAAGTAGAGCAGTCATCTGAGAGCATTTTTGTGGAGCCATATATATGTTTGTTGAAGAACATACTTGATTTGTTGAAATTTATGACCTGACCTGAAGCTGTACTGAATTTTTTGATGATGTCTAGCAGGTACTTGATGTCTTGTTCTTTGGATTTGCAGAAAAGAAGACAATCATCTACAAACAGTAGATGATTTATACTTGGACTGTGTTGGCTTGGCTTAATACCTTGGATTTTCTTCATACTTTCTGCTTTATACAACATTCTAGAGAATCCTTCCATGCACAGAATGAAGAGATATGGAGAAATTGGATCACCCTGACGAAGACCTCTTGAAGGGTTGAACGGTTGACATGAAGATCCATTAACAAGTAAAGAAACTGATGTAGTACTCACACACTGATTTATCATCTGGCACCATTTCTTATTAAAACCCAGTTTTTTCATAATGTCAAGTAAAAATTTCCATTCAATTATGTCGAAAGGTTTCGACATGTCAAGTTTTATGCCTATTTCACCATACTTTTTTTTACTTTTTTTTTCATGTAATCAACCAGCTAATGAGCTATAATTGTGTTGTCTGAGATATTTATGTTTGGGACATAGGCTGCTTGGAAGGGGGAAATGATTTTTTGAAGGATTGGTTTGAGTCTATTGGCTAAGATTTTTGAAATGATTTTGTAATTTATGTTACAAAGACTAATTAGTCTGAAGTCAGAGGGGGTTTGAGGACATTCAGTTTTTGGAATGAGGGTTTGAAAAGTGTAGTTGAGTTCTCTGAGAAGGTATCCTGTTTTAAAAAAGTTTTGAACTACAAGAGTAATGTCTCTACTTACAGCATTCCAGCATTGTTGGTAGAAGCCTGCCTGAAATCCATCTGGACCTGGAGCAGCCCAAGAGTTTATTTGAAAAACTGTATTTTTTATCTCTTCTTGATCTGGGATGGAAGTTAGATTGGCATTGTCTTCTACTGTGATGCAAGGAGTAATGAGGTCCAGAATTTCTTCATTTCTCTGTGGATTTGTAGTTGTTGTAATGGTGCTGAAATGCTTGTTTAGTAATTGTTCAGCACTTCTCATATCTGAATGCCATATACCCAATTCATCCTTGAGAGAGTCAATGTGATTTGTTCTCCTTCTATAGTTTGCTTTTGAGTGGAAATACTTTGTATTTTTGTTTTCTTTCTTTATGAGGTTTTCTCTTGAGTCCATTTTTGAAACTTCATGTCTGAGTCCACTTTGTACCATAATTTTAGTTCTTTTTGCAGTTATTTTATCTTCTTAATATCATTTTGTTGATGTTGCTTCTGGACTTCTTGAATTTTCTGCTCCACTTCTTTGATGTGCTGGTTAACATTCCCAAAGACTTGAAAATTCCACTTTTTGATTTCTTTTTTGGTGACTTTGAGCTTTGTAACCATCTGGTATGCTACTGATCCATTTTGAGGCTGGTTCCAAATCTTAGAGATCAGTTCTTTGCATGAATCTTGTTGAAGCCAGTTTTCATATAATCTGAAGGGTTTTTTATAGTCTCTATCAGATGGGTTTTTATGAAGGAGTACTGGTGAGTGATCTGAGCCAAAAGGAGTGAGGCTATAGATGGTTGTTGAGTTGAAGATGTCATGCCATTTGGTATTTGCCATAGCCCTGTCCAATTTAGCCGCCACCATTTGACCACTGTATCTATGATTATCCATGTGTATGAATACCCCTGAGAATTTAACATCAAGCAGATCAGTTTGATGGAGCCACTCTCTGATGCATTTGTTGATAGAAGATTTTGACGTAGTTGTTGATGAGATTTTCTATTGATCTGAAATTATGATGTTCAGGTCGCTAATGATCATCCACGGGAGCTGCATGCTTTGGCTTCTGGTTGAGATAGTTTCCCATAGGTTTTTCTTTTCTTTATATCTTGGGCTTCCATACAGACAAGTTAGTAGCCATTGTGTATTTTGAGGACCGGCTGTAATTAGAACTTCAATTTGATTTTTTTGTTCATCAAACATTTTTAAATTTAAACCATCTTTCCAAAGGAGAGCAATGCCTCCAGATAGTCCTACAGAAGACTGAGCCCAAAAATTAGGAAGACCAAAATGTCTAATAATGAAAGATATAGTTTTTGTATTATTTGTTTTTGTTTCATACAAGAAGATTATGTCAGGGTTATTATTTTGGATGCAATGCCTAAGATGATCTCTAGTGTCTTTTTGGACAATTCCTTGGCAGTTCCATGCAAGAATATTCATGTCTAAAGGAGAATCAAATAAATGATTATAGTTAAAACAAAGTTTAGACTGTTTTTGTAGGCTTGCAAGAGAAATTTATAGATAGATGTGAAATATACCTGATCTTCGTGCCCTGCATTCCCCAGGTACATAGTTGCATTGCAATGGTGGTCCCAGTCACCTCCATGGTTGTAGTCATTGTCTTGCATTTCTTGAGGCGGTTGGTACACAGTGTAGTCAGCTACACTGCTCTCCTCCATGTTGACAACATTGTCAAAATTGATGTTTCTAGCAACATTATCTCTCTCTCTCTCTCTCTTTTGTTTCTCCTTGAGCTCGAACCTTCTCCGTCATTTGAATTTCTTCTACCTTCTTCAGTAAAAGGAGAGACATGATAGCCATCAGAAGGTCTTTGAAAGACCACTTTGTTGGCAGCCATGGCTTTCTTCTTCGAAACTTTTTTGTTGATCCTGATTGGTGAGCCATCTCCATATTATGGATTCATTGCTATGACATCCTATAGGGAGTAGTTTGTTTGGCCAAAATTGAAAAGCGCCTTGTTTGCCAAAGCCCTGACAAAATTGGCTTTGTTTTCACAATCAGCTTCATCATGGTCAATAACAAAACAAGTCGGACAGAGATTGCCTGGTTGCTTCTGGTAGTAAAATGGGATCCATTGTGTATAACCTTCTCCATTCTCTGTCAGTAGGCCTCTAATCAGTGGGGTCTTCACATTGATCTTGATATTTGCGCTCACTGCATTTGAATCGATCGGATTTCCATCTTCATGGTCAATCTCCTCAACTTGACCAAGAATTTTTGCAAACTTGAACATTGTTTCTCTATCAAAGAGTTCAGGGGGTAAGTCCTTAAAGTCTACCCAGAACTCTTGAATAGTGAAATCCATCTTCTGGATCTGGACAAAAGAGTTGTAGCGCTTCACCATAAAGAGAAAGCCGTTCACTGACCATGGTGCATTCTCAAGAATCCGATTTACCTGATCCCAGTTTGAAAGTTTGGCAATGAAATGCTTTGGGGCTGGGTTTCTGATCTGGACTTTTTTCACCTTCTTTATCCAGATGTTTTTGAGATGAAATTCTAAAGTGTCAGGATTCATTGGTTCAGAAGAAAACAGTTTTCTAACAATGCTGGTAGCCCATTTTGAAATACCCCTGTCAAGATTGACGCTTGAGTAAACAAAGGTTTGTCTTACTTCATCTGAACCAATATTTTCTAAATTGGTAGCCATTAGTTGCTCTTCAAGATATTTCATGTCTCCCATGATAGGATCCATAGTTTTAAGATCATGTAGATGGTTTGAGGTTGTTAAAATTAATGATAGAATGATTGGAATGATGAAACTGTGCTTGCTGAATTTCCAATTTAAAGGGCTTTTGCATGAGAAATTGATGAGACGTGTTGATATTTTCATGAATCTACTGCTACTTCTCTTCCAACAAGAAAAAATATCAGAGAACAGACCTTTATGGGAGAATTGAGGCTTTGTGAAGAATTTCGATTTCTCCGCCATTGACTACACAGAAGCTGAACCTTTGAAGACTACAACCTTTAGGAGGATAACCCTTGCAATTACAACTTTGTACCTATACAAGGAAACAAGGAACAGGGTAGAAAATTAATTCCTGCAAGCCATAAGAATGAATTAAAGGGTTAAAAAAGTGATCAGAGTTCAGAGAAGATCAGATTAAATACATGCAAATCTCGGACAAATGAAAGAGAAAAACATTTAATGCATTTAAAGCATGAAAACGGACAGAAATAAATTTGAAAAAGGGTTTAGACAAAGGAGAAAATCGAGATAGATGAATTTAAAACTGTTAACAAACAGATCTGCATTCAATGATTCAATGAAACAGAGATCAAAGTTGGAGATTAAAAGAACGATTCAACTCATTAATCGCCCGATTCTTAGAAATAGTAATTGGATCATGAATTAAAACATAGCAAGTATAACAATACATATATCTCAATAACTAATTTAGCCGTCAATTTTTCACTGTGGACAACTTATAATTTGTATAATATTTATTTTATGATATAAAATAAGAAGAATTAATTGGGGGATATGGAAATTAATTTGGGGATATAGTTACAGGACAAAAACGGTGTCCCAATAGCAATTCTGGGTGATCCCCTATGTAATTTTTTTTTTAATTCCTAATCTAGCCCTCACTAATCATGTTTAGTAGTTAATAATAATTAGTATATGCTTAAGTATTTGGGGGATAGTTTAGTGTGTGTTTTGATTTTAATTTGTGTGAGTGAGGAGTAGAAGGAGAGGAAAAAAAAATAAGTGGAATTTTTTTTTTGAAAATGGAAGATGATTGTGATGAGAGAATTCTTTGCTAAGAGGTTGAAAATTTGATTTGTTTCCTTTGAATTCACCATTGTTGCAGTTGAAAAAGCTCGGTGCCGGCATGGTATTCAACCAAAAAACCATGCCGTCATTTGTCGGAAATTTTCAAAAATTGTTTGTCACTATCCAGGGGGGGTTCGGGGGGCGTAGCTCTCTCGTTACGATTTTTTTCTAGTTTTGATCTTCATAATGTTGATTTTTTTCTGGTTTGAGCAGTACCGGCATGGTAATCTAGTTTTCGAGCATGCCATTCCTGTTCGGCATATAAGTATTTTGCTTACATTTCTATGCAGGAACAAGATGAAAAGTATCCGAATGTTCTTTTTTTCACTTGAATACCGGCATTGATAGGAAATTCTCGAGCATGCCGGTATCATGTTCCAAGCATATTGTCTTCATCAATTCCGGCATGGTCTTCATCACTTCCGTTTTGAATTTTTCCTGGTTTTAGTCACTCCACTTAGGCATGGTCAGTTGATATGAAGACCATGCCGTATTGTTTTCCCGGCATAGAAAATAAAGCAACATGCTATGCTTTGGAAAGCAATACCGGCATGGTCTTCATATCAACTGACCATGCCAAGAAGTGAAGTGATTAAAACCGAAAAAATTCAAAAGAAAGTGATGAAAACTATGCCGGAATTGATGAAGACCATATGCCGAACATGATACCGGCATGCTCGAGAATCAATTCCGTGATGGTCATCATCACTTTAAAGATGATCTTCATCACTTCCGAATAAAATAAAAATTCGTTTCCAAAGTGAAGAGAAGAGAATTTGATGTAGAGTGGGGAGAGTTTAGAATTTTAAAGGGAATGGGGAATATTTAGGTTTCAAAGCTCTACCCCTAAATAAGATTAATAAGAAGTGGAGATGGAAATGGGGGATATGATTTTGTTTTTTGATTTTAAGTTTTTGATTTTAATTTTGTGGGAAGGGTATTTTAGTATTTTCATAACCAAAAATAACCCCTTAACACATACCATGGGTTGGGGGAAGTAATTCATATCCCCCAATTAATTCCCATATCCCCCAATTAATTGTTCAAAATTTCCTATATATGTCGATGCATATGTATTATGGAAAAATGTCTCTTAATACACATATTATATGCGTTAAAACTAAGTTAATTACAAAAATGTATCTTATGTGTTCATAATACAACTTCTTGCGACATGAATTTTCATTTTGCTTATAAATATTCACAAATGAATTTCTATTCTTTGTTTTGCATATTAGATATTTTTTGTGCATGATTTATTTTAATGCGTTTGAGCATTATAAACATCTTTTCTACTCTCATACTCTCTCATTATCTGTTATGTACAATATCAATTATGATCTTCAAGAACAAGCCCCCTTTGACATCATGTAAATCCACACCACATATATTGGACCAGGTCATATTAGTATAATACCAAAAGTTGTACATGGTTCTTCTTAGTAGCATTTGAACTCTAAAATATAAAGTTAGGAAAATTGTCATGTTCAGGGGTGCTCATTTTCTTGATGCGGGGTTGGAAAGATCCACACCTGCGGTTATACTAAACCTCAAGTATATCGAGAAAATATTTAATAGTTTCATGGACTTAGAAGTTAACATGGATACAAAGCCAATAACCTCGTACGTTATTTTGATTTCTAATTTATTGAAAACCCAAGCAGATGTCGAGCTACTCGACACAAAAGCATTCACATTTTAGACGGAATCGAACACAAAAGAGTTGTCGATTTGTTTAAGAAGCTGGCTAGTACCAAGGGTTTGACACCTTCCAAGTACAACTATACCATAAATTTTCAAAGAACATAAATCGGGGTCTTCACGGATATGTTCCCATATCAGCAAACTTAAAGTACCTTACTATGTAGTATTCATTGGAACTTTTGGTCTCTTAACTATAATCATTGTTTACACTACACCATTTTAAGGATATAGCAACATACAATAGCTGTTGCTAAACGGGGTCGCAACGGGACTTCGCTGTTGCTAAACACGGTGTCGCAATTTTTAGCAACGGCATAAGTTTTGTTGCGAATCTTGGTCAGCAACGTATATTCGCAACGGCCGTTGCCGTTGCGAATTTTTTTTATTAGCAACAGCAGTCTATTGTTGCTAATATGTTGCTAATTACAGGAATACCACTACCGGAGAACAGAGATCATGTTGGTTCCGGTTCTCTGTATTGGTTCTGGTTCTAATTTAGCAACATAGCCCTGATGTTGCTAATCTTTTGCAACCTCAAAAAAAAAAGGTCAAGTCTATGTTTATTGACCTAGTCAAAATTCATTACCCCCACATTCCCCCCCCCCCCCTGCAATTACCCAGTTCCCCATATTCAACATCCACACATATATACAAACTACAATGGCAATACAAAATAGATACAAATGTAGTTGAGAATCACCACTAGATAGAATATTATTATAAAAGAAAGGATTCTTCAACTGATACAAATGTACACAAGTAAACTTATGTATGTTGTGACTGACAGAGGCATTGAAAAACAGGGAAAGAACGACTAAATATCACTAGAAGTATCATCAAACATAGAATGCATGACAGTCTTTCCTAAATAACCAGAATCCCTGGAAATAAGTAACAAATCATATAAAATGCATTTCGTATGACCTGAACACCAATCTTTCGGTCGAAGTTGGCTGTTTCAGCTTTTTCCAGCTCCCTTGATGCATATAACAGTGCGATACCACCTCCTGCGATTTAAGTATTGCAGTCAAAAACATGTTAGTCACCAAAATGAAGCTTCCGTAGACAATTTATCAATAAGGATAAATGCAATCGATACCAGGAACAATGCTTTGGTGGCATTTAGAGCACAAGATTCTTGTCTTTTTCTCACCAACTTCAGCTTCACTAGCTCCTCCAATCTGCACATTGAGCAATGTTATCATTTATGGCACAAGTAACAGAGTAACAATTGCATACCATAAAAAATAGTAACAATAGAATAAGAAGACGATGAAAATGAAAATGACAATGTTGTGTCTTAAGGAATGGTGACAGACCTTTAAAATAGCAACACCACCAGAAAGCTTAGCTATCCTCTCTTGCAACTTATCTTTATCATAATCATAAGTGCTCATTTCAACTCCAACTCTTAGCTGTTCACATCGTTCCTCAATGAATTTCTTGTCACCAGCCCCGTCAAGAACTACAGTATCATCCTTAGATATTGTCACCTATACACAATACATATATTAGATATCAACAAAAAAAATAAAAACACTTAGTGAATATAAAATCACTGGAACAACTCCTAAAATAACTAGATGGTTCTACATTGACATCCTATTGTAGTTATAAACATCAGAAATTCACAATCACTCACCTTATTGAACGTGCCAAGCATCTCCAACTCAACCTTCTCAAGATTCATGCCTAGTTCTTCAGTTATGAGATGCAATACACAAATAGGACAAATTGTTGTTAAAAGGAAGAAAGAACAAGCCTACAATTTAAGTGACACGTAGAGGAAACATCAATGCTTACTTGACCCCCAGTCAAGATGGCAAGATCTTGTACACTATATTTCATGTTCTCTCCACACCTGGAGCCTTAATAGCACAAACCTGTGTAACATATAAAATAATCCCTCCCAGTTAAAAAAGGAGTACAACGTAAACCCAAAATAAGGAAAGTGCATTTTAAAATAATCAAGGCAAAAGTAGTCTCCAAACCTTGAATTAAACCTTGATTCCAGCTCCAAGTTTATTCAATAAACATAAGATATGGAGAAAGCAAAGCAACTGAATGACTATCAAAATGACAGCACACACCAGCAAGATAGTGTCCTTCATAAGTTATATTCAATTCACCAACTTGCAATTTTGCCAAGTCCAGTTTAGATATATATAGTTAATCAGGAATATTGTACTTTCTTCGAAAGATAATACGCACAGAATCAGAAATCCAGAATTTCTTTGGGGTAAAAATAGGAATGCTTAAGATATACCAAGGAGCCAAGTAAACTAATGTCTGAAACACCAAGAGAGTAAATTAACACAGTAAGGCCCATTATGTCCATTCAGAAAATAGCTTTGACAAAATATTTGACCACAAAATTGCCTATTATCAATGAACTTCCTCCAAAAACTTTTATGCAAACCAAAATTTCAAGAAAATATAGATTATTCTTCATCACAACAAATGAACGAAAAATAGAGAAAATGGTACTCACAATAAACATTAAAGAAAAATAGAGATTATTCTTCCTCCTAAGTCTTTATAGAGTTTGTCAATTTCAGGAACCATGCTTCTTAACGACTGAACTCCATCAAAAGTCTGTACTATCTATCTCTACTATATAAATGTTCAACAAGTTAGCTCATGGGAAAAAGAATGTCGCACTAGTGGACCTACAAATATCATGTGCGCTAGTGGGCAAGGTGCCAAATGACCTATATTAAATGCCAAAAAGCGAACAATCATATAATAGAAAGCATATCATGTTTCCTGACAAGCTAGCAACATCTACTCTTCCTCTGCTAAAAAGCTTGATGAGATTTACTAAATATCTCCAAAACTGAAGACTAAGACAACAAAGCACATATTCTTTCTACCTTGCATGTAGAGAATATATAGTCAATGTCGTCCAACAAACGATCTTTTTTGTCGTATAGCCAAGCTTTAGAAGTTAGTTAATTATCAATTTCCTACAAGATATTTAACAAAAACAACAAATGAGGCAGAGGTTTACTTTGTCGTATAGGCCCGCTTCCTGGCACTGGCGAGCAGCTTCAAGCAAAAACTGTTGTTGTGTCGTTCTGTCATTTAGAAACCTTCTAAGTTGACCTTCCTCGCCAGCACCTCTTGCACCAAGCAAAAGAGATATGCCACCATCACGTAATAATATCTCAGTAAGGAGTTGCTTTAGCATCAATTGTCTCTGTCTTTGCTGATTGATGTTTCCTCCAGTCCAAGATAACTCTCCACCACCCATTGCAGAAGCAGCTTGTGCATAATATTCTAGTGCCGCTGAGAGATTGTCTGAATGCAAATATGTTGAACCGTACTGGCGAATCATGCTAGCAGCTTCGGCAAAAGCATCCATTAGACCCAGCTTTGGACCAGTTCCAGCACCATCATAAAGAACCCCATGATCTGCTAGAACAATAGAAATATGAACTGCGTCGATATTGAATCCTCCGTCTCCAGTTTCCTTGGACAAGTATAGAACCGCTGGAAAAAACTGGATGCTCAAAAGTAATATGTAAGGGTACACTAACGGATCCTTCCCGTTCTTTGTGTAATACGAAGGCTCAAACTTATTAAGGTAAACCTGAAGATCGTCTAAATTGTAAGGTACCATGGCCTCATTCAAAATAGTAGAGAAGCTGACTCCACAGGCGATCTCGAATGCGACAATTTGAACCACAATAAATCCTTGACATTATTGAAAATTGTTGGTAGATGCCTAAGCAACCAATCAATCATTTGCGTGAACCATATATGATAGCATAAAGTAGTAACTTTTTCTTGTCATACGCAGGTCGACCAATTCGATCCCCCATCCTCAACATTTTCTCACATTCTTCTGTGGAAGCAGCTGCATTCTCTTGGGACACCATACCTCCAGTAGAAATCCACTCAGCAAGCTGCAAAAAATAAAAATAATTTATTATGATGATAAGGATGATTTCAACATTATGACCACTAAGATGTGGGTCAAGGACCCTGATATGATTTATGCCAGCTTGAGATTGGAGTCTTGGTCAAAAAAGATAAGATCTTTGGAGTTAAGTGTTTATAGCTCCTTCCAATCAAACAATGGGTTCTTGTTGCCTGAATTAATTGCTAGTAAAGAACACAACAAGTATGGAAAAGTATCGGAAAAGTACCTGAGCGACAAATTGATGTGAAGCACGAGATGACAAAGCAACATTTCTATCTTCATCATAATAACCAGTACGCAAGCAAAAATAAATCTGCAAGTAATTAAGAAGATAAAATCAATATCAGAACATAGAAGAAATATGATAACAAGAATATAAGAGTTGATATTTAGTAATATTGTCTCAATGGCACTTGCGTTTGTAATTCTCTTTACACAATACAATCACAAAGATATCAAATATATGTCATTCACTATGGTAAAAGAAGAAAAAATAGAAACATGGTCCCCCCAAATAGGCACCAAGCCAATGGAAAACCATTGGGGCATGAGAAAACGTTATGAGCCTACTCCAAAGCATAACTTAGGATAAGCAGTAATGGAGGAAAAAATAGTGACTCCAAGGATATATAATGGAGCATTAACAAGTTGAAAACCAGGGAAGGGTAACTCAATTTGGAGTAGCTTCATAACTAACTCAAATGTCGTGTTGAAAATCCAGTCATTTCTTGACAACACTTGCTGCAACCTTCATCTCTCTTGCCACTGGAGCACCACATGCTAGGGAAACATGAGGGTGTTACTTGATGGGACCAACAAATCCCCACCCTTGCAAATAAATGGTAGTAGAGTACATTTAAAATACGAGTCACGAATGCTTTGCACTGAGATTCAACGATGTCGCAAGGTTTTAAGGGATCCCATGGTTCGGTTCTAAAAATTAAGTACATATATCCTATAGATGATAAGATGATGCAGATTCAGCCTTTATGATAACTTGAGAAAGAATGGAGTTGAAGGAAAAACCAAGAAAAGCTTATCCCATTCCTTAATGGCTTAGTAATGAGACTTTAAACCATGACGTTTATAATCATTTAAACCAATCACAGATACAAGAAACTCAAAGGCCAAAAAGAAGACTGAGTGTAAGATAATACTAAAGTAGAGTCAAAACACCTATTTCCAAGTCGTATCAACAGGAGGTTGCCTGCGTGCATCGTTTGCGTCAAAATCTAGAACCCCGTACTCCCTCAAACGGATCTGCAAAGCAGTTTATAAGAACCTTTAGATGCCAAACTCTAGAACTGGGACCTAAATGCAGTAGCATCTAAAAGAAAATTTCTCTAACCCGGAGAAAGGCACGAATTTTTTGCAGGTTCCCCACAACTCCACCAAGATCAGCCTGCCAAAATGAAATCAGAGATGAGCAAAGATCAATAGAAATAGAAAAAATGACATGATATTTGACGATATAAGTGTAGTTGAGATTGTTATTATTAATCATTTAACTAAGCACTTCCGGATTTCAGAATAGTACTACCTACACCAGGAACTATCAAACAACACCAGAATAATTCTAACTAAGCTGTGGCTTTTGTTGCGCAATAAGTGTTTGCTGACCATTTGAAAGTAAGACAGAATCCAATACAAATATTGGTCGGCCATTCCAATTACCCAGAATCCAATTCATTCATAAAAACCATCCCACAGGCCACAGCTTTTCCACTACAAACATGCATGATACTATACGATATCACTGAAGCGCCTTTAATTGTGTGATGCACTGTTCAAATGTCGTGACTGTATACATCGTACATATTATTATTACGTAATTGAGCAAGTGTTCATGACATGCTGGCAATGACAGTACATTCTATTAAACTCTAGAGAAGTGAATCACGGGGAATTGGTGCTGCAAATAAGGCAGAAAGCAATTTATCTACTGACTGAGTTTAGTAGCATATACATAAATTACAATTTACCCAATCTTAGTAGACAGTTATTTTGCTTTCTAACAAGATCTTGGAGAATCGGGAGGTTTGGGAGGCGGAGAGACAGGATTTTTTAATGGAAGACGTGGCTTATGAAATAGTAACTATACGTTTGTGCTTAAGTCGTGGACATACACGAAAATTCCCCATAGTTGTAACCCTCCAAGATTCTACCATATTTCTTTTTGCATGTCGAAGCACGCCCTACATATACTACATAAAGATAAAGAAACAGCTAGAGTTTCCCTCAAATTCAAGAATAGCAAAGCTCAATCAACTCTAGCAACCTGCGTTTTTAGGCTGACCAAATAATGATCGAAATACACAATGAACAAATCAATATGTTGCACCATAAAGTTCAGTCCTTTCGAGTACAATGAACATACCAGAAACAGAAGGAAGAACTTGTAATTCAAAGCACCAATGCAGTTAACAACCCAAACACAATGATGATCCATTTTCAATACACACCTCCCACCTAAAATAAATCATCAAAAAGACATTGATCAGTATAAGAAGTAAGAACCTCTTTAATCAGCTAATTTCAGTAAAGTATAAGATAGCTTAAAAACGGAACAATGATGACAACGAGGTGGTTTTACTTGATTACACTTCCTTCAATACCGAATTCTCGAATTATTATTCAAATCACTTGTATTTCCTGGTAAACCAGAACCAAATTCTGATCCCCCAGTTAATGGATCAGTATCTCCTATCTCTTCATCAATGAAAGGTCTCCAATTTGATGGTACACCACCTGGATCCGTTAGGACAACATAAAAATAGCTCCATAATAACATCACCAACTACAAAAAAGAAATTAAAAAAAAAAATCAAACCCACACTTCCAAATTCAACTCTAACCAGTTCTTCTATATACAAACTCTGATGAGCACATTGTAATCATATAACAACAAAAAACCATTAAATCAGTTCATATTATGAAACCCTAAAATAGAAATTAAACCCAAAACTGAAAATTGATCAAAACCTCTAAAACAGCTTAACATAAAACAATAAATTAAACTTATACCTTCTGTCAGTTCTTCAGAGTTCTTTCTTCAAAGTAGTCTATCTTTTCAACCTTGACAAACCCTAAAATGGAAAAAATAAAATCGTGTTAGATTCAAAAATAAAACCTTTTAAATCGAAAGAGAAAGAAGAAATAAAAAAACTAAAATCGAAAAACAACAGATTAACGGATGAAACCCTAAAATCGAGAAACTGAAATTGAAAAACTAAAATCAAAATCTTTTAAATCGAAAACAGATTCATAGATGAACCTAAAATCAGTAAACTAAAATGGGAAGAAAAAAAACAGATTCACAGGTGAAACGTGAAATCAAATGCCCTAAAATCGTGAAACACTAGAATTCGTAAACTGAAATCGAAAAACTAATAATGATAAACACTTACCAGATCGAACACGAGCAACCAAACCTCTAATATTAACACTTAAGATCGAGATGCAACTGAATCTTCAAGGGGAGAAAATATCATGCGGGAGCAGAAAAAAAAAAAGAGAGATGAAAAATGAAAATGGTTGAATGGCTGTGAAAATTCTAAGTATAGGTAGATAGGCTGAAGGGGTAGAAAAATAAAGCAGAAGCCTGACCAAACTTTGACTTGGGCGAAAAAAAATGTCAAAGTGTTTCCGACCACACGCGTGCTTCGCATGCATGAACATCTCGCCATTGCTATTCGCAACTGAAAATCTGTTGTCGCTACATTAGCAACAGGCAACAGCTGTTGCGAAAATATAGCAACGGGAATTAGCAACGGAAATTTAGCAACGACACTAGCGTTGTTGCTACTCTGGGTTGCTATATCCTTAAAATGGTGTAGTGTTAGCTGTAAAATAAATCATCAAGCAATAGTGGAAACATGCAATATTTGGAGAATTGAGTTGTAACTGAAGTTATATTATGTTTTTCTTTTGATTTTTTATGGATTCATTAGCATTCTCTAATAGATGCAAGTGTTTTCTTTTAATTTGTTATGGATTCAGTGGCATTCTCTAATGGATGCAAGTGTTTTTTATTAAAGTAACAGACAATTTAAACAACTCTAGTAGCGGTAATAGATAATTTTAATTTGGGAATTTTATTTATTTTCATTTGAATTTTTGATTTCTCAATTCTGTTGTTTATGTTAGTTATGGTTGTATGTGTCACAAAGGGAAATCGTCTCTCCTTATATTAATAAAACTGCAACAATACTTATTTATCCAATTTTTCTTTTTGTGTTCTTCGGCACCTCATCCCTGGTTTATGTCCACAACTTTTATGCGACCTAATTTCTATCATTCAACAATAGATTCGACGAGGCAATAACATATGACATGGAATTCTAAGAAAGAAGCATAACCAGTTTTATGAAATACTTCTATTATACAAGTATTGTAACTTCCAGTATGTTAAAAAAAACACTTTATCAAAAGAGAAACAAAGCGAGTACAACAGACAACAAAAACAGGCCCAAAAGAGCAACAAAAAGCTCAATCAAGTCCAACATACTGGACTCAATAAGCCAAAATAAAGAACAAACTAATTGAATATATGAAAGTTATATGATGGCCATTCCATCTTTTTTAGGGAAGAAGGCGAGAATGGAACTGAATAAACTGACCTTGTTGAAGATTATCTCCCTCCTTAGCAAAGTGATCAGATGAAAAGTTAGTCGATGCTAAAATGGGAAGAAAAATAATCCCCAAAAATAGCAAATGCCAGTTTACGGGGAGGGTACCCTCCCTATAAAACAGGTACCCCATTAGAAACCATTATAAATTATGGCTAGTGTTTGTCACCGGATCCATGGAATTCAAATTCCACATGTCACAAAAGTCTTCTTTTGAATTTCACGCCACAAGAAGAAAATGTTATAGCATGTTTAGATATTGGAAGTGGAATTGAATCTCAGGAATAAGAAGCAAAAACAATTTGCATCACAAAAAAACTGACTTTTGCTTATATATAAGTCATTCTGAAAAATTTTTCCAAACTGACTTATGACCTTTTTGATTTTTGAAGTAAAAAAATAACTTTAGAAGTGTTACCGAAACATGCTATTAATCAAATCTCACGCTTACAATAAAAGTGATGTTTCACGCTTTAAAAAAGTACTAATTGCGTCATAATTAGCAAGCAAACCAGAATTTCCCCCCTCAAATGATACCGAAATAATGCAAAAATACAACCACTCATCTGAACCACCACTACCCAGATATAAAAGATCATGTAAGCTGAATAGCCTGAACTAATAAATATGGAATCTCCCTTCTTGCATAGAAACTGTCAGTCCACCCTCCTTGAACATTCTATAAATGTAATTGTCATGTTAAAAAGTCGTTATATGTGGCAAGAAGTTCAGTTATGCACCATACCAAGGCACAAAAAGATATATTTTTCAGTAAAATTTGGGTGGTATGTGATGTTAAAGTGTCGATTGTTGTTAAATAAAAAAAACATCCATTCCTTCCTCCAAATTTTATCCGTTTGTTACATGCTTTTATTAGAAGAGATAGTTTTTTTCTATTTTCTTTTCAAATTTACTCCACTCCACAGCTTTACCTTCCAAAGCAATCAATTCATTTTCTAATACTTTCAATCAAAATTCCCCCAAATTTCTTTATTAGATTCCAAGTTGTCTCTTGTATTGAATTTTTTTTTAATAATTTCACTCCTCCTTACTGTCTTACAAGTCATGCCATCCGACTCCTAAATAAGAGACGAGAACATGATCCATGGAAGTCTTACATATCATGCTAAGATGGTTAAATGCTCTTAGCTTTTATAATCATCAAATTGATATTTAAACTTATCATTTTATTGATTGGTTTTATAAAACAACTGAGCATACGAAATTGAAATTCACATATTAATATTGTTGAACTTTTATCAATTATTCTGATACAATTTTACCCTTTTCTAGGGACATGTGGGATAATTAAATTGTAAACAAGGTGTTTGGGAGAATGATTTATCTTTTCTAGCATAAATATGTTTTGTTTTTTGCTAAAACTGTTCTCTAAGAAACAATTCACGGTATATTTAAACAAAACATAAATTACTTGATTTCCTACTCTGAATCATTTTCCAAAAATAGTTACGAAATCGGTTCCTTGTCTACTCCTTATTTTTGAAAATAATTTGTCCACCCCTTTTTAACTCACATGTTGAGTTCACCTTTATATACCTTGGCTTGCATTCTCTCATTCCGGTCATTCTTGCAATAGAGTATATCTTCCATGTCACATATTTGCTCTAAAGGGCAGAAGAAAAGAACTCTGATTGAAGATGGGGTTGACACTCTTGATACCACCGAGAATCATCCTGAAATAAGTTACTACTTTGCATATGATCATCAACATGTTGAAAAAGAAGAGATGATTTCTGCTAATGTTATCTATGAATTTCTTAAACAATTTGAAGAAGCTAAGATTCAACCTATTAAAGCTTTGAAGGGTCAAAACATGTTAAAATCTGGGTTGAAAAAAGTTTCTTGTAACCTTGTTCTCATGAAATCTCATGTCAATGAACTTCTTAGTGAGGAAATTTTCCCAGCTGAGTTCATGGTCGTTGTTGAAGGAAAACTCAAAGGTCTGAAAACTTATGAGGGCTCACTCAACGACAACAGATAAGTATCTTTGTTTTTAGTTTACTCCTTGTAAGGATTTATTCTTATTGTTTTAAGGAGGAAAACTAATATTTGAAGTAGACTATTCATGTACTTCCGTTACAATTTTTTTTTATGAAAAGGTTAGAAATGCGTTAATTAACCAATATGGTACATCAAGTTTACAATTTCATTCTGCCATGTTCTTCACCTACCACCACCACAATTGTCACAACCTTTTGTCACAACCAGAACCACCATAGCACCAACAGTGCCGCCTCTACCACCAGCACGACAAAAACACCTCCGCCACCATCATTACCAGTAGCACACTACATCACAGTAACATTGCAAACTTTTTAGTTCCCTTTCCTCCAACAAACCACCGCAACCGTAACCAACAAAAAAAAACATATTTTAAAAAATATTTCCTATATCACATCGACGACGCCGCTCCACCACCTCCACTTCTATCAATAGCAGCACCTCCACTTCCATCAACACCAGCAACAGTTTCACTACCAATAAAATACCTCCTCATCTATATTCGCCTCTCTATCACATAACCTTTTTTTCATCAGCGCAGCCACCGTCACCGGCAGCAACACCACCGTCACCGGCATCAACACCGCTGCCGCCAGCATAACCAGCGCTGCCACCACCTCAGCAATATAATCTCTCTGTTTATCCTCTTAAATCATGATGGAAAGGTTGAAGCGACATTTGGAAATCATGACTAGGACGCATTTCTATCCTCATATGTTTTAAGAGGAAAAATATGTTGATAACAAGTCATGCAAGCTTGAGTGTTATGTTTGTTTCTATTTCCTTGTTTCAATCTTATTTTGGTATGGATCATATGTAGTGTTCTTGCTCTATATGGTGCTGGTTTTATGTGTTGTTGAGCATGCTAAAACTAGGTTTGAATCTGACTTCAGCACGTAGTTAGGTTTATATCATGTTTGGTACTACATCATGAAGTTTAAGGAGTTCATATCCCGACATTGTTAATTTACGCTCACGTAAGACCCAATAAAAATGGGTGTTGTTGACCATTGAGATATTTTGAATGCCGTTTTTGATGGTGAGAAGCTCTTATGAATGCCTCATAAGAGTTAACTAAATTATTTTATTTTTTGTGCCAATAGTAGTGAGAATCTATGGTGGATTGAAGTTCATAGGAAGGGTTACTTCGTTTCTCCAAGGTGCTATTGTTATCACTGTCATCTTTTATTCTTTCTTTTTCTATCCTAGTTGGCCAGAGGATGAGCTATGATACTTGAGGTTAGAAGTTGAGTTCCCCTCTGACCGGATCGGATGCATACAGTTGAAAGTCCATCAATTAAGATACTCTAATCTCGCTTAATTTAATAAATTCTGCCGGTCCCGAAAGCATTAATTTATAGAGTTTCAATTGTATATTACAATTGTTTTTACTGTATTTATAGTATCATGCATGATTAGGTTCATTGATAAGAAATCAAATTAACTATTTTGGTCTTTACTTATAATGGCAGTGAACTTGAAGACTACGGTATTAAAGATGATGATTCTAACTTATTCCTTGATGGCGAAGCTTACAACACGAATCCTTACAGTTACAGTAATTTACCTCCCAAAGTAGTTGGGAACCCCCCTTTCTTCTCAGAAGAGATGGATAAGATATTGTATCCTGATTTGAAAAATATGACTGATCCTAAAAAGGCTTGGGATGAACTTGGTGTTGCCCAAAAAGCATACGATGGTGAGATGGATAAGATATTGTTTCCTAATGGACCACCTGTTCATATTAGTGATTCAGATCTTGAATATTATCAAGTATATTGCATGTAAATTTGATAATGATTTTAGATTGTGTGTATGTAAATATGTAAATTTTGAGACGTCTTTTATTGCTCCCTTGTTCAATAATAATTTTCATCCCCCAATCATTTCTCTCTGGTGTTTTTCTTTTACTAGAGATCTGGTAATTTTCTTAATGTTTGTTAATTATTAAATGTTAACTAAGTAATTGTCAAATTCATGTCCAAAATACTTGATGTTATCCTCACCGTTGTTAAATCTTTCCATTCTTGATGTCCCTCTCTGATGTTTTCTCTCTATTTTTATTTCGGCTACTGATCCCGTTAGATCATTTTTTTTTTTTTATTTTTCGGCGCGCGGGTTATAACCCCAAATAATAGAAATGCTTGGATATTATCATGTCGCTCTCAAAGATATTGAGCGTAACTCACTGTTAATGCAAGTTGAGAATGTGCTGTTAAATCCCGATACTTGGTACTCAGTGTAACGAGCTCATTCCAGCAGTATGGTTGTCCTGAAGATTCTAACCTAAATATTAACCAAGTAGAGTATATGTTAGAAGACACACTTTACAGACATAGGGATCCTCAGCATCAATAATCCAGAATTAGAACTAAAAAAAAACTTAATAAAGCAAAAATGATGAAAAAGGTAATTTAGGAACCTTGTTCTTGTTGAAAGACCAAATGGAGCGCCATCAATGAATAACTGACACTCGACGTATAACTCAGCCTTTCTCTTGTCAGTAATGGAATCAATTTCTACAAACCAATTATAAAGAAAATTCAATTAGCTATACCTAAAATCAATTTCTCCAACTAAGTTCCCACTAATTGGAATCAAAACCAAGAATTGAATCTTTGAAAAACAAAATCAAAACACAAATTACCTAAATATTCATCTTCGGAAGTCTTGATTGGTGGCAAGTTCCCTTCGAGACTGTCGACTCTAAATGTAATTGGAAGATTCATCCTACAGCACAAGATTCAATCGTCTTTTGCAAACCCTCATTCTTCATTGTTCGGATCCATATCCCATGACATCAACGCCATTTCTTATTTAACACACAGAGAACCCTATCTTGAACTATACCCATCTCAGAAATCCACCGATTTCTCCTCTTCAATTTCAGAAACCCATCTTCTAAATCACCTTGAATTTCTCGATTCAGTCCATTTAACACCGCAATCTCCATCTTCTTTCTCCCAGTGATTAGACCCTAATTCCTTTGATTTCCGCCATTCCATTCTTCATCTCCGAATTTCCTTTCTGAGAATTTTAGTAATCAAATTAGGGAACTGAATTTCCCTTGAAAGAGAATTTATATCTGGTTGCGGAGATGGTGATGGTGGTAGTGGTGCGACGAGGAGTTGGGGGTGGTGATGTTTACGGTGGTGGAAATGGTGATGATGGTGGTAGTGGTGCGACGAGGAGTTGGGGGTGGTGATGTTTAAGGTGGTGGAAATGGTGATGATGGTGGTGGGAGAAGGAGACGAAAAAAGAAGAAATGAAATCAAAGAAGAAGAAGAAAAGTTAGCCAAAAGGGCATGTTTGGCATTTTTTTAAGTAAGAAAGACTAAATTTTCTTATTATTATTTGGCTTGGGGTTTTTGTCCCAGTTTTAGTTGAAATGGTTTTTATTTGGTAGAAATAATATGACCGGTTTTTTCTTATCACTAGTTTGTTCACCTAGGGGTTTTGTCACTAGTTTTGTTTTATTTTTAAAATTTTCTTTTTGGAAACCACAAATTAACTATCTTTTCTTCTAGGAAACCACAAATTAACTAATCAGCAAACAAAAAAAATCTATTGTTTGGAGGCACACATAATGGTGACAAAATAAGTACACTAATAGGGTGTAAAACTCATCGTCCCATATCCGCCACTGGTTTATATTAGGGATGTCAACGGGTCCGGTCCTCCAGGGTAGTACATGGCCCAGAACCGAACCCGTCATATCATCATCGGTTCCGAGTCCTAACGGTTCCGGGTCCGGTTCCATAATGTGTTGGCCCAGAGCCAGACTCGTTTAAAGCCCCGGATACCCGTTGGGTATTAAAAAAGCTATTAAAATCTTAATTTATTTCTTTTAACTTGAATATAAATTATTTTTATAAAAATTTATTATTATTTCTTTATTAATTTACTAAATAAAGATTAAGTGTAAGAAAAAAATCAAAAATAAAATAAAAATCAAAGCCGAAACTAGCAAAATACCTATAATTTTGCTAAAAAAATGATCAAAAGGTTAAATAAACGGGTACCCGACTGGTATTACCCGTTTGGACCCGTTAACATTCGGGTCCAATCGGGTAATTACCCGTCGGGTCCCGTTAACATTCGGGTCCAATCGGGTAATTACCCGTCGGGTCCTAAGTTGCTAATGGGTCCAACTTTAGGACCCAGAACCGGACCCGATCTAGCGGGTCCGGTTCTGGGTAACGGGTAACGAGTACCCATTGACAGCCCTAGTTTATATATGCCGATGCTTAATTAGTAGATATTAATGATAATGGTTTATATATGCCGATGCTTAATTATTAGATGTTAATGATAATGATAATAAATTAGTTTTTTATTTTTATTTTGTTGATCAGACAGCAGCGGGAATTGAACCCCAACTTATAACTTGGGAGTTCAACCCCTAGACAACTGGGCTAATCCTAGTTGGTTCATAAATTAGTAATGTTAATGATTGATTAAAGTTAAACTTGTGTTAAATTAGTAGAGAAATCAGATTTTTGTGAGAGTGTTGGGGTTTTCGAGAGGAAAAAGAAGAAGTGAAAAACTTTGTTTTTGAGATTTTAGTGATTGGAAGTGACCAAAATGTGTGATGGATGTACATTGTCAAGACTATCTTACTTGATGCATGGTCCGTATATGAACCTTCAACCAAGTACCCCTCCCTATATATGTTAACTTGACATTTTACAACTTTGATTGGGGGAGCAAAAAGCATTCATCAACTCCCATTTTTACTATTCATGGCCGTTGCCATATATTTATAAATAACCGGCCAAGATGGATGTTCACTACCAATGCCAACCCGATGTCCAGCCCTGATGTTTGTCCGCTGCCAACCCGATGTCTATCCGTGATGGCTGAACATTGTTAACGCATTGGCCAATGGCCAATGTTCCTTTTCCTATGCAACGGAAGCTTTAGATGAAGCTTCATCTCAAGCCATGGTGCATCTTTTAGCAGTCGCCATGCTAAAAACACGGGGTGTTACACTATCTCTTACCAAGCAACAGAAGCTTTAGATGAAGATTCATCTCAGGCCATAGCGCATCTTTTAGCATGCGCCATGCTAAAAACACGGGGTTTACAACAATTAGTTTACAATTTCATTTTTATCAACAACATTAGATAAAATGCTCGACTTTTCAATGCGTTGATGCATATGGGTTGACATATGTTGGAGACTCTTGATCCTCGGTTCTTTTGCTACCGAGTATGTTGTTGTATTTTGATTTCCGTGTATGTATCTAACCTAGGCTATGTGAGGTTTTCCAAAAAGCACCATAATAGTGTATTGTATTTTCTATTAATCAAGATATATCCGCTCCTTTGTTGTTAATTGTATCTACTAGAAGTCTCTGCAATCTGTAATTGTATAATCACTAGATAAAGTGTTTTTGACTAACCATTTACTTGCCTTTAATAAGGCTTTTGCTTCTGCATGAAAAGTCAAAGTAACCTAGTCTAACCCTGATGAGATATGCATAAATTACTCTTGATCTACTGAATAAAGTAAGAAGGCAGATCCCACAGATAGATCTTCTTTCTTAAAATAAATGTCAATAAAAATTATCTAGTTTGAATTCATAGAAGCCCACCATGATTCAACTATTTTCTCCTTCTACTGATGAATTGTACGTAGGTAATATGTCCTTTGTATCGTTCAATTGAAGAAACTTCTTTATTTGTTCAATCAGGTATGTTGGGTCCAGTTTTATTTTTTCAAAAATAACCAAACATCCATGTTTCCATATAAACCAAAGAATAATTGCATTTTTATCCGCAAATTGTGTGTATCTTAGGTTGGAAATCCAACTTTCTACCAATGTGCTTATCGGGCATGTTATTATTTGAGTATTAACCGCGTCTAAGGAACCGAAACCATATTGATCTAGCAAATGGGCAAGGGCTAAAAGGTCTTTTTTGGGCTTGAGATTCACACATTTGATAATCCGAGGAGATATCCATATTATGAGATGCCAGTCTGCTTGTCGTAGGAGATCACTTTGTTTGTTCGTGGGGACAAATTTGAGGAGGTAATCTAATGACTTGAAAGCCTAGAAAAGTAAAGCTCTCACATTGAACGGTGAGGAAATTAATTGGCCGAAATAAGCTTTTTGTGGCTTTTGAATAAGAGTTTTGGCCACTTAACAATATAATATGATTGGTTTACAAAATACAAACTCAAAAGGAAAACTTAACCTACTGTATTTGTAATTTGATGGAGTCCAAATACAATTCGAAAGGCGAGTACTACCACATTAGGACTCTATTTTCCAAATTAATACATTAAAGGAAAAAAAAACTCATATATTTCACACAAATATTTTGCGGAGATAAAAAGAAAAAATTAATAAAATACGTACGATACTAAATCAAAAACACATTTAAGGCATCGAGACGGGACAAGACGGTACTAAATCAAAAACACATCCCAAAACATAAAAAATAAATGTTAAAAACAAGCTAAAAAACCCAAAACATAAAAAATACTAATGTTAAAAACAAGCTAAAAAAATTACCGATGCTGAGCACGCGCACCAATCTGGTTCAAGTTAAAAGAGGGTCCGGTAAAAATATAAAGTGGGCATAACAACCGTAAATTTCTTTGGGCCGGACGAAATTAACAAAGGAGATCCGGGTCCAGATCAATTTGTTGACCAACAAAATAAATTATCTTCAAATTGGAGTTGGTAAAACCAATCCCTAAATCCTCTTCTGTCTTGTATCAAATCAAACCCCTAACCAAACATAGAGAAAACCAACGTGGAGGTGGAGATTTCTGATGCCTGCAAATTAAATCATTAAAATGGCTAGAATCATCAAGAAAGCTGCTGCATCGATAACCCCGGTGTTACTGGCGTATTCAAGGAAGACCGCTGTTAGAAATTACAGCTCTTCATCCATCTTCATCAACCCCCAATTGAAGAGCAACAGTACCAATATTAGCCGTAGCAGTTTAATTTATCAAAATCTGACTCGAACTCGTGACTTGTCTTCTTCTTCTATCGGTAAGAAGGGACCGTCTGGATCTGGTAAAATCGTAGGCACCGGTGACGAAGCTGAACATCTCCTTAAAAAGGTATGTTTGTTTTTATAAATTTTTATAAAATTCTATCTATTGAACCTATACCTTGTTATATTATTGATGTTTAGGGTCCAACAAACACACATAATTGGAACATCACTTCCGATTTTACCACCTACTGTCTTCAATTTATTTTTCCATCCTTCTGTGCCCTTACATGGATACTGTTGATTTAGCTAAGATACTACTAGAGATATATACTGTGGTCATCAAATTGAAAGATCTACGAAAATGAATTTGAAGCTAATATTTTGTTTATATGTTACTCTTACACAGCTCTACATTTATATCAAAAATAAGCACAATCGGAGACGTAGAACACCCTCATTTACCACTTTGAAAATCAGCTTTTGAAAGTTTACATTATTCAACAACTGATTTTCAAAGTGGTAGATGGCGAGCTTTTAATTCTCGGAATGTGTTAACTTTGGTATGAGTATAGAGCTGTGTAAGAAGAACACATTAGCTTCAGATACGCTTATTGTTTGGGGTTTATTAAAAAAAAAATTGGCATCAGAAATATTAGATAGTGTGAGACTAAACTTGTGAAAGGATCCTAACCTTTAAAGTATACGTTATTATAGATGCTTATTTATTCACAAATAATTTGTTTATCAACAATTTATTAGTATTGGGTATCTTATCTATAGGTTAGCTGGGGATATAGCTCCGGTGATTACGAATCTGTCTAAGTTAGATTGATTTTGACCATCCTTTGTCTTTCGCTCTATACAATTGATCATGGGAGTCCTTTGTCTTCTGCAGTAAGATCAATCCTGACCATCCTTTATCTTGAGATCGATGAAATCGATCCTGGCCGTCTTTTGTATTTTTCGATTGATGTAGGTTGTCCTTAGTCTTTAGTCCTTACATAGGCAACTTCATCTTCTTTTTATAATATTGGTTTTAGTAGGTAATTATCGTTCTCTTGATAACGTGTTTATATCCTGCTTTCCAGGCGACAATATGTCGCCTAGCTAGTTAAGGTGCAAGTATGAGTATGCGAGTAGCCTACACCAATACATGAGCTCCACTTATATATATCTCCTTATATTAGAATTGCAACACCATGAACTGCTTTGCAGTAGTAGTGATGCTCTATCAAGATTTATATGATGAAATTCGCTGTTTTTATGCGTTTTGGTAGGTTGTGGAGACACCAAATGGATTTCCCTTCAAAATTCAAGATAAACCAGGGGAGCAAACCGTGACATTGACCAGAGAATACATGGGTGATTATATCAAAGTCATAGTTCACATGCCTGATTTCTCTTCTGACATTAACAAGGAGAATAACCAAGACAAGGATAGTGTGAATGGTCCACAGTCCAGCATACGCTTAGTTGTAACTGATACAAATTTCCGCGGGACTACTTTGGAGTATGGTGTAATTGCTTATCCAGATGAGTTTTCCATAGACAGTTTCTGTATCAAGTATGCATATGCTCCAGATGAAGAAAATATATATTACAAAGGACTTGATTATGCGTAAGTAGTTACGAGAATCGATTTCTATCAGTTGCTGAGTTTGCTATATATCTTGTAACACTGGTTTCTTACTGCGTACCATTTTTTTTTAAGGAAATTGGATAAGAACTTGCAGAAAGAATTCCAAAGACGTTTGAAGATCTTCGGGATCATACCCAGCACCACCAACTTCTTACATGAGTACATGGCTAACAGAGACATGTACTCTTCAGATTCATCCAATTCTCCTCCTACTGATCAGACTACTCTTGAATCCCTCTTAACAACATTTTTGAATGATGAAGGGATTCCTGCCGACCCTGCAATCGGTAATATTGTTTAATGTTTCGATTTGTTGGACGAGTATATGTATTGATTCTTACTGAATTTATTATGGTTTACACAGAACAATATAGAAAAAGAGGACATCCACTTGTCAGGTATTATTATCAGCTCATCATCTTTTTTTATTTATCATCACGCGTAAAAGCATCTCCAATGCTAGGGTCAAAAGAATCTTACATGGTATGTGGTATAAGCTAGAAATTAAAAAAACACTAGTATAAAAAGAAAAATCTATGTGGTGGTCTAATTCTAATTTTATTTAATTTTCCGGGTCATTAATATGTCGCATAAACAAACCTAAAGTAGAATTTGGCAAAAAAGCATCTTCAATGGTAAGGCCAAGCACTAGAGTATCCTGTTTCGCGTAGATAGCAAAAGACAAATATTATGGGGCATCGCTTAGCTTTAATATGGCGAATTCGGTTTGCTTCGCTAAAGAGTGGAACAGATCTATTCCTCGTTTAAGCTAAGTGATGAGTCATGAAAACTGAGTTTCCGTTTACAAAAATACGTATGGTTTTGGATGGATCATGCATAAGTTTTAGGAATTTCCCTATTTATCTGAAATCAGATGTAAAATCATTTTATGGAACCTGAGTTATCGTATTTACTTTTTGGACGAAAACTGAGTTTTAGAAATTCCTAAAACTACAGTATATGCGAATTCCGTTTGCTTCGCTAACATCCCATAGTGAGGTGCAATCTCACTCTCATTTCTATTTTTAAGCTACAGCCAAGCGAAATGCCCAACCGTAGTGCTTGGCCTAAGATGTCTTTCCAAAATAATTTGGTCCAGATCATAGTCATGAAGGAAATCTAGATATGACTTAGTCGAAAGGTTTTATTTGCAACTCACAAATATAGGATGCGTCACTGATTACTTTTTGAAGTGAAAAAAATCTTATCATCCCATGTTTTAAAAAAAAAAAAAATTAAATGATGCTCATTGCTCATGCTCTAATTGTTTATTGTTATTCATTAGTTTTATTTTTTTGGTTTTTACTGACGGCAGTGCTGAGGAGATCCGCAATAGCGGAAAGCATCCCAAGGACTTCATTTGGATTCCATATCCATATCATCGGTATTATTTACTACCTTGTTTTTTGTTGTGTTGTTTTTGTTTGTTATTGTGAGTACAATCATCTTTCTAATATCCGTGTGCGATTGTGCGTTTAATCAATAAGAAAGGGTATCGCTAGCTTGTGCATATAGGACGCAATGAATACACTGCCCTATACCACATTATCTAGCTCTCACTGTGCCCTTTTATGACATTATTATGATTTATTGCGGAGTCAAACTGTGAGTCCATTCCTTTTATCTTATGACATTTTTGAAGGTGCATAGCTCTTGTAAATGCCTCATAAGAGTTAGTCTGAAGATGTTGTGAATCATCCATAAGAGCGAGCTAAATAATGTTGCAAACTTACAGTAGTTATTTTTATTAGTATTGTTTTTGTTCTGAATCAATTAAATTATGTTGTTCTTGTGCCAACAGTAGTGAGACGCTATTGTGGATTGAAGTTCCTAGCAAGGGTTTCTATGCTTCTGAAAGGTACACTATCGTATTTTATTCTTCTTATCCGGACAAACTCTCATATTTAAGGTTTGATGTTCGAGTTTCTGTGCTGACTGTCTACATAGAAAAAGCACATGCCAAACTAATAAGCTGAACACATATACTCCCTCTATAACTCAGCATGTGTAGTTTTTCTGCACAGTCTGTCCCAAGCCAGGATAAAGGAGGAGGTTCGTGATTGGTCTGGCAAGCCAACGATAAATAACACTACCGTTTCCCTATAAAAATAGGCTCGTGATAGGCGTGGCGAGACAGCACTGACCAGTAGAGGGCGAGAGCAGAACCAATATGGGTGAATGCTTGTGAAGTCCCCATATACCTTTGTTTGGTTGAAAACCGTCTTTATAGGAAAGGGCGAGAGCAGTACCAAGATGGGTGACTGTTTGGGAAGTCCTCGTGCTTCCTTTCTAGCCTACCCCAACTTGTTTGGACTAGAGGAAGAAAAAGACATACTCCCTCAGTCCCATAAAATGTGTTGTCTTTCTCTTTCTCATTTATGCAAAAATGAAACAAAGAAAGAAATAAAAAGATCCAATTTCCGTAGGACGGAAGGAGTATTACAGTAGTTCCGGTACTATTATCTTGTGATTAGTTGTTCATTAATGAGAAACCAAGTTGACTAGTTTGTTCATTAATGGCAGTGAAATTGAAGAATACAGTATGGAAGCTTTCGGCGGGGAAGATTTCCTTGATGGGGAAGCTTACGATGCGAATCCTTATAGATGTTTGCCTCGCAAAGCATTTGGGGACCCCCCTGTTATATCGGAAGAGATGGATAAGATATTGTATCCTGATTTGAAACATGCAAATGATCCTAAAAAAGGTTGTAATATTGCCCTACAACCGTACTTTGATGAGATGAATAAGATAAATTATCATCCTGATCGAGATCCTGATGTTGTTATATTTGCAAGTCAAATAAATCGTGAAGTATATCCAGCATATTGTACGTGAAGTTGAGATTGCTCTTTTGTTTTGCTCTTATTTTATGTATCATTTTACTCGGGTGTTTTTCTTTTACCGGGAGTTCGGATTTGTAAATTTTAAATTCGGTTAAAAATCCGGTCACTTGTTCATGATTCGACTATAGACTATAATGTACCTCATTTCCTTACTCTCCTAATTAGTAATGGGATAATTGATGTTTGATACTTAAGAACTAAAAACACCAATTTCTAGGTATTGGACAAATGTCAACGTCATTTCTAGGTACCAAACGCAAAGCTGGACAAATGTGACCAAACACCAATTTTGGACAAAACGTAAGTACTAAAAACCAAATAACCCATTAGTAATTTATTTCTCAACTTATATACAACTATCGACCAAGACGAGAATTCTTCTCTCTCTCCAATACCCGTTTTTCCCTAATGTGCGAGAAAAAAATAATCTCAAACTTCACAAATTTTCATCAAAATCTTTTCCATTGTATTTCAAATCTACTGGATTTGGTATGAATCATTAAGATCCTTCGGTTAGATTTGGATACAATTAGTAGTTTGTTTGTATTATTACAACGTCCCATAATAGGTGATTCAAACGTGATGTTTTGCGAATCGGGCAAATTCTGAGTCAACTCAGTCTTTTCAAATTCTAGTTTTCCCTACTCTATCACATGCTACAGTGATTGGATCTTCATCTTTTCTTTTTTTATTTTAACTTCTATGTTTTGATTAAATCTGTTTTGTTAATCTTTCTCTTCAGTGATTTCTTTATTCTTACAGATCTAAAGTTTTGAACCCCGTTCTAAAATGGTTTTCTAATTTTTCTCTTTTCTCCTCATGTGCCTACAGATCGGTTTATCCTCTAACGGCGTTGGCCTGGTTAAGGTTGGTGATTATAGTGTTGGCTGATGTTGTTGAATTGCTTGTGGAAGCTACAGATTTATCTCAAAGTCTCATTGTTCTTAGCATTTTCATGGCGAAACCCTATACCTGAACCGAGTCAGCTTGGTGGAAAGATGCACGTGTTAGTCACACATGTAATAGGAAAAAGGCTCGCTACAAATTTGAATTTTTCTTATCCCTCCTCCTGTTTTGGTCAATTCCAAAGATTTCTGTTTCCTTATCAGTTCCAACAAACACCAAAAATATCTCAATGCCAAATTCTCAGGTATTTTATTTGCAAACTATTTGCAGAAACCCTAATGAAATTCATATTTATCCCCATTCCCCAACCCTAAATTATTTTCATACCTACAATTCCCTTAGAAGCAAAAACAACATGGAAGCAAAAAAACAATCCAGAAATTGCAGCTCTAAACACAAATCCTGAAGTCATTGATTTAGCTAGCAAATTCAAACAGGCGACTATTGATTTGAGAGCTGAGGATGATACTATTGTTGTTAATCAATATGAAGCTGATAATGAAGGCTCAGAAGCTGGAGAATGGGATTTCTATTTAATTGGTAAGATTATAATAGAAGGCAAGATAGGGTATAGTGTTGTGGAGAAAATATTCCTTTTACTTGGAATGTTATCCCACCAGAAGAGATAAAAATCATAAGAGTGGATACTAATGTTATGATTTTTAAGCTGAAAAACAAGACAGTGGTGGATCATATTATTGAAGAAGGTCCCTAGAACATTGATGGATACTTATGTATCTTATATGACTATTTCCAAGGTTTAATCCACCAAAATCTGGATTGGACCAAGCAAGTTTACTAGATCCAACTTCAAAAACTTCATCCTGAGCATATGAATGTGAAATCTGTAAAGGAAATGGGGAAATTATTGGGAGAAGTGTTAGAAATTGAACCACCAAATGATATCCCAGCTGAAGGAGTCCCTTTCAAGGTCTGTGTGAGAATTGAGCTTACAACTCCACTAAGAAGTGTCTTAGCAATTACTGTAGCAGGAGTTACCAAATGGGTTTGATTTTACTATGAGAAACAACCAAGAAAGTTATGCAAGGAATGCTTCATCATCAATCACTGCAAAGGTGCTGCAATTTATGTAAAGGTTGTCCATGATAAGCCTTACCCTTTTGGAGGTATAGGGAAATTGAAGAAGTCTGTCCATAATGGCTCTAGTGCACCCATAAAGCCTAAGCCAATCTCCAGAAAAGCTACCAAACCTACCTCCTTTATCCCTCCCAAGGATGGTTTACAGGTCAAGATTTAAATGGCTACTGAGAATGAAGAATCACAAGCTAGATTAGGGAAAAGACAAAGATTCATAGATCCAAGTTATGATCTTTGTGAAGCAAATGCTAATAACAATGAGACTAGAAGAGATGATCTAGCAACAGCTAGAATCCAAACAGAGGATAAACTTTCTGCTGGAAATAATGGGGAAAATGAGGTAATCCACAATCACTACTTCATCGCTTATTGTTTTAGAAATACTTTTATCTTCTACATCATAGATTTGTCTTCCTTGCATATCTTAGTTGACATGAAGATCATATCTTGGAATGTATGTGGTTTTGGTAATAAAGAAACTAGAAACCATCTTAAAACCCAAATAAGATCAAACAATCATGATATTATTTTCCTCATATAGACCAAAAATACAACCAAGAAAAAGAAACAATACACCTCTAGTCTCCATTACCCTAATATGTGGTTCCAGGACCCTATTGGATCTTCAGGTGGTCTCTATCTTCTGTGGAAAGATTGTATCACTATGCAATTAGTTGAAAACAAGCTTAACATGCTTCATTGTACCATTGAACTAGATGCTATAACTAAAAATTCCATGTTGACTTTTCTTTATGGAGCCCTAGACCCTGTAGTTAGAAATGAACAATGGAGTTATATGAATGACATTGCTAATCAACTGAATTTACTTTGGATAGTGGCAGGAGATTTAAATTTTGTTTTGACTCAATATGAGAAAGATGGTGGAAATGTTATTAGCGAGTCTGTCGTAGATGATAACAATGCTCTCCTTAATAATAGTGTCTTGCATAGTCTAAATTTCATAGGGAATCCATGTACTTGGTCCAATAAAAGAAAAGGTCAGGCACTCATTTTAGAAAGACTTGACAGATTCCTTGCAAATGTCTCTTGGTTGAATTGTTATCCTACTAGTGTTATATACCACCTCATTCCTCTAGCTAGTGATCATTTCCCAATCATGCTTTCTACAACTAGAATTCAGAATGACACTTATAAACCTTTCAGACTAAACAAAGCTTGGTTTAGAGACAATAGTTGTAAGGCCATTATAGAATCTAGTTGGAAAAAAAAAACTAATGGATCTCATGCTTTTAGGGTCACAAAAAGCCTGTTTAATACTAAACAAGATCTTAGAAAGTGGAATTATGTTAGCTTTGGTAACATTACTACTCAAATAAACAAGATTAAATCTCAGATAGATGAACTGTCCAAAGATAATGTTATAGAAAAAACTAGTCTAATTGAGGAGTTGCACCGCAAACTGAATCAATGGTATGATATAGAAGAATACTTTTGGAAATAGAGAAATAAAATGAAGATATGAAAAATGGTGAAAGAAATACTACATACTACCATCAAAAAGTAAACTTTAGGAAGAGAAAAACTAAGATAGATACTCTCCAAAATGCTAGGGGTGATTGGCTTACAGATAGAACTGAGATTGAAAATACTCTGAAAGATCATTTCTTTCAAATGAGTAGATCTACTTTCCCTCCTAACCCTGGAGATTATTTTAATAATGTTGTCCCTTGCATTTTTGAGGAAGAAAATCTTGCTTTAACTGCTATTCCTACTCATGATGAAATAAGAAATGTTGTGTTTGGCATGCATTCTTGGACCACCCCAGGTCCAGATGGATTCCCCCCAGGTTTCTATCAAAAAATGTGGCCAACTGTAGGAGATGATATATTTAACATGGTGCAATCTTTTTTCCATTCTAAGCATATTTTAAAACAGCTTAATCACAATTTTACTGCTTTGATTCCAAAAAAGAATTGTCATGTCTCTGTTGTTGATTTCAGACCAATAAGTTTATGCAATGTGACCTAAAAAATTATATCTAAGCTTCTTGCACTAGGCTCAAACCAATTTTAAACAAGTTTATATCCCATTTTCAGTCTGCTTTTGCCCTGGTAAATTGATACGTGATAACATTGTCATGGCACATGAAAAAAACAAAAAGCATAAAGGGTTGGATGGCTATAAAACTTGATATGAGTAAAGCTTTTGATAGGATTGAATGGAGTTTTGTTATAGACAGCCTTAAGAGTTTAGGTTTTTGTCAAAATTGGTGTGATCTCATAAATCAGTGCATCTCCACTGTTTCCACTTCTATCTTACTTAATGGGTCTCCAGGTAACATGTATCAACCCCAGAGAGGACTAAGACAAGGGGATCCTTTATCTTCCTATCTTTTCATCCTTTGCATGGAATCTTTCTCCAGAGCTCTCTTCACTGCTGAGAAAAACAATTATATTCATGGTTGTACTGTCACTAAAACTAGCCTTGTTGTTAGTCACTTGTTTTTTGCAGATGATTGCCTTCTTTTTGCTAGGGCTAATAGCAATGAAGCTAGAAACATTGCAACTTTATTGATCAGTTCAGCAAATTCTCAGGACAAGCTGTTAATTTTGACAAATCTGGTCTAGCTTTCAGTCCCAAAATTCCTGGGCACATTAAAGGTGAGATTTCTAATATTCTTAATATAAAGAGATTGGCTTTGCAAGATAAATATCTATGAGTCCCATTGTTGCTCCAGAAAAATAAGGTAGAATCTTTTACTCCCCTGATGGATAGGTTCAATGATGGGCTAGCTCCTTGGCAATCAAAATTCACCACCCAACCAGGTAAAACAACCCTTATTCAAACTGCCTTAGGATCTATAGCTAGTCATCATATGTCTGTGTTCCCTATGCCTAAAATAGTTATTGAAAAAATGGATGTTATGCAAAGAAACTTCTTTTGGAACAAAAGAAGCAATGAAAGAGGTTTAACTATGAAAAGGTGGAATCATGTTGCTTACCCCAAAGATCTTGGAGGGCTAAATATTAGGCAGTCTGTTATTCTTAACCAAGCCCTGTTAGCTAAACTAGCTTGGAGAATGATTGAAAATCCTGATGCACCTTGGGTTACTTTACTTAGTCATAAATATTTTAATGGTCTTAACCCTCTTAATTGCTCTCTTTCTAGACATGGATCTTGGATGTGGAAGGGAATTTGTGATGGAATTGACATTATAAAGAAACTATATTGATGGCAGATTGGTGATGGAAAAGATATATCCATATGGAAGGATAATTGGATCCCTGGTATGAGTAGACCTCCAAAATATAATTTTGTTTCAGCTTATATGATCACTCTTTCTCATCTAATTGATGTTGATACTAAGGAGTGGAAATCCGATGTGCTAGAAGCCTTGTTTGATGATGATACTATTAAGGAAGTTAAAGACATAAGAGTACCCATTTCAGGAAAGAACTACTATAAGATGGAAACCAGCAGCTAATGGAAAATTCTCAGTTAAAAATGCTTATAGAGCCATTCTGGATGATTCTCAGCCAAGACCACCCAATAGTAATGAAATTGTTTGGAAGGTTTTGTGGAAAACCAAACTGTCAATTAAGGTTCAACACTTTCTTTGGAAATTCCTTCATAAATGTCTCCCTACTAGAGACAAAACTTCTAGGCACACTAGGCACAAAGAAGTTCAGTGCCCATTTTGTAGAAATCATGAAGAGAATCTGCAACATCTTTTCCTAGAGTGTCCCATCTTCTCTTCTGTCTTGTCTATTATTGATTGATGCTAGTTTCTTGCAGATCTTATAGGGTAAAGACATTCATCATTGGATGAAACTTTGGTTTGATAAAAACATTCAAGTCAGGCCTACCAATGTTGATCTTTATTATGTGGCATGTTTGGAAATCTAGGTGTTGTGTAGGTTTGATAACTTGTAGGTAAAGACTGATGATATTGTGGTAAGTATACAAACACATATGGCTGACTGGACAAGAGTGCAAACTGTCTACTCCCCTGACAGAAGAGTAAACACCCAGGCAGTTAGAAATAAAGTCTGGGGAAGGCATGTTTCCCCAGATATCAAAGTTAACTTTGATGCAACGTTCTGCTAATTTAATAATCAAGCATTGGCGGCCTATGAAGCAATTAAATGGGCAAAGGAGAAAGGAATTACACACATTCACTTGGATGAAGATAGCCAAAGTGTAGTGAATGCAATCAATGGGATTAAGTGAGCTGTGAAATGGACCAATGCATGCATAATATGAGACTCTATTTATCTTCTTAATAGTTTTAACCACATGGAAGTGTAGTTTTGTCCATCGTGAGGGAAATAATGTCGCAGACAATATAGCAAAAAAAAACTATTTATTTTCCTAGTTTTCAAGAATAGCACCTTCACCTGCCATCTTGGCTTATGACTGCTATTGCAGTTGATGAAACTCAATCTACATCTCATGCTTAATTCAATAATATTTCTTCTTTTGTAATAAAAAAATATGTATTATTAGATATAAATACATAAAACAAATTGTTGTTTTAGATAACAATATTTAGGTTTTTTTTATATGTTTGTATTTGTTTTTCTAATGGCTTCTTCATGCTATTCGGATTTGTTTTCTAATAGCCATCATTCGGATTTATTTTCTAATAGCCATCATGGCATTGATTGGTGGAGTTCCTGCATCGTTTTCAAGTATGTTATGGAAGACGACGATCTACTTCGGAAATTAATCCCGATATTGATCGTGATAGTGTCAATTTGGGCTTATTATTTCTTTACAGTGGAAGCATCTAACATATATGATGTTGATGATGAAGAATCGAAGGATCAGGAATCAAAATGGTTTGAATCAATAACCATTAGAAGGGTGTCAATTTCGTCGACAAAATGTAAATTGGTACGATTTCGATTTTTCATTTCTTTATGTTTCAAAATCTGTAAATTTAGTACTAGTTGTTTCTTTTTGTTTCCTATTGATGTTATCATAATTCCTGGAATGGTAATTCTCCACCATTATGTATCTCATCAAACCACAGTTTTAATGAGGTAATTTAATAAACTATGGGTTGTTCAAGCCCATCTTTCCTTCAAAAAAAAAAAAGAAAAACTTATTTACAACTATTGAATTATTTTATTATTTCCTTCTAACAATTTTTTTTTTAAAATTATTATTTTTCTTCTAACCATTTTTTTGTTTTCTAATTTTACTTATTTTCGAAATAATTAATCCCCCAAAGAAGGAGTATCATGAATTCAGAATTTAAGGTTTTGTTTTCCACACCAAAAGGCAAACGATACCAAGTACATGCGTGACACAGCTTGAAATGATGCACCACAGCTCTTTATAATCGCATGTTCCCTTGAGAGTGGGACCCAAGAACAAAACTAATAATCCAGAGGGTCAAACACATAAATTTTGATGCGCCAGAGGTATCACATAGGAATCCACCTGCTCACCAATTTTCACATTCCGGTTTTATCCCCCCTCTTTAGAATTCTGTGGAGAGAGTCCTGTCCCATTGTCAAAACAGAATGTTACAGAACTTACAGTCATTCATATATATATGAAACAAAAAGATTGGGGATATACGCAAGGAACCTCAGTTCGTGATCACTGTACCTGATTGATCTCCTTCTGTGTGGATTTTCGTAGCTGAAATCAAGTTTTGAGTGTGGAAGGTACACTGAGTGAACATAAATTTAGTCACCTCGTACGAGAAACTCCGGAAACTTCTTAATAGATATCGTGAGGCCGCCCTGCCGACGAGTATAAGAGTGAACATGTGCCTCTGGAGGCATCTCACACGAAGTGCAGGAGTAACTCTTAAAGAAGAACAAGTACATTACTCAGTCTCAGATCATGGTGTTGGAAGAAGAAGTAAACAAAAGACCAAAAGCAGATACCTGAACAAATAAACTGTCTCATAGAGATGAGCCTGTTCACAAACAGCTCCTTTCCAGATTGATGACGAAACCAAGATGCTACGATGATCCGAAGGGGATGGAGGAAAATCGTCTTTGGAAGGTCCTAACTCGTCAAGGTGATTACGGTCTTGCTGTAAAGATGTTGACAGATTAAATGTGGTCGTTTCATTTATAGCTTGTACAAATATGATTACCTCGCCTTAGCTGCATTACCTCCACAATCAATAGGTAACCATATGATTGTGGGTATGCATTAAGCTGGAGGTTACCTCTGTGTACTGGCAAATGGGGAACTTGGGAAAAAACCAAGCTTCTTTTGCAGGGAGCAGCAGGGGAGGTTATCTCGGATGTCACTATCCTGTCAGATTGTGAATGGAGAGTCCAGAGGTTTGGATGTGGTAGGGACAACCGCGAATCCAGCTAATAGACCTATAGTAGCTCTTGACCTATCAGTACTGGGAGGTTTATCGGGCAAGGCAATAGTAACGGGAGACTTGAGCAGAAGTTCTGGAAGAGAGGCACCTTCATCAGAAAGAAAAGAAGTCTTCAATGCCAAGTGATAAACTGGAGAACGTGTTAAACTTTTTTCAGCTAATCGCCATTGGTGCCCTTTAGCAAGATCTGAAAATAGAATTTCCACTCAAATCATACACAATTTTGAGCGAATAAAAGCTCCCTTTATTCAAGAAATTTAAAAAAGCATCATCCTAGATGCATGAAATGGAAAACTGATGCACACATCAAAAGAAAAAAAATCGGCTCCACATTGCGTTTATTTCAACAACAAAAATTCCTGATCAAAGGTGCTATCAAAGATTTCAACAGATGGGTATAGGCACTTTAGATGTGTTATGTTCAAGTTATGGATTGCATTGAAGTCTACAAGACTATAAATTTAGAAAAAAGATTGAATTTTAATGAGTTACAAAACTTACTTACAGGACAAGTGCTTGAAAGAACATAAGTAGTCTTCTTCACCAATTTCATCCCTCCCATGTGCTTGAAAGATTGAACAGAAAAAGTGTCCGAGTCGCCATGCTTGAGCCTCTTACAATCATCATCATTCACAATCCAGCATTGGCCAAGTAACAGCCAAGGAGTGCCCGGACTTAGCAGCTAACAGGATTTAGAAACTTCATTGAAACCCAGAAAAAGGGGAAGTACTTCCTAATTCCTTCTGCTTCTAAAATCAAATAACAGGAAGATACATAAATACTACTCCTCATGTAAAAACGTAAGCTTTATCAGGTAAAACCAATTATCACCTGAGAATTCCGATTCAGATATCACACAAATTTCTCCAAACCCTAACTTCAAAATATTATCATCATCATTCCAATTACTCAGAAATTGGGAAAGATCGATAATGTGGTTCAGAAATAAAAAAGCTGATCATAAACGCTTCCCCAAACCCTCGATTCCCAAATATTAACTCGAATCACACAGAAATTGTAGAATCACACAGAAATTGTAGAATTGATCAGAGAAAAGATTGCGGTATGGGATTGCTTCAACGGGTGTCGATCGAATTAGGGTTTCGTAGAAGTACTAGCTCTTCATCATCTCTATTTGCTAAAGCGAAATCAGGGCTTTCTTCGTCGATCTCATCATCTTCAAATTCTGGATCAAGAAGGCACTTTTGTTCATCGATTTCATCATCTTCAAATCCTGCATCAACAAGATACTGTTTCTCATCTCCTTCAAATCCTGCATCAACAAGATTCTGTTTTTCATCAATTTCATCTTCTTCAAATCCAACAAGGTACTTTTCATCATCGATTTCATCTTCTTCATCAATTGCATCTCCTAGTTTCCATTCTAGAGGACCAAGAACTTGTATTTCGTCAATTCAATCCCCAATTCTATCTTCATCGCCGCTGCATAGAAGATGGTTTTCTTCTTCTTCTTCACCTGGTGTGCGCGTATTCGAGGGATTCGAATTCCCCAAAGTGGTTGAAGTCAATGACCTCGTTAGCCATCTGGAGGACCAAGAACTTGTATTTCGTCAATTCAATCCCCAATTCTATCTTCATCGCCGCTGCATAGAAGATGGTTTTCTTCTTCTTCTTCACCTGGTGTGCGCGTATTCGAGGGATTCGAATTCCCCAAAGTGGTTGAAGTCAATGACCTCGTTAGCCATCTGTATCTCACCCCATGGAGCAAGCCCATGCTGGTGCTTACTGGGTCTACACCCGTCTTTGGAGAAATCTTCCGCGATACAAAATATGCAATTCCCAACTCGATTCTCACATTTCCCAGCTATTGGATCCCTCCTCCCACCACAGAGAGGAACAAAAAGTACATCATTAGACACTGGCCGTGCAAGAGAGGTTGGTGCAGGTTGGTTACGGATGCTGCTCTCGTGACGAAAGAAACTGCAAAATCATCTCCCAGAGCCGGAGGAGGATTTATGATAAGGAATTGGTCGATGCAACCAGTGTGCACAGGGGCATGGATGTGCACAGGGCAACCTCTAGACGATATCGAATTCTATGAAATGCTATCCATAGCACAGGCACTTAAAGTGATAGGTTCAAGTTGGTTCCCTCTACAAATCTCTACTGACAACATAATTGTTATCAAGATACTGAATGATAGAAGGTTAAAACCGTACATAAATGATAAGGAAGGGCTGATTAACACGGGTCTGTATAAAACACAGTACCTCGTCTTATACCAGAAGATAATGACTTTGATACAGGCACAGGTTATTGTTTCCGGCGGACATTGGGGACAGGAAGACATTGAGTTTAAACCTCTGCCCAGAGAGGCAAACTTTGTCTCCGACTTCCTTGCGAATGAGGTCAAGCTTCCAGGGGTATTGGCCATCACCATGCCGGAGCAGAACTGTTCAACTATTGATCTTCTGCAACTTGATCCCTTGCTGAGGCACATTCAGTATATCGACATGCATTTCGGTTTTATCAAATTTCAGCACGGCGCTTTACAGGAGCGTGCCTGGTTTGCTCAGAGGTTGAAGCGAGGATTGCTGAAAATCAATGAGATTCCTCCTGAACCTGCTCATCTGTTGCTATCTTCCTAGTCATGAAAAGAAAGAATTACTCGAGTAAGTTGTAGCTGAACAGTAGTGATTCTACTAGGCTGTGTTCTACATGTTGAGTATTTTCCATATATTCTTACAATGTTATTAGTACGATTGGTATAATGTAGACTAAATTTCAAATACTGTGGAATCAAGTCGATCAGAATAAAATGCATAGTTAAGAATGTGTTGATACCTGATATCCCTTTCATGAATGATGATAAACTGAACTCCAATAAATTTGCAAAGTAGGCACTGCTCTTATCACCCTGAGCATTCAAATTCTCAAAAGGAACCTTACGAAATCTAGCTCAGATGGGCAGCATGTCCTCCTTAAGGCTTCAAACCCCTTTGCATGGTAACAACTTCACCTCCAAAATGGACCATCGTCACTGAATGCCACTCTAAAATGCGACGCCTATGTATACACAGGTGGATTATGAAATCATAGAGATCCGAGAACCAGACATGAATAAAATGCTACCATCCACAGTACCAAGACTTCTAAACAATTCAGAGGCTGTTTCATCGAAAGAATGAAACGGCGACTGAAGATTCAATGAATCATGAAGTGGCAAAAGAACGGAAGATTCTGTACCATCCTTGGGCCTCTCCCGCTCATCAGACATCTGAACATAATAATCTTTTGGGACTAGAGCGTGTGCATTGATACTTGTTGCCTCATTGTCATAACTTGGCACAATTTATCTAGACCCGCCCTGGCATTCAAATTCATAAAATGATTGGACATAAACAAGTTTATAATCATTGAGGGGCTCAAGCGTTGAAGTGCTGCTCTCTGCAGAACTCTTGCTGTAAGAGCGGTAGAGGTTCAGGGCATCCCAGTCCATCCTGTGTTGTTGTCTTGGCGACCTCAGTCATACGGTCTTGGAAACGTTTTTGCAACTTTAACCTCTCCATATCAGTTTTGCCTGTAGTCAATGAATATGCTGCCACGTCAGTAGAGGATGCCGCTATCTGACATTGCTGCACGTATCAGTCGCTGGTCCCACACATATCTTCTGGAAGAGAGGCACCTTCATCAGCAAGAAAAGAAGTCTACAATGCCAAGTGATACATTGCAAAGACCCAAACTGGAGAACGTGTTTTAACTTTTTTCAGCCCATCACCATGGTGTCCTTTAGTAAGACCTGAAAATAGAATTTCCACTCGAATCATACACAATTTTCAGTGAATAGAAGCTAACATATTTGAGAAATTCAAAAACCATCATCCAAGAGGCATGAATGGGAAAACTGATGCACACGTCAAAGAAAAGTTTTGGTGTTCATTTCAAAAAAAAAAAAAATTTATCACTAATCCTGATCAAAGGTATAGGCACTTTAGATGTGTTATGTTCAAGTTATGAATTTTATTGAAGTCTACAAGACCCAGACAATATTCCGATAAATTAAGAAAACTGAACTGTGATGAGTTACAGAACTTACAGTACAGCCAATGGCTCGGGGCATCCTTCAAAGAACATAAGTGTCTTCACCAATTTCCTTCCTCCCTGCCCAGTACTCCCATGTGCTTCAAAGGAATTTCTCCACATGGAATGCTTCACAATAACCAGGCTTTTGAGACAAAAGATGATCGATCGAAGGAACCATTTGCACCTGTGCAGCGTGCTATACATTCTAACAAAGGCCTCTTGATAGTGAGCACAAGAGATATGTCTTTTTCAGAGAGGTGTTCTTGAGCGAAACATGAAACTGATTTTTCAACCAGTAAGACATTGGAATGATGAGCAACTATCTTTGCTACTGCCATCTTCAAATGATCTGTTTCCTATACAAAAAAAGTGAGACAATAAGAACAAAAGTTCAAGGATAAATGATTGTAATTTGACCTCAGGTTGTATTCATATACTTTACCATTTCATTTAACAATCATGGAAATATTTGAAAATCAATACAGTAAAATTTAGTATGAAGAAGAGTACAAGTGTCTAATGTGAATTTACTACAAGTGTCTGAAATGTTAAATCTCACTTCTCTAAAACAGTCTAGCACCGGAAGTTAATTCCTTAATCATACGCTTTAGCACCTACAGATCTATGCCGTCTACGCGACGTGGTGTTGTTCTTGCACAAGTCATACAATCCAAACAACAAAACTGGAATTAACAAAAGAACATAAAGAAAACTCATTTTCTATAACTACTACCTCAGTTCTTAGATTAAACTAATCGTTGTTTTTCACTAGTTAAAGGCATTAACTTTCAACACTAGTTAAGCAAGCCCAAGATACCAACAAAATCTTATTGAACTACAAGCCTGCTCTTCACACATTCCATTTAAGACCTCAGATTAGACGAGCCACTCAAATCCTACACACACAGGTTGGCGCTCAGGCGATGGACAAAGGTATTGCTTCTATAGTCAGTTTGGCATCAAATGTCTAATGTGAATTATATTACAATTCACACTTGTGTTTGAAATGTTAAATCTCCTCATTTACTTGAAAATTTCCTCTAAAACATTCTTCCATCTGAGGTTAATTCCTTAAACCTACACCCACAACCTAGGCCGTCCGGCGTATGTGGTGCTATTCTTGCACAAGTCATACAATCCAAACCACAAAACTTGAATTACAAAGAAAAAAAGAAAAAAACATTTTTCCATTCAGTTATATTCCATGCTAAGAAGTATTTTAGGATTAAAAAAGAAAAAAATATAAAGAAAACTCATTTTTCTGTAACTACTAGCTCAATTGTTAGATTAAACTAATTGTTGTTTTTCACTAATTAAAATGCATTCAAAATTCAAATCAAGTACATAAATTCAGAACTCTACCAGAAACATCTCACAATCCAAAAATCAAAATTCACATCAACATACATATAAAAAATCACCACCAAAAATCAAATTCATACCTGAAAAACCAAAAACATTAGTCTTTTAAGTGGAGCATCTTGACAATATCAATCAAATTTGATAAATCTAAGAAATCATCTGAATTATCAGATTCAGCTTCAAATCTGACACGATCTTCTTCGTAAACACAGATTTAAATTAAATTCAATTGTATTTCTATGTCCAGTCAAACGATCTGTACTTGACTTCTTACATCTTCTTCTTCAATATCTTCTTCTTCACTGATCAATTTTCATCTGACTATCATTCATTTACAACCATATTTCTCTCTTGTGTGACTAATCACTAATGGTGCAGCTGGTTTTTGTGATCTGATAGACGTACGTTGAGATAGAGTAAGCCTCCTGAGTTTTGATTTGGAGTATGCATGGTTTTCTCCATTTCAGACGGCGGCGGCGGTGGGAAGAAAACTGAGTGAGGAGGAGGAAGAAATGAAAAGGATAATGGAGAGTAAAGTAGCCGTAGATCTAAACGATGGAATATGAACCAAAATTACTTAGTTACCCCTTACAAGGCAGCACCTTTGAAGGCTGTATGAGTGAGGCCTAGGCTCAAGTTCAAGTCCCCCTTCTCAACATCGCCCGGCAACAAATACACTTTCGTGTTGGAAAAACTAATATTTTCATTTTTTAATTTCTAGACTAGCTTGAAACCCGTGCTATGTACCGGGATTGGTGGAATTTTTCACATTGTTGATTCATGTTCATTGAGGCGAGGCTTCTCCCTACACCCGTCCTAATGAGAACTCTAATTGGGTCGACCGACCGGAGGGCCCAAAGGGAGAGAGAGTCAATTTTATGGCCACTTTTTTGTAAATTGAAACCTAACATAAATCTGCATTTTCATAAAAAGATTTTGGTAGTGTGCACTTGATAATACCAAAATATCACTCCATTTTAGTCAAATTACTATAATTTCTCATGTATCCTATTATTTTAGAGGTATATTTGGAAAGCAAACTTTAATATAACATATCTAAAAATCCGTGCCATGGAATTTTACAAATTTTATCTCGTTGGAAAGCTAACAAAAAAAACATATCAAATGAGCACAAACAACAATATCAAATTTAGAGTTTTTACGAAAAATTCGGAAGTGTTTATCATTTTAGGCATAATTTTAGAAAATTAAATGTATATCCATTATGCATACCACCACAAAAGATACATAATAGTTTATGTAGCCATACTTTGGTTTATGAATCAACTAATAAAACGATGTATTCCCTCTGTTTCAAGAAAAGCGATACTTTTATTTTAGGCACAATTCTTGAAAATTGAATGTTAAGTGGTCGACTGCTTGTAAGGCTAAGGACCTTGGTGGTATAGGTATTAAAGACTTGGAGTTAAAAAACTTAGCCTTCCTTGCCAAAATGGCTTGGAAAATTCATTCTAGTCCTAGTAGTACTATGACTAAGCTTTTGGAGGCTAAGTATTTTAAAACTCAAAATTTCTGGGATGCTAATGCTAGTTCTAGATCTTTTGTTTGCTGGAAAAGTATCATCAAAGGTAAGAATGCCATTAAGAATAGTGTGCAATGGTGTGTAGGTAATGGTTCTAATATTGATTTCTGAAGAGACCCATGGGTGTCTAGTAGGTAAATTGTTGATTTATCTCAAATTGATGCTAATTTTTTTCTTAGGGAAGCTGTTAGTGAATATATAGACTCCACGAGAAAGGACTGGGATGTTGGAAAACTTGCTAACAAAATTCCTGGTAACATAGTGGACCTGATTAGGGCTATTCCTATTAGTGATGGTGCTGATAATCAAGATAATCTTATTTGGTCCGGAAGCACCTCTGGGATGTTACTATAAAAGATGCTTATAAGCAGTTCCAGGTATGTAACACTGATCCCTAGCTCTTTAATACCGATTGGAGATTCCTTTGGGCTCTGAAATGCCCTTTTAAATATAAATTCTTTCTCTGGCAATTATGCCATAATAAGCTAAAAGTGAATGAATCTCTTTATCGTAAAGGTGTTGGTAGTCATCCGGGTTTCTTTTTGTGTAATAGGGATCTGGAAACTAGTGTTCACTTGTTTTTTGGATGCCACTGTATTGGACCTATTTGGAGGAAACTCAGGGATCGATTTGGTGTGCAGTTTGAACTTGAACCTATTTCACCAACTTTCTTAAGGAAAATTTTCTCTATTAATGTTAAACTTGGAAGTTTGCATTGGAAGGATATATGTCCTTTTGTCCTCTGGAGTATATGGATACACAGAAATAAGTATGTGTTTGAAAATGTGAAATTTCATGCTCATTTAGTCCTTGCTAAAGATATTCAGAATGCTAGAGAGTTTTATTTTGCAAATAAGGGAATGGAACAGCCAATCAAGAACAAACAGGAGATTCACATTGCCTGAAAGGCCCCAAGTGTTGGTTTTCATAAACTTAATACCGATGGTTCTGCTAATGATAATGGTTTTGCTGGTATTGGAGGCATCATTAGGCGTGAAGGAGGAGATTTTGTTGCTTGTTTCAGTAAACATATTTTCAAGAACACAAATAATGTTGCAGAAGTTTGGGCCATTAGAGATGGGATTCGTTTGGCTATGGAGCTGGGGATTGCTGATTTGGAGGTGGAAAGTAACTCAGATTTTGCAATTCAACTATGCAAAGGGACGACCAAATCTCAGTAGGAAACTATGAGGCTTATCAAGGAAATCAACAATATGAAAGGCTACTTCAACCAACTGATTTTCAGCCACATATTTAGAGAAGCTAATAATGTCACGAACAAACTTGCTAAAGATGGAACAACCAAGGAAAATGAAGGAACTTGGATAGGAAATTTACCAAGCTTTATTGTTCAGTTATTTCAAAATGATGTTAGGGGAGTTACTACTCCAAGACTGGTTAATTGTAGCTCTAGCTAGTCTGTGCTCGAGGCCTGCTTATCAAAAAAAAAATGCATAACTATTATGCAAACCACTACAAAGGACGCATAACACATCATGCAACCATATTTTGGTTTATGAATCGACCAATTTTTCGTTTTAGAATAAGTCATACTTTCACATTCCGTTTCGGGAAAAGTGATACTTTCACTCCGTTTTGGCAAAAGTGATATTTTCGCTCTGTTTAGGGAAAAGTGATACTCTCGCTCCGTTTCGGGAAAAGTGATACTCTCGCTCCATTCCAGAAAAAGTATCAATGGAGCGAGAGTATCACTTTTTCAGAAACGAGGCGAAAGTATCACTTTTTCGGAGACGGGGCGAAAGTATCACTTTTTCTGAAACGGGGTGAAAGTATCAATTTTTCCGAAACGGAACGAAAGTATCACTTTTCTGTAAGTAGAGTTCTTCGGTCGTCCCTCCCACCGTGACAACGGTTGTACTAGTATGTTATACAGCATTACTATCCAATGGATTGACAATTAACACGCTCGGATTATGATGTGGTCGGGCCGCATATATTTTGTATGTGGCCCCTCTTAATATTATGACACGTACCCAAATTAAAAACCAACCCCCTCTAAATCCCCGTAATTGCTTTACCTTTATGAGAAAAAGTAGGAAGTTAAGACAAAAAGTTAGGTAATGAAACTGTTTTGGAGAAAAAAAATTAGGTGTCACTTTTTAAAGATGGGCCACATACTTAAATGATGTGGCCCGACCACATCGTAGCCGCACCGCAATTAACAATTAAAGATCTCATATAGTTTTGAGAACTCTTTGTAATATAATCAAAAAAAAAACTCACAAATTCATAATATTATACAACATAAAGTAAAGAAACAAAGTCTTGATAATATTCTATCTCAAAACCCTAATAAAGGGGCCAAATCCCGTTTGTACTTCACTCGCTATATACTCTCCACTTTCCTTACGTATAATATCATATATTTGCGTTAAGGAATCAAGTGTCCAACTAAATTGCGCCTTCAGGATCCAACTACTTATATTAAAGTAAAAAATCACTCTCACTATATAGTTATATCAATATTTGATATTAGAGACACTAGAGAAAAACATGCTATTAATATAAAATAGATTGTGAACTCTAAATAGGGGAAAACATGAAGTGCTTCCCATCGAAACCGATGCAATGATATATCTTTATACATAAATCGTACATTTGCATTAAGAATCAAGCGACCAACTCAACTCCTCTTCCAGACTCCAACTTCCTGTAGTTAAATAAAAAATGACAATCGTTATATAGTTGTATCAATATCTGATATCAGAGATACTAAAAAAAACATAATGTATTTATAAAAAAATAGATTTCCATCTCTAAATATTGCAAATTAAAGCGTATGAAGTTCTTCTCGTCGAAGATGATGTAATCAAGGAAATGTACAGATATATCTTCCCGTCAAACTGACAAACACCAGCAACAAATTGTTCATTATTGCTGGTGTTTTGATTCCGTTCTCAAGTATCATCAAAACTTAGCAGACCGCATAAAAATATAGAGAAAATTATATTCATATTTTTTCCACATACCTATGATGCAAAAAGATAGTCCCACCATCCCGTCTTATATTGAGATAAATAAATTGATAAAATATATTAAAATATTTAGATAAAATTATTACATGAAACTAGTTGGAAGCCTAATAAGCTAGGCTCCAACGACATACTACTACATTAATTGAACAGGTTGATGTGCTAGATAAAATAAAAAAATAAAATATTTGTGTACATATTCAATTCTTTTATATAATAAAATTACAAACTTTTGGAAGCAAGCTTAGCGACAAGCTGGGCTCCCACTCCCTTTTGAATAGCAATGCCTAATCTATGAAAAATAAAACTACCAAAACCACTACTAGCGTCATTACTTGCTAAACAATTCTTCAGACGCTTGAAAAAATATAAAGTATCCTCACCAAGTTCTCCTAGAGTAGAGAAAGCTAAAACACCCAGACCATAACCATGCGATGAACACTTGTCCAAGTATTTAGTGCGTTTTCGCGAAACAACACTAGAAATAGCTTTACCTGGAACAAAAGAGTGAATGCCTTCACCTGTGAAGGGAGAGACCCATGCAAACATCTTGACCATTATCCCAATTAAGAACGAGGATATCAGCAGGCCGTAAATCCTTGTCATCATCTGAAAGAAACACAAGGGATACTTCCTTACGCGCGAGCACATTAGCTTTGTAGCAAATATCAACGATGATATCACGTACAAAGTCGTGTCGAAACTTACTGCCAACATCCTTAGCACAATGAAGCGCGTGATCTCCAAAGATATCCATATATCTGCTGCAACTTGACCACAAACCATTCTCAACAAATAATGGAATACCCAGGCGGTAACAAAGGACAGCTCTGAACTGTCTCGGCCCGAGGCATTGATTAAGCCCACTGATAGGTACAACTAATAAATAATCTTGGGCATGCTTAATTTGGTTACACTGCCACAAAATGGAATCTCTAGCAGACATGGAGAACTAGTTTGGGATTTTCTTCTTGATTGCATCAAAATAAGTGACTGCCAGGGAGTGCATAAAAGGGGGGGGGGGCAGTATCATCGACACAATAAGAAGAAGGTAATCCACATACCTGAATAAAATTCTGAAGAGCCAACTGAAAAGCAGAACCTTTGTTTGTTGAGGATAAATATGTGGAAATTTCTGAGGAACCCAAGTTTCAGTCCTCTCTGTTCCAATAACCCATCATTAAAATTGTATATATGTGTAGCCCAAAATACAAGATCTACGATTAAGATTAACAGATTTAGATTGAATTCAAATTTTCTTATTTTATGTAGGACAAAATTAGCCTTTTATTCAACTTAACTAAAGTAATTTATTTTTAAAAAATAGTCCAATTTTTATGGTCAATGTTGATGGCCATAATTATCTCCGGATATGGATATATCTAAAATACAAAACAAAGCTAGGCTAAGTTTTCCTATGTAAGTGGTGGTCCAGATTTGTCTAGAGAAGATAAATCAAGGGTTGTGGTTCTCCTGACCACCCCCTACAACTCGCACGCGTGGCATTAATTCAAATATTATAAATGAAAACTGAATACTCAAGTCAAGATATGGAATTTAAAAAATTATAACGGGGAGGTTCGAACTCATGACCTATTGTGTCATAAGAGTGGCCTCTAACCAGTGTTCCACCTTGGTTGGAATTGATAGAAAAGATAAATCAATAGTGGTGGTTTGTTCAACTTAAATACCATAATTGCTTTATTAATTAGTATTTCACTAATTGCACATAATAAATAATCTATTCATTATAAAGTGTTTTATTAATTAGTGTTTCACTAATTGCTCATAATAAATGACTAATCATTTTTTTAATCATAAATATTTTCTTAATTAATTATAATATTTATTTATATTAATAGGTAATTTTTAATAAATAATATCAATAGAAATTTTCTGTGACAATGAATAGTAAAAGAGGTGGAGGCCGAAAGATTATTGGTGGTTAAGGGCGGAGCCAAGCGCAATTATACTTATTTTTGTTCTTTTATCGTAAAATGGGATATAAAGTCCCTTTTTCACATGCATCCAACTTGCCAAGAATTTTTTCTCCCTCTATCCTCAAAATCATGGCTCCGCCCCTGGTTTGTGCTGGAAGAAGTGGTGACGGTGAATGCTGGTGAGTAGTGATGGATAATATTAATTTTATATTGTCGTTACAACATCGATAACATCGTAGTGTGGAAGATATGGTTGGTTTTTTTAACATTCCTATGTAAGTGGTGGTCCAGATTTGTCTAGAGAGAAGATAAATCAAGGGTTGTGGTTCTCCTGACCACCCCCTACAACTCGCACGCGTGGCATTAATTCAAATATTATAAATGAAAACTGAATACTCAAGTCAAGATATGGAATTTAAAAAATTATAACGGGGAGGTTCGAACTCATGACCTATTGTGTCATAAGAGTGGCCTCTAACCAGTGTTCCACCTTGGTTGGAATTGATAGAAAAGATAAATCAATAGTGGTGGTTTGTTCAACTTAAATACCATAATTGCTTTATTAATTAGTATTTCACTAATTGCACATAATAAATAATCTATTCATTATAAAGTGTTTTATTAATTAGTGTTTCACTAATTGCTCATAATAAATGACTAATCATTTTTTTAATCATAAATATTCTCTTAATTAATTATAATATTTATTTATATTAATAGGTAATTTTTAATAAATAATATCAATAGACATTTTCTGTGACAATGAATAGTAAAAGAGGTGGAAGCCGAAAGATTATTGGTGGTTAAGGGCGGAGCCAAGCGCAATTATACTTATTTTTGTTCTTTTATCGTAAAATGGGATATAAAGTCCCTTTTTCACATGCATCCAACTTGCCAAGAATTTTTTCTCCCTCTGTCCTCAAAATCATGGCTCCGCCCCTGGTTTGTGCTGGAAGAAGTGGTGACGGTGAATGCTGGTGAGTAGTGATGGATAATATTAATTTTATATTGTCGTTACAACATCGATAACATCGTAGTGTGGAAGATATGGTTGGTTTTTTTTAACACTTTTGATAAAGGAAGGTACCATATATTTCAGGGATGATATCATACAAAACAATATTTTCATGATCGTAGTTGGATCACTCAAATGGTACCCCTGTTATCTTTGGTACTATATCGTATAAATCATGATTTTTTAATGTTAAAATAAAATTGATTGCAATACAAAAAAGAATATATACACTGAAAAAATAAATAATAGAACTAATCAATTGACGAAATTTTGTTCAATCTAAACCTCATACATGGCATTTGTGATTGAAAATTAGAATTGCGTCCAACAACCTATATGGGATGGGCGGCAGTGATGGTGTCAAAAATTGACATTGAGTAGGCCTTTTTTTTAAAGAAAAATGTAAATTTTGGTGGACTAAACCATAAACATATATGGACAAAGTACTATTTATAAAATAAACTAAAACATTTATGTAGTTATTAAAAATTTAAGGGGTTAAAGCCAGGTTAGTCAACCCTTGGCTCCGACATTAGGTGGTGGTGGATAAAAAAAGTAGATTCATATGGTTTTATGATGGTGGCGGGTATTGGTGGACAAAACATATTATGCTAATTTCGTAACGCTACAAAATGTGTAACGTTATATTATAAAGTATAAAACGTGGTTGATCATTCCGATGTTAAAATAACTCGATAAAACACATGTCCATTTTAAAAAATTGGTGCAATCAATTGCCAAGTTATGTAATAACTAAACGAACGACACAAATCAAGATTAGAACATATTAAATTATTTATTATCGATTTGTTTATGTAAAGAGTGGTCAGGATTGTCCTTGACAAAGATAAATTTAACGCTGGGGTTTGTTCAACTTAACCATTTTTAAACGTTTTATTAATTAGTGTCTTATTGATTGTTCATAATGATTAATTAAATTTCTATTATAAATGTCCCTTTAATAATCTAACATAAATACATAATTTTATTAATAAATAATTTTACTAAAAACTATATTAATTCTAATGATGGTTGTGGAAGTAGGGTTAGTATAAGCGGTGGCGGGTGTTTATGAATGGTGGAGGCGGTAACATTACTATTGGTGGAAGAAATAGTGGCGGTGGATGGTTTTTATGGTGGTGGGTGTTGGTAATAGTAGTGTATAATAATAGTTTTTTCTTTTTAATCATTTTATTGATCAAGTAAAAAAAGTAATCTTCACAAAACATGCAACATTGTGTTGTGAAATATGTAATTGGTTGTTTTTAGCACGATTGATAAGGACAAAAACCAAATATTTCGAGGATGATACCGGAACGTATAAGACAATATGATCATGATTGTTCGATCACCCGTATTATATAAAGGCAATTGGTCGAACATTATCGCTCTCTCAAGTATTATTACATTCATTTTCCTGAAAGACCATCAATGTCGAGTTGTTTCGCGACAACTACCTACAAAGACAACAACTTTCATTCAATACCCGATATAAAACCTTAATGACCGGGAAAATGTATTTGCATTCTAAAATATTTGTATGAAAATTATGTTTGTTCATCAAAATCATCATAAAAAACTCTAAATCAAAAATCTAAATTTCGCCTCCGATGTTTATAGAATATTTTTTATATTTTACTTTCTCAAATCATGCGACCTCTTGATGACAAATCAACAATATCAAATTACGGATCAATATGTATAGGTTTCATTCACTGGGTTAGAAGGTAGAGTAGACACAAATGGGTAGATCACACAAACCAGAACATGACTGAAAATACTTCAATAATTTGGTCAAGAGATAAGGTCAAAAATTTGAGATTAAATTCTATAGGACTAATTAGATCGGCTTCGATAGGAGCTGACTAAAATATGGATTAATAATAATTTTCACTTAAGATAATTGAAAAACATAGTTTGGCTAACTCTGCCTATATAAAGAGTGGTCAAGATTTGTCCTTCCTCAATTGCTATGTTATGTGAGAAGAAGGTGATATCTAAGATTGAGGTATAATTCAAATCTATTACATTCATACCATTTACAATTGGATGCCTTGAAAAAAATTGAAGTGTTGTTATTATTATTACATGCAAGGGATACATTGACCATACTTGCGCAAATATCTCACTTCGCAAATGATTAGTATTGCATGTACTGTCTAGAATGCAACGAGGAATTTGAGGAAACAAGGCACCAAAAGAGCGTCCGGAGTATTTTGGATATAGTAACTTAGACTCGATGTAATACTTATGTTTTTTTTTTTTTTTTAGTTTTTCCACAATCTATTTATTTAAGAAAAATGAACATTGCAAATACATAACATCAACAAAAATTAAATAGATTGCGTTTGATAATAATGGCTTCTGATGGTCCGGAAACTGCAAAAGAAAGGAATTGTTGGGATATACAACGGGTTATTTGATACGAATGAAAGAGGTATAACTATTTGGATTCTGAAATCACATAAAGTTCACAGTAGAATATGACATCAAGTTTAAAGTTAGTAACAAACATAATATGGCTAACTAAAATGTTAAAAACAAACAAGATATAGACTTAGAAAGTCGTGGGACTTGAAGAGGTCAATTTTGAAAACTACAATCTTAGAAAGCAATGATCCACAATACCATTTTTTTTTTATAAATATTCAACATATAATATGTCAACTTTTGGTAAAGGATCTATTGACAACCTATTAATTTGAAATAGGATCAGGGAGTACAATATGTGTTCAAGGTTTTTTATGAGGTAATGTGTCGCCAGATTGTATTCCAAGTGAAGGTAGGAGCATACGGAAGTGACAAAATGTCCAAAACTTTTGAAGTTACCAAAGCCTTCGTTAAGACGAATTGTTGGGCACAATACTTTGTTGAAGATTTAATGGCATAGGTTCGCATATATACAATCCCTTCGAAAAGGTAATGGGTACACATTTTAAACATTTCCATCTAATGGGTGTTGAAAAATTACAAGAAAAAATACTATTCTCTGCCTATTTGGAGGATCGACAACATGACCATGATAGATGAGTCAGCTGGAGCGAAATAGGAGCGTGTGGAGACTTTTATGGACGATATTGATTAGTTGACTTCACTGAGATGATCGTTGTTGACGACATATTTTCAAAAGATATTTAAACTTCCATGTTCATGTAGAGCATTATCTCATTATAAGCAATGAACCTAAATAAAAAAGTGTCAAGAAGTTAATATTATATTTCTTTCGTTTGAGCAAATCTCCGGCGGAAAAATATTAAAGGAAAAAACAAAGAAAAAAAGAGAGGAAATTCCCAACTATTTTTATAACAAACACATATTAAATCATAAGGAGTTGATAAGTATTCGGGACACAAATTATATGATATATTAAAAATGAACCAACATCATGGCCCGTGCCATTACGGCACGGGTTAAGGGCTAGTCATTAGTATAAAACATGGTTTGGATATGTTTGCCTTTGTTAGTGGTGGTCAGGATTTGTCTGGACAAAGATAAATCAAGGGTTGTGGTTCTCCTGACCACCCCTACATCTCGCACGTGTGGCGTTAATTCCAATATTATGAATGAAAAATGAATACTCAAGTCAGGATATGGAAATTCAAAAATTATAACAACGAGGTTTGAACTCATGACCTATTGTGTCATAAGAGTTGCCTCTAACCAGTGTTCCACATTGGTTGGAATTGATAGAAAATATAAATCAACAATGGTGGTTTGTTCAACTCAAATACGATAATTGCTTTATTAATTAGTGTTTCACTAATTGCACATAATAAATAATCTATTCATTATAAAGTGTTTTATTAATTAGTGTTTCACTAATTGCTCATAATAAATGACTAATCATTTTTTAATTATAAATGTTTTCTTAATTAATTATAATATGTACAGTATTTCTATTAATAAGTAATTTTGATAAATAATATCAATAGACATTTTCTGCGACAATGAGTAGTAGAAGAGGTGGAAGTAAGAAAGATTAGTGGTGGTTTGAGCCAAGCACAATTATATTTATTTTTGTTCTTTTATCGTAAAATGGGATACAAAGTCCATTTTTCACATGTATCCAACTTGCCAAGAATTTTTTTCTCCCTCTATCCTCAAAATCATGGCTCCGCCCCTGGTTTGTGGTGGAATAAGTAGTGACGGTGAATGCTGGTGAGTAGTGATGGACAATATTAATTTTATGTTGTCGTTACCACATCGATAACATCGTAGTGTGGAATATGTGGTTGGTTGTTTTTAACACTTATTTCAGGGATGATATCATACAAGACAATATTTTCGTGATCATAGTTGGATCACCCAAATGGTGCCCCTGTTAACTTTGGTACTATATCGTATAAATCATGATTTTTTAATATTAAAATTGATTGAAATACAAAAAAAAAAAATATATACACGGAAAAAAAATAATGAAACTAATCAATTGAAGAAATTTTGTTCAACCTCATACATGTCATTTGTGATTGAAAATTAGAATTGCGTCCAACAACCTACATGGGATGGGCGGCAGTGATGGTGCCAGTGGTGGAGTCAAAAATTGACATTAAGGAGGCCTATTTAAAAAAAAAAAAAAACATGTAAACTTTGGTGGACTAAGCCATAAATATATATGGATAAAGTGCTATTTATAAAATAAACTAAAAAATTTATGTAGTTATTAAAAATTTAAGGGGTTAGAGCCAGGTTAGTGAAAAAAGACATATTATGCATAAATAATTTAAAGTGCTATTTATAAAATAAACAAAATGTTATTAAAAATTTGTTAACGTTATATTATAAAGTATAAAATGTAGTTGATCATTTTAATGTTAAAATAAACTCGATAAAACACATGTTCATTTTAAAAAATTGGTGCAATCAATTGCCATGTTATGTAATAACTAAACGAACGACACGAATCAAGATCAGAACATATGAAATTACTTATTATCGATTTGTTTATGTAAAGAGTGGTCAGGATTTGACCTTGGGAAAGATAAATTTACCGCTAGGGTTTGTTCAACTTAACCATTTTTAAATGTTTTATTAATTAGTGTCTCATTGATTGTTCACAAACTCTATGATTCTTTTTTCTCCAATTCCAGTAGCATGCAGTTTGGTGGGTTTGGGATGATATAATGGTTTGTTGGACGATTGCTTTCCAAACTTTTTTGATTTGGTCAATATGTACTACCATCATAAACCACCGTCCCTTACTAGCCTTCAATCCTTAATGGATTCATAGAGTTTGTGGTTCCACATGTAGGATCACCATCTTCCTAGTACGTACTCATACATGTTTCACTGGTTTTTGAGATCAAAGGTTTATTAATGGCCTACTTTTGCTTGTATCTTCGATGATAATTACTTTTTCCTTTGCTTTGTTTTGGAAGTTATGATTCTATTCTCTACTAGGGATTTGAAGTTATGATACATAATAAGATCATATTCTCTACTTAGCATTTGAAGTTATGATACATAATAAGAAACCATAAAAAAGGGTATCACAGTATGACTCGGTACTGTCAAGATGATACTAAGTTGTCTGCTTTCACAGTCTAAAATAACTATGTTGAAGTGTTTTGTTTATGACCTCCGAAGATAGGTTGAAAAATTGTAATTATCACATAATGTTAAAACTAGAATTTCGAGAACGCATGTGATAGTTTGGATTTTTACACAGCATAATTGATTTCATCATGTGAAAATCACAATTATCAACGAATTGTGAAAATTACAATTTTCAGTTTTTCACTAACAGTTGATAATTGCAATTATCAAATTTTAGGAAGCTACTAATAATTTCTATTTTCACAAATGTAAAGTGTGAAAACAAAAATAATTACAATTATCTCAAAAAGCTAATGATAATTTCTATTTTCACTAAATACAAATTGTGAAAAACAAAATTCTCACGGTTATATGGGGGGTAAAACTAAGCTACTTAAAGTTAATAATTTTTCACCTTCAAAATTAGTTAGAGAAGGAGAATACAAGGAGTGATGACCAAAATTTAAAACGGATTTCTTGGTAGATTTTTTAGGAAGATTTTGTGGGGATAATCCTTATCCATAACCGTTTTTAAAAGAAGATTTTAAGTTTTTTTGGTTAACAAAATAATTAGAATTAGTTTCTTTATTTATACATAAGGTTAATTTTGTAACTAATTCATATTTAAAACTAATTATGGGTTGTTCATATTTGTAATCTTAATGGTGGGTTTGTGATAAACAAAAAAAAAAATAGAAATGGGCTAGAAATATTTTCCCCCATATAACTTTGGTTAATTTAAAATTTGGATGCATATATATACATGCATATTTGGATACTCTAAAATTTTGTCACGCAAAAACGAATTTTTTTTCATTTTGTTTGTGCAAGCATGCATGTTTGTAAAAATATTGCACCCTTATTGTAAAATATTTTTTTTTTAATTAAATGGAACTAATAATATTGACGATTTGGCGACTCCAAAAATTTGATGATGCCACGATTAGATCTGCAAAGCATATCACGATATTTAAGAGTAATGATCGTTTTAGCTCTGTGAGCTGTGCAGATAGCTTGGACGATAGATCCCTTAGGAATTTATATGTTTCAAGGGTATGTTGGTCTCAGAGATTACATATGATCATACGGAGTATATAGTCTATTGGTTTGGGATGAATGAGTGAGACATTAAGTTTTATGGGTGTAATAGTGAAACAAATATTTGTATTGTATAATGGGAAATTTTTTCTCACTTAGGATGAGTATGCAATATAATGTTCTAAAGTAACCAACCAATGAAAGAAATTTAATGGACATTAATACTAAAAATCAAAAGAATAGTTAAGGGAAACCTTAAGAGTTACCCGAAGAATGATTTTTACCTAATGGTATCACACAAAACCGAAATATTAATGAAACAATTATAAAAAAATAAGGAGTAGATTTAATCAACCACACTTACAAATTAGAAAAATCAAGCAAAGGAGATACAACATAGCAAAGAAGAAAATAGTTTTTTTGAAAATATAATGTGCATAATAGATAAAAGAAAAAGAAAAAAAGAAAAAAAAATGCTTCATGTTAGTGTTACCTTTATGGAAGAGAACTTCCGAAAATCTTTTCCTGTTTGACTGTGTTAGTAAAAATATATTTCTTTAGTAGATCTAACTGAGTGGATTTATTTATTTAAATGTTCTCGGGTTAGTATTTATACGTCTAAAATCTCGGCTTCCAAAAGAAATATAGATTAGATTTACAAACATTAACCCGATTCGGTTAATTGTTATTATTTTCTTTCCATACTGGGGCATCACCCATGTGAGATGGGATTCCATCTTCTCGCCATCAAATAGAAATTTCTCGTGGTATTGCAATGAAAGAGCAAGAGTTTAAAATGTTAAGGGAAACAAATAAACTCCGGAAAGATCAGTGGATTCTTTGACCATGAGGCATTTTGCACTTCGACTTTCATAGGTAAGAATATCATAAACCCCAGATACTATTACTTTTGTAGGAGACATGATCTTAAATACACATGTATCCAACAAATAATCTCAATAAAATCAATCTATCCTTGTTTTACTAAGCATCACATTTAATGTCCAGATGATTCACAAATGAAGAAGAAGTAAGAAAATTTCTTAGATTTAGATTGCTTTGTTTGAGAACAAAAAAAGAAGAAGTTAACCTTGAACTCTAAAAGCGTAAATAACATTCATGAATAAAAAAAAAATCCTAATTTTAGAGAAACAAAATGAAAAATATCAACTTAATATCAACATCATTTGTTTAAAGGAAACTACAAAAATTTCAAGCATCTCGATACCATGAAGAATGGCAAGCAGAAAATAAACAAACTTCCTATCCACTTGAGAAAACATGAAAGATGCAATTTGATTTTATATACAGAATATAACTAATTTTGTAACACATCACGAATGGATAAATCCATTAATATGCATATAACAACCACCATGAAACTTAACAGAAATTGTGAAGTCCAATCAAAATGAAACACGAAAACTGCAGACATATTTTCTATATGGAGCACAATTAATTGTGTAACACATCAGATATGGCTAAATCCTCCAATCAAATAATAATTTTCATTTTCATATATCATAGCATACCTAGCAAATCCAAAATATGTACTACTGAGAAAAAGTGATTAGGACTGAAGATGTTAATAAAGAAATCTCCAAAAGTTAAGTGATGCAATTCATACCTTACATCAGTAGGGTAATCCGTGATTTTAGAAGGCGGGGCACAAAAGATAACACAGGAGCATTTATACAATGTTTCCAAACCCAAAAATTATGGAAACAACCCAGCATTTATCAAATCGACATTTCTTTTTTGTCATTGCATGTCCGTATATTTTACATCTTGGTTGACCCTACATATCAATTCATAATTTCATAAATTCCTGTTAAGGAAAAACAAAATTTCAACAATGCGGAAGTAACACTGGTAATATTGACCCTCTATATCCTTAATCACAGAAGAAAAAAAAACCTAAAAACATATAAATTAAGTTTTCCCTTGCTACATAATGTTAGGAGATGAAACAATTGAGATGATAACCTATCAGATTCATGGCATAGCCACACGCTAACATCGAAATCTCTGTTTTTTTTTTCTGGGATGATAGAAAATGTGCGTTGGAAGCTGTTCGATATCAATCAAGCTGTTTTGGTATACGTCTCGCATCCATATCGAACCACAAAAAGAAAAATATTAACCAACGAAAGAAAGTTTATGTGACCAAGGAAAAAATTAACTATAAAATCGTCAGTTATACTATATGATTATTATAAAATATATATGAAGAACTATCGCCGCTCTCAAATTCTATTATTCAGTACATCAAAATCATAAAAATAACATACCTTGTAAGATAGAAAAAAATAACTATTAAGAACCTTGTACATTCTTGTTACTGCAATTGGATTTATTTCATCTCATGTATGCCCTATAAATATGCCCGTTGTTGATTGGAAATTAGAAACTAATATTCGAAGATTTTGGAAATATGTATTTTTTGTAGTAACTGATAAAATATGCAACAAATCAATCAAATCCCATATTTAATAATCAACACTAAATCAAAGAGATAGGATTACCGAAGCTGTTGTCAAAGAGAGAGGTACCTCGTTTGCATTTCTTACGATGATCTATCAAAAAGAAAGAAAAAGATATCACATACATGGATGAAACAACAAAACTAATACGATGAATTTGCAGAAGACAAAAACGTAAAAATAAATAGAAAACTTTCAACTTGTTCTTCAAAGAAAAGAGTATCTTTCTTTTTATAGGGAGGCGACGAAAAACAAATGTAGCTCTTGACCGAATGCTTTTATATAGAGATAACAATGACCAAACCCATAAATAAAACGATTTTTGACCAGTATCTACATATTTTTTGCAAGTTAAAGTCATAAAAATCATGACCTTATCTAGTAATATTTTTTTTACTAATGGTATTTATTTATTTAAACATATCTTTTTAGTGCTTTTCAATGAACAATAAGAAGAAAATTGGAAACAAAAATCCTTATAATTACCTTTTTAATTCACAAATAAACATTTATATTTTTGGGTTGTTGTCGTATTTTCGGTTAACCACAATTATGGATTTTTTTTTATATCCTTTTTATATATTTCATGTCTAGAATTAAGTATAAAAAATATATTAGTTCTATTTTTTTTATCCATCGTCCAAAAATAAGTAAATATTAGATGTTGTTAGGTTTTAATTCAAAATACTCGAAATAAATATAAATTAGATTTTTTTAGAAATTCGAAATTATAAATATTAATTAATATAGTAATTTTTATATAAGAATAAAACTATAAAAAAGTAATTTTCAAAGAGGAGTTGGGGCCCATCTTGTCGCTAGGTTGCCAACCAAAAGCTCTGTGTAATCACATTTATTATTTAAAGAATAAAATATAAGAATAAAACTATAAAAATATATATTTTGATATACTTTATTTCAAAATACTCAAAATATAGATGTAAATCTTACGTATTAATGGAACTTGTTAGATTATGTTCAGGTAAATAATCAGATTTTTTTTATATATTAATGGATATTGTTAACATAAATATAAGAATGCGCAATTGGGGGATACATTTATTAATTGGGGGATATAGCTACATGACAAAAATGGTGTCCCAATAGCAATTTTGGGTTATCCCCTATGTAATTATTTTTTTAATTCCTAATCTAGCCCTCACTAATCCTAATTAGTGATTAATTTTAATTAGTAAATTCTTAAGTATTTGGGGGATAGATTAGTTTGATTTTTTATTTTAATTTGTGTGAGTGAGGAGTAGAAGGAGGGAAAAAAAAATTGAGTGGAATTTTTTTTTTTTGAAAATGGAAATGATTGTGATGAGAGAATTGCTGCTAAGAGGTTGAAAAATTGATTTTTTTTTCTTTGAATCCACCATTGTTGTAGCTGAAAAAGCTCAGTGCCGGCATGGTATTCAACCAAAAACCCATGCCGGCATTGCCAGAAATTTTCAAAATTTGTTTGCCACTATCTGGGGGGTTCGGGGGCCGGCATTTCCACATCAAAATTTGTTTTCAAAATTTGATGTTCAAAACCTATTTTTTCTGGTTTTTATCAGTCACTTCCGGCACAGTTATCTGATTTTCGAGCATGCCGGAACTACTTCCGGCATGGTTTTTGCTTAAATTTGTATGTCGGAACATGATGAAAAGTAGCCAGAAACTTGATTTTTTTTTCACTTGACTACCGGCATGGAAATATTTATATCGAGCATGCCAGAATTCAGTACCGGCATTGAATTTCATCACTTCCGGCATGGTCTTCATCATTTCCAACATGTTCTTCATCACTTCCGGCGTGGTCTTCATACTAAATAACCATGCCGGAACTCACTTCTGGCGTGGTCTTCATCCTAAATACCATGCCGGAACTCACTTCCGGTGTGGTATTCATCCTAAATAACAATGCTGGTACTGAGAAACCCAGTATCGGCATGGTCTTCATCATAAATAACCATGCTGGAACTCAGTACCGACATGGTCTTCATCACTTCCGGCGTGGTCTTCATCTTTTCCGGTGTGTTCTTCATCTTTTCCGGCGTGTACTTCATCATTTCCGGCGTGTAAAAAAAAAAGAGGAGCCGGCAGAGAAGGAACGGTTGAAGAACTTTGAAAAAAAAATCAAAAACCTAAACCTAAAGGACTGCCGGAACTAATGTTAGAAATGGGGGATATATGTTTTGGTTTTTGATTTTAATGTTTTAGGGGAAAGGGTATAACAGTATTTTCATAAAGTTTTTTAATTAACCAAAGGGTATTTTTGTACTTTCATATCAATTGGTCACCCCTTAGCCGAAACTATGGGGTGGGGGAAGTAATCAATATCCCCCAATTAATAAATGTATCCCCCAATTGCGCGTTCAAATATAAATACTAATTTAAATATCAATTAATGCAGTATTTTTTATATATTGTTAGTTTTTCCTTTTTTAGATTTTTATCATCAATACTAAAAATTAATATAGTTATTTCTATATTTTTTTCCTTTTAAAAGATTCAAAAAATATTTAAAAAAAATATTTTGTAAATACGTTGATTTTTTTTTAATCATAAATGTCCAAAATTATAACGTAGTTACTTTTTATTTCTCTGGATCTTTTACAATAATTACATGAAATTATAAATGTAATTATTTTATTCCATAAATATGTTGAATTGATTTTTTTTTATTTTAATCATAAATGTCCAAAATTAATATAGTAGTTTTTTTATTTTTTGGATTTTCACAATAAATACACGAAATTAATATAGCAATTTTTCTAAATAATGGGGTAAATCATCGCATGTGTCCCACTAATCCATCCAATCTACACCGCACATTGTCAGATCAACGCACCATATCCAACGAAATTTCATTTGATGAATACGAATGGTTTCTCAATTAGCCAATGAGAGCGCGAGGTTACAGTAACCAACCAATAAGAGGGAGGGTAAGCAGCACCAGTGCTACTTTTATTCTGGAGTGAGGGATGGTATTGAGTTTTTAGGTTGTTGATTCTCTTTTCCTTCGAAGGAAATAATATTAGCCTTAATGGAAGAGCCGTAAATGATACTTATTTGCTCGAACTTACTTGTGTCTGAAGGAGTCCATATCCCATTATGGGACACCTGGTCTGGTTAGCTTTAACGAGCCTCAGGTTTATCTTAAAAACTAAAAGCCTGGTTCGGTCTGGTACTCATCGAAACAACCTGGCCTGGTATCCCTCTGAATTTTATATGTGGCAGTGCCTTATACATAATCCTTGGCCAGGGGTCGAGCTCCCAAGTTATATGTTAAGGGTTCGAATCCCATGTTGATCGTGTCTAAAATCTATAAAAAAATTAAAAAAATCCTGAAATTAGTCAGTTACCCCTTACGAGGCAGCATCTTTGAAGGCTATATGAATGAGGCCTAGGCTCAAGTTCAGGTCCCCCATTCTCAACATCGCCCAGCAACAAAAACTCTTTGGTTTTGGGAAAACTGATAATTTTACTTTTTAATTTCCTTATTTTTTTATTAAAAATAATTTGTTCTTTTGTATTTTATAGCAATATTTGAATTTGTTTATGGGCACTTGTTCCTCTATATATCCCCAGAAACACTAATCGTACCCCTTTATCAGCAATGCCCCCAACACTTATCTACCAACCCATCAAATCTTTAAAATTTTCATACCCCTGAGGAGAAAAAAAACACTAACCTGTCTTCTCCAAAACCTATGTCCAACTTAATAAAATAAGAACTTTATGTGTTAATAACTCGAATATTGTTTGTGGTGAGATAGGTATACACTAGCTAGTTCTAAATTCGAGGAGAAAAGTTTATGATTTTATCCCATGGAATTCTTAGATGGATTATTTATTGAGAAGTAAGTTATATTTCACATAGAGTTTTAAAACCCGGACCGGGTCAACCGGTGAACCAGTATAAAAAAGGGTTGGGTCACCCTTGACTCATCAATCTGCTCAAAAACCCAATGAACCTGGTGAACCACCCGGTCAAACCGTTGAACCATTCAACCCAGTTGGGTTTTTACCCAGTTCACCCGGTAGTTTTATATATATCCAAGATTATTTATTTTTTAATCGTTAATCTTTTCATCTTCTCTCTACGGCCTTGTTTGGTAAAATTTATGATTATCTATTTATGATTATAAATAATCATAAATTGATAAATGATTTTGATATAATCATTTTTAAAATAAATTTTTCCAAACACTTTTTTCAAATAATTGATTATCATAGAACGATGATCTCGAAAAGGAGAAGAAAGAATAATGATCTACGATGTTTTTTTAGTTCTATGTTGTTTTGATGTCTCTCTCTTGATAGTTTAGAGAAAATAAGAAGAAAAAATTCAATTTGAGTTTCTTAGAAAAAATAATTGATTATAATAAATTTTCAAAACAACTTTTTCTTGTTTATGTAAATAATGGATTTTTTCAATTATGATTAAAATAAGCAATTATTATAATGGTTACCAAACGCATATAGAATCCATTATAATTTGCATAATGGATTATGGGCTGATAATCCATTAAAATAATGGTTACCAAACAGCCCCTACGAGAAGTTCAAACAGTTGGGGATCCTTCTATTTTCAAATCGAGAACAAAAATGTTCAATTTCCCACGGATGAGTAACGTTTTTGATTGTTTTCTAAGCATCTATGGAGGATGCCGTATAAGAAAATCAACGATCAAAAAGATCAAAGATCAAGAGATTCAAGGTTTTTCTAAAAGTGAAAACTTAAAACGAATTAAGAGAAACCGGAAATCGTTGTCGTGGATCTATTTCAATATCTAAGGTATATAAGTTTATACCGTTTGATTTCAATTTCTTTTGTTGATCTTTTTTGTTATAATTTTCACTAAACCCATTTTCCCAAATTTATTCTAAGAACAGCAGAAGTGCGAAACACTTGATTCCAACTTTGGTCCCTACTTAGTGCAGAAGAATCTTAAAATGTGATTGTAATTCATGTACAATTATTTAACTTATATTGTTTTATTTTTATGTGAATTTAATTATTTGTCTTGTATTTGCATTTACTTTTGCTGCTGTTAATACCGATATCGACTTTGCTTATCTCATACTTTTGATAGTAGTTGTTTCATTGAACAATTTGAGCTACATAGATTAATCTTCATTGCAGAAGATTATTATGCGATTATCACTCGTATTTGCATTTACTTTTGATATTATCTATTATTTGACAGTCTAAGATAATGTCGATCATAATAAGTTTGATGAACAACTTATAATAATGAATCATTTAGCTCTTATAGGATTCACCCAGTGACCCCCGGTTAAACCACTGGTTGAACCAATTAACCCTGACCCAGTAATTTTACTGGGTCGAGGCCTGGTCCGGTTATTAAAACATTGATTTCACATACACATGATGGAAACCAAGGACATTCGGATGGTCTTAATTGGAAAATGAACTCAATTTGTTGTTTTCAAACTTATCTGCCTTTCTCGTCGCGCGGTTTTGTTATTGAAAACTTTTACAGTCGTGATGTTTTTCTATTGCAAAAAGATGATCTGACTTTGCACATCAGAGAATTCAGCCAATTTGTTTTCTGGAAGAGGGATATTTTTAGTAGATGGTACAGTTTCATTATAGATTTTTAATAAATAATATACTTTTGAGGCATTGTGATCAGAAACAATATTCAAGTTATTATAATCTAGTAGTAATTATCATGATATAATAATACATCCTTCACTTCATTTATGAGCTTGTATTTCATGTTCTTAGGGAAACTCCTATGGATTGGAGGTAAAACCATCCATAACTTAATGACTCTTCGTATATATGTGGACCCTCAGAAATTTGTGGAGTCAAAACCTACTGTGGGAAAACCAAAATGATTCTCCATCCGGCTACGTAATGTTCGGACCACAATTTTGTGATAAAATAAGAATTTTGTGATAAAAAGTCAAGTGAGTTATCCTTCATGATTTCTCTCTCAAGGAAATATTTATTTTCCAATGATTTTCTCTGTTTATTTCCCCTAATTTATTTCCTGGTTTTTCCTCCTAATCCTTCTTTCAGGAAGTGGCTATCAAAAGGTGTGGTATACACCAAATATTAAATCAAAGTTTGTAAAAGAGATCAGAGAAGCTGTAAATCCAAATTGACATTAGCAAAAAAAGTGATAAAGATTAGAGAAGATGAACTTAAATCCAAGGAGGAACCTTTACGGCTCTTTTTTTCCCAAAATACTTGAACGCTCATCCGGTCATCAAATGACCGGATTGATAAAACAGTGTAATGGCATCTGGTCTCTTGGTGATTGGATCAGAGAAAGGGGAAAAAAAAGTTATATCCGGTCAGACTATGACATGATGGACTACTCCCTAACCAACCCCCAAATATGTGGAGTACCATCTGGACTTCAAAGAGATGTGAACCTAAATATTACCCATAGTGGCATTTTTTTTATTCATAAAAAGGAGATCATCACAGAGATACAAATGAATTTTTACTCCATAGGAGTAACCCTTATTAACGTATGCGCAAAGTAAGTGTATATATTGTGATAAATAGGTTTGAACTGTTGCTATCTTATTATCGCCCTGATAAGGGATGATCGTCACTTCAGTTGCATATCGAGCATAAAAAAATGATTCTAGATATATTTATTTCAAATCATTTGCATCACCGATGAGAAGTACTTCAAAACTAGGTTCTGACTTGCAACAATCTTCGAAGAAAAAATTAGATGTTGAGTTCATCATGAAGTGGTTCAATTTTTAGACCTCTGATTCTAATGATTCCGTACGTTCTTCTTTATAGTATTATTATTGTATGACGATCACGGGATATGGGTATCAAAATTTTCCAACAATTCAACAATTTTCATGTTAGTCAAACTATAACTAGTATAACTAATTAATGACTAGGATCCCAAGTTGCACTTTTGAAATGAGACTTTGCGACTCATGGATCGTTTCGTCCAGGGTTTCTATGCTTAGAAGGTTTACATCGATCATAAATCACAAAATTGGTTAAAAAGTGAAAAGGACATTTAGATTTTGATACTGTTTAAATGGACAAAAATGTAAATATAACCAGGATGTAAACAGTTTCATCCTACCCATTTTCAAATACTTTTTATTATTTTTAATTTACATCAGGATGCATCAAGTTTCATCCTTACTATTTTTTTGGTGTCTATTTCACCCATACTAATTTTTACTCGTCCATTTGAACCATGTTTTAAAAATATTTGGAAAAATGACCCATTTTCCAATCTTAAATCACCTTTTTAGCCTTTACCAGGTTATCACTAGTTAGTAACTAATGTGAGTTGGTCGATCCTGATCTGTGATTAAAAGCGTAGTCAAACGTAATTAAATACCACGTTTACCCGACAAACGGCTTTTTAAAACCCGTGGAATTACAAACGCAAATATAAACTCCTTCCATGCCATACTCAATCTTTAATTTCGTTTGAGCTGAACGTATTTTTTGTCTACATGATATTAAATACGTTGGTATCTATTCCACTACGGTACATACCAATTTGTCATGCCAAAAAAGCCATATATGGCTTGACAATTTGAGAATTTGAGAACTCAACGCTGCAGTTTCTCTTACATTTTTATGGGTTTGTATTACCAAGTTGCTAGAACATGTCCATATAGCGTGTCCACTACACCAAATTAGGAATTTTGTCACAGGATATACCTGTTGCTTATTAAATTTGTAACGGTTATATCCTGTAACAAATAGGTCATTGTTAATAATTGTGATGGAATTTTGTAACGTTTATATTAGGGGTGGGACTTGGGTTGGGTCAACCCACCCAACCCATGCCCAACCCGAATGTTGGGCGGACATGGGAAACATATTTCAAAACTTGGGCAAGCTTGGGCATAAATTTTATGAACCCGAGTTAAATTTGGGCAAGCATGGGAATAAATATTTCTAACTCAAACAACCCGCCCAACCCGAAGAAATATATATAAGATATTTTTTATAATTAGTATTATCATCTATTTAGAGAAATTTTAGATATTATCTTCAAATCTATTAATCAAAATATAAATTATATATATCTCATTAATCATTCGATATGAAAAGAGTTTATATTATTGTAAATAATATTCAGTTATTTGGAAATTTAAAATAAATGGAGCAATTAAATCTTATTATTACTAAATTTATTATTATGACATTAACAAACTTGTATGTCTAGTGGAACTTGGGCCAACCCGAGGAACCCGGGGAACCCGAGGAACATAACTTGGGCGGACTTGGGCAACACCTCAATGGGTTCCACGGGTTCGATGGGAAATCTGGGCAAAGAATTCCTAGCTCGGGTCTGCCTTGGCCAAGCCTTCTAACCCGCCCAACGAACCCAAGTCCCACCCCTAGTTTATATCTGCGATATTCGCCAGATACAGTTACATTTAAAAAGCGTTACAATAGTTAATAGTCACAATTGACCTAATTTTATGATTGTGACACGTGTCATATTTGTCACATTTATCTTAACGTTTTTATAACGACAACTTTATTATTGCGATACGTGTCATATTTGGCAAGACTCCAAAAGGGTCGAAGTATAAATCAACCATAGTCTTTCTACAACGACAACTTTGACTTAAGTCGACGAAATATTAAACATGTCGTTGTAGAAGTCAATCTAAGTCATACCACAACGACATCTTGACTTTAGTCTGGGGCTTTCTCAGTATATTGTTTCAGTTTTCCGCACCGCGATGTTTATATTGTGTCATTTTATTGTGTCGTAGATAGGCCTCTTTCCACTAGTGTCATAAGAATTTTAAATGAGTTACCAAACACACGAGAGATTTACATAAATCCCAGAATTCGTAATCTCATGGGATTATTTTCTTTGATAACTAAAAATTATATTATTAATGAGTGAAGCTTTGGTCTCCTGCCAGGAGACTATAGATAAAATTTTCAAAGTTACTAAAACTTTTAAATGATAAGCCTGACTCTCTAGCTGATTTAGCTAACGCATCAGCTACCTGATTATCATCGGGACTGACAAAATCAAAAGTACAAGAAATAAAACTAAAGATTAATATTTGGTCTCTTTTATTAGATTCATATTCTCCCGCTATATGAGAAGTCAATAACCATGGATATTTTTAATGACTAGCTTTGCGTTTGCGTCTATCTAAATTTTTGAGATATGCATTCTCTTAGCCCAGTACAACGCCTCCCGAATAGCCATGCACTCCACAACTTCTGGACTTAGTTCTCCACTTACATAAGTTCCTTTGATTCCAAGATAACCATCTGTGAAATCACGCATGACAATGCCAGTTCCAAGTTGATTAGTGTAGTGGTCAAAAGAGGCATCAATATTGAACTTAATAACTCCTTTTAAAGGTGGTTTCCATCTAGAAACTTTGATATTATTGGAGTCAAGAGTATAATGAATTATTGGAAGCATGAATATGAGAAACAAGATGATAAAGAATTTTATGCACATAGTTATAAGGGTTAAATGATACTCCCTGGAAAAGTACACCACATCTATCCTTCCATATTATCCAAGCTCCAATCATTAGAGAATAAATCCATTTTTTCTTCATCAGTAGAGTAAGGAGAAAAAAACGAGCTAATAACCCATTCAGAGTTGCAGTTGACTCTGACTGAATCAATATTAATGTTGACGCCTCTCCATACAACTATGGCATGTCTACATTCAAATAAATGTGCTATATTATCTCTTCAACGCAACCACAAATGTCACATCTAGTATCCAATTCATCATTGTATGTATCCCTTTTACACTTAGTAGAGTGTATATCTATTATGCATTTCCATGCAAATATTTTGATACGTTGAGCAATCCTACAGCTCCATAGAGATTTCCACACTCTTTTTTTCACTACAACCCCATTAAATTGAACATCTGTGTCATTGGAGGTCAGCATTTTGTAAGTGCTCTTTAATGAAAACTTACCATCCTTAGCAGACAACCAAATCATTGTGTCTTCCTTTTTGTTATCAATGAAGAGACTTTAAATCTTAAGGGAAGTATCAGCATCAAATAGAACATTCAGTAAGTTGATGAATCAGGAAGAAGTAGTTCTGCCACATTATCATAAAATCGAAAGTGATCACTCATGGGAGTAGATGGATGATTCATACCAGGAATCCATCTATCCTTCCATATTTTAGTCTTCATGCCATTATTAATTTCCATGAAGTAGTTTTGTTGAACAATAAGAAGAACTTGTATTATACCATTCCATGTATATGAACAATTCTTAGCTGAGATGTTTTGATGAATAATATCTCCTGATTTGAAGTTTTTGCTTTCCAGGACCTTAGTCATCAAGTTATTAGGTTCATTACATATTATCCATGCAATCTTAGTGAGAAATGCTAAGCTAAGTTTCTTAGGATCTCTGAAATATAGTCCACCCATCTCTGTAGGCCTGCAAACATTCAACAAAGCAGTTGGGTTATGGCCTCTATTACTATTATATACCCCCACAAAAAAATTCTTTCAATACTTGTCAGTTGTTGAAGAAGATTTGCTGGTAACTTAAAAGTTCCCACATGATAGATCGTGAAAGAGTTAAGAACATGCTTGATCATGGTGCCTCTTCCTACTTGAGAAAGAGAGATAGAAGACCATGTACAAAACCTGTTTTCAAAGTTTTCCTTTATGCTTTTGAAAGATTATTTTTTTGAGTGTCCAAGAATAAGAGGAGAATCAAGATATTTTTATTTTGAGTTCATTGCTTTAAATCCAAGAATTTGTCTTAGTGTCTCCGCCACCTCAGGATTAGTCTTAATACTGAAATGCACTACACTTTTTTAAAAAATTTATAACTTGCCCTGATTGTGAACTGAAATCTTGAAGAAGCTCCAATAAATTGTTAACTGAGGAGAGTTTTGCTTGAGTAAAGATCAAGCAGTCATCTGCAAAAAGTAAATGATTAATAACTGGTGATAATTAATGCAGCCACTTTAATACCTTTAATTGTTTTATCCATTTGTGCAGCTGAGAGTTATCTTGCTAAAAACTCCATAGTAAGAAAATCGGCATCATAGTCTTATATTAACTACTCTGTTTTTCACTTAATAGACCATGTGCCAAACAAACATATAAGAAAATAGATTATTTATTATTAGATGATATTTGTCCTCGAAGTTTATCTAGTCAGTCAAATTTGTGGACCAGCCACTTCTCCAAAATCACAATTTTCTATATAACAAGCATTTTATTATTTAATCAAAACAAGTTAGTTTTTGCTAAGACCCGGTAAATTATTGACAAATTACATATGAGTGAGTCTACAATATTGAAACTTCATTTTCCTAATTATAAAGGAGATCATCTATAGGGGAAATCATTCATTTGGAATTTTAGATAGTTAAAAATATTGTGAACAAAACAAATGACACATGTTCTAACAATAAAAAAAACAGATAACACATGAACATAACTTTATAATAAATAGAGGTGAACTTCAGTGTTATGCCATGAATATTTGCTTACTTTCACTATTCTTGAGATGTTGGAGAAATTTGAATCAATCCTCACTTGAAATTGAATTCCATTCTGCCATGGATATATTCTTTTGCTTTTACTATTCTTGACATGTCGGAGAAAATCGGCTCAATCTTCACTCGGTGTTGAATTTCATTCTCTCATGGGATTCATCAGGTTCCATGATGAAACCAGGATTCCATGTCGCCAATTACAAAAGTTAAATTTGCTTACCCGAAATTGTAAATTAGGAACTTCAAATTCCTAAATGATGTCTAGTAATTAATGTAAAGATTTTTATATTAGTATTATTGTTTCTCATTGTTCAACTCCCAGTTTCTTATTATTTGCACTGTAATACTGTATTGCTATTCGTAATATTTGTAGCTGTGTTTTTTCTCAAAATACATTATTACACTTGATCATGTCCTGGCTATATGGATGTTAATAACGTTATGCACTAATAGTAGAATACCATCATGACAAAATCTAAAAAGAAAATAATAAAAAAACGGTTTTTATTTCTTCTGAAATCAAAATTCCTCGTGTAGCACAATTTTTTTAGCGCAACAAGTGATTGCAAACAAAAATCCTAAATGGTTCGGCACCCAATTGTAGGACTAACATTTGAAACCTAGTAAGTGTAAACAAATTCCATACCATTTATATATACCCTATATAGAATACAAAGTACTACCGAAGTTAAAAGAGAAAGGATAAATATATATCACTATCCATTGGAGAGGACATGAGGAAACAGTCCAGACTGATGGTAGGATTCTTGACATCTTCATATAAATAGATCACTTAAAACATATATGGAAGAACCAGTACTTTCTGAGTTCCCATAAGAGCATCTCCAACAAAAGGTGCAGAAAATCGTATGTGGCTTTTTTATTTAGTCATTTAATTTATGAGGTCTACAGATAGAGTAAATATAGGAATTCATATCTAAAAAACCATCTCCAACGATATAAAACTTTTTTTGAAAAAATAGTGAAAAATATGATGTGGAGGTGGAGCCGGAGGTGTAGATAACACTTTCTTGAACACATTCATATTTAGTAATTGGTCCCTCCTAGCTTATTGGACTCTAACATTGGAGATGAGTTTATGTCAAACATGGGTCTCAAATCTTATGTGTCACTAAAAAACAAAAATTCACCATTTGTTGGAGATGCTCTAAAAGAAGAATCGTCACTACCTTCAAAGAGTATAGAAGTTGTGAAGGATGAATACAACAATGTTTAGGTTTGGTAATGTGTTAACAGGGCATGTTTTGGTCGTTCGAAGGTGAGTTAAAGAGTGTTCCGTAATTATTATTTTTTACTGATCGTTGGCTGCCCTTATCATAAGTAAAGTGAGTAAAATAACCGTAAAATTTCCTTGGGCCGGACGAACTTAACAAAAGAGATCCAGATCCAGACCAATTTGGCGACCAAGTAAATAAATACTATCTGCAAAATTAGAGAAAACCAATCCCTAAGAGCAACTGCAGTGGTGCGATTATAACTAAAGAGCAAAGAACAAAAAAAAAACCAAAATTTAGGTTTAGTCCGTGTTGCAACACAGTGTAGGGACACTAAAATTTGGTCAGGCGCAACTTTAAGTTACGCCTCAATCAGGGGTAAGAGGGAGGTTCCGCCCCTTTTTTTTTTGTAGGGCGTAACGCCCCATTTTCATATTTTTTTTGTAGGGCGTAACTTTGAGTTACGCCCCATTTCCATTTATTTTATTTTCCCGGGCGTAACTTTGAGTTACGCCTCAATCAGGCGTAATTGTGAATTGCGCCCCAATTTCTTTTTTAATTCGGGCGTAACTTTAATCTGCGTCTCATCAGGCGTAACTTTAATCTATGCCCGATTAAAGACCAGACTAAAGACTAAATATGGTCTGTTTTTTTGTTTTAGTCTGGTCTTTGATCGATACTGCCTCTCCACTGCGTCTAGTGTTTGATCTTTACTCTGGTATTTGGTCTCCCACTACGGATGCTCTAAACAACTCATCCCTAAATCCCCATCTTTTGTGTCAAATCAAATCCCAAACCCTGTATCCTCGAAAATGAACGTGGAGATTTCTGATGCCTGCACATTAATTAATTAAAATGGCGAGAATCATCAAGAAAACTGCATCCTCGATAACCCCGGGACTAGCGTTTAAGAATATCCCTCGTAGATCTTCTTCCATCTTCATCACCCCCCAGTTGAAGATCAGCAGCAGTACAATTAGCTGTAGTGGTTTAATTTATAGACAAGAAGTATTGTTTCGGACTCCAACTCATCACATCTCTTCTTCTATCGGTAAGAAGAGACCGTCTGGATCTGGTAAAATCGCATGTGCCGGTGAGGAAGATGAACAAGTTCTTCTTAAAAAGGTATGTTTGTTCCTTAATTTTCATGAAATTCTTCTATATATGGAACCTAATTTGATGTTAAGAGTAATTTGAACATCTACTCATTCCAATTTTACCACCGTGGAATTTATTTTTCTGTGCCCAATGCAGCAGCCTGACAGATTCTCACTCTCTAATAAGTAATATTCCCTCCGTTTCATGAAAAGTGTTACTTTCATTTTTTTAATTTGGCTTATTTTTAGGCTAAAAGCAAAAAGTAAAAGTAACACTTTTCCTGAAATGGAGGGAATAGTTAATTGATTTATCTAAGATACTTCTAGAGATATACTGTGGTCGTCAAATTGAACGATTTCCTTTGAAAGAGTGTGATTAAATGGGACAGAATTGACTATACCCGTGGTAAAACTAGGTTTTATCAACAATTTATTAGTATTGGGTTAGCCGAGGCTGTAGGAATCTGTTCAAGTTAGGAAACTACATAGTTAGATTGCTCTTGGCCATCCTTTGTCTTTCGCTCTATACATTTGATCATGGCAGTCCTTTGTCTTCTGCAGTAAGATCAATTTTGACCATCATTTATCTTGACATAGATTAAATCGATCCTGACCGTATTTTGTCTTTTTCGATTGATGTTGGTTGTCCTTAGTCCTTACATAGACAACTTCATCTTCTTTTTATAATATATACTCGTAGGTTTTAGTAGGAAATATTGTTGATTTCATAATGAGTCGACATCTTGCTTTCCGGCCGACAATATGTCGCCTAGCCCTAGCTATTTCACTAGTTAAGGTGCAAGTAATGAGTATGCGAGTAGCCTACACCAGTACATGAGCTCCACTTATATATCTCTTTATATTAGAATTACAACACCACAAATTGCTCTTCAATAGTAGATATGTGGTATCAAGATTTTTATGATGACCATGATGAGATGCGTTGTTTTCATATGTTTTGATAGGTTGTGGAGACACCAAGTGAATTCCCCTTTAAAATTGAAGACAATCCAGGGGAGCAAACTGTAATATTGACTAGAGATTACATGGGTAATTATATCAAAGTCATTGTTCACATGCCTGATTTCTCTACTGATGTTAACAAGGAGGAAAACAGTGACAAATCAGATAACCAGAATGACCAAGACAAGGATAGTGTTAATGATCCGCAGTCCAGCATAAGCTTAGTTGTAACTAATACTCCCTCCGGCGGCGATGAGAGAGAGAGAGTGGAGCGGCGGAGGAAGAAAAATTATCCAACTTGAGAGGAAAAGTTTTGAGATTTCAGTGGAGTGTTTTGGTGATAGAGAGTTAATCAAAATTCTCGAAAGAGGATGGGGTGGAGTTCGTGTTTGGATTGCTTTACCAAATCGTTTGGTGGTCTGGATGATATCCTTACTGAAAAGTTTTCATAAGGGTAAAAATAATTTTCTAAAATATGAAGAAACTGAAGGAGAGTTTATCTTTGCTTTGAAGATACAACAAAATAAAGAGGGGGATTATATTAGATTATCAAGATACGGAAAAGGAGATGAGGGTAAAGGGGTGAGTATCTGTATACCAGGTGGTGATAATAAGAGTTGTTGGTCTATTTTGGCAGAGGTTTTAGATTTTTTTTTAGAGAAGGAAGGTTTGAAGATGGTGGTGCAAGAAGTTCCTAAGGTGATGGATTTTCCAAAACTTTCAAACAATTCTAGGAAGGCTACTTTAATCAGATCTGGTTTGGTGGTTCTTTCTAGGAAATTAAGTTGGAATAGGGTGGCAGTATCAATAAAAAAGGAGTTGGGGATTAGGAGGTATATTAAGGTCGATGTTATTAATGAGTTGGAAGGTTTCATTCAGCTGGAGGAAGAGGAATGGCGACAGTTGTGGAAACCTATGAAATGGAGATTTGAAGGTGTAGATTTTCATTTTTCTATATGTGGTGGCAAACGCCAAAGAGAAACAACAAAACAGGTGGTGGATAATAGTAAAAAAAAGGAGGAAGACGAGGGGTTACTATTTGACATGAGTAAAATCAAGGAGGTTGTGCAATGGTTTAAGATAAGGGGTTTACATAAATCTCTTTGGACTTCATCGGTTTTGGAGAAGATTGGGAATGAGTTATCAGGAGGGAGGTTTTTAAAGATATCAACAGAAACTGTTAAGCTTGAAGGGTTTCATTTCTTCAGAATTTCCATTACTGGTGAACCAATGAAAGTACCGGCGGTGTTGGCGACGATGGTGGGGGAGGAGACGGTGGTGCTGACGGTGGAATGGGATGCTAATTATAAGGAGAAAAATAAGCTTGTTGACCATGAGTACCGTCGAGAATTGGGGAAGTTTGATGTAGCCGTTAAAGAATTTTCAAAATTCAAAAATGCAGTAGATACGGGGATGGTGGCGCGAAATCAGGATTTAGTTATGGAGGGGTCGACGGAGGGTGAGTCAGATTCTGTTGCTCAGTCAGTAAATTCAGATGCAGCTGAAAATTCTGAAGGTGGTTATGAAAGAGTTATGGAAAAATGGGCTTATAGAGATAAGTAAAACTCTGGCACGGCACCAGGTCAACTAGTCGTACATGGTCAAAATGCGACCGTTGAGATTTTGAATTCAAATACGGGCTCATTAAATTCTTCTCAACCAGATAATGTGCAGTTTGATAATGGAGGAGGGGAAAGAAGGGCACTGATTGATTATGAGGCAGTGGAGGAGATGAATATGCTATCGGAGATTGAGAACAAAATAGTCTCTAAATTGGGTGATGTGCAATTATCACATACAAAGAGTATGGAGAAGGTAATGGAGGCGGCAGAACTGATGTTAAAGCACTGTTGTGTGTATGGAGGGGTATGTGATGGCAATAAAGAAGTTCTTAAAATGGTGGTGATGAAACAAGTATTGAAGTATAAAGATAGATTTAGAAAAGCAAATGTGGAGAAGAATGTGGTGGCTGCGGAAAAGATTGATAATGTTTGGATGCAAGAGTTGGTGTTGGTTGAAGAAGACAACACTAATAATTTAAAGGAGCAGGAAGGTAACCAAAATCAATTAGAAGTTATTAATGGATCTTAAAATCATCAATTGGAATGTTCATGGGCTGAATGCTTTTAACAAGATGACAGCTTTGAAGGATTTAATTTGGAATCAAAAGTGTGATCTTTGTCTAGTACAGGAAACCAAAATTATGAAGATGATCAGATGGTTGGTGATTGGTGAAGCAGTTGTGGTATGATGATGATTTTGATTGGTTGTATCTGCCTTCTGTGGGAAGCAATGGTAATAGTGGTGGTTTACTTTCAATTTGGAATAAAAATAAAATTGTGAAGGAGGATGAACGAATTGGGGTTAATAATATCTCGATTGGATTTTGCTCTAAGGTGGATGGGAAAAAGTGGGTTGTTAGTAATGTTTACTCACCATGTGATTATAATGGGAGAGAAGTTTTTTGGAATGATTTGTCTGAAGTAAGGAGGTGGTGGAGTGGTCCTTTATGTTTTGCTGGAGATATGAATGTTGTTAGGGGGAAGAAGAGAGAAATAGAGGTGAAGGGGATAGTAGAAATAATGCTTTCTTGAATAATTTTATTCTGCAGCATGAATTGGTGGATCTTCCTCTGGTGGGTGGTGCTTTTACTTGGTCTGACATGTAGGAGGACCCTCTTCTTTGCATGTTAGATAGATTTCTTTTTAGTGTGGATTTTGATTTGTTGTTTCCTGAGGCTATTCAGGTTGAACTTACTAGAGTAGTTTCTGATCACAAGCCCTTGATGGTAGTAACTAAACCAAATATTAAGAGTAAACCTTATTTCAAGTTTGAAAATGGATGGTTACTACATGAGGATTTTTTCAAGAAGGTGCAAGAATGGTGGGGAATTATGGAGTTTCAAGGGCAAGCAAGTTTTGTATTTTTTAAGAAACTACAAAATTTGAAGTATTTCCTTAAGGAATGGAGCAGGTTGGAATTTGGGGGGATTAAGAAGGAGAAAGTGGAGCTAACAGGAAAGGTTGATTTTCTGGATCAAATGGAGAAGACTCAAAGGTTGGAAGTTTCAAGAGTGTTTAAGATTTTTATGTTTGTTTGAAGATAGATTGAAGAGTTTATTGAGGCTTCAAGAAATTAAGGCTATGGAAGCAAGGAAGTGGCACTGGATCAAATGGAGAAGACTCAAAGGTTGACTGAAGAGCAGTTTGAAGATAGATTGAAGAGTTTATTGAGGCTTCAAGAAATTAAGAGCAAAGCAAAATGAATTTAGATGGGGTGATTCTAACACATCTTATTTTCATAGAATAGCTAATGCTAAAAGGAAGAGGAATACAATTGCAAAGATTGAAGTAGAAGGTGTTGAGTGTTTTGAGCAAGAAGGAATTAAGGCTGAGATGAAGAATTACTTTCAAACTCTTTTTACTGAAAAGAATGAAATTAATTTTTCTTTGGATAACCTCAGTTTTCCAAGTATTGATGAAGTGAAAAGGAATGAAATGGAGAAGGATTTTTACAGAAGAGGAGGTTTATGAAGTTGTGAAGAATTTTGGTTCCAATAAATCACCTAGACCAGATGTCTTTTCTATGGAATTTTATAAATTTTGTTGGCCCATTATTAAGTTGGATTTTATGAGGTTGATGAGTGAATTCTTTAGATATGGCTCTTGGGACTGGATATTAAATTGTTATTTTATTTCTTTGATACCAAAAAAAGAAGACTCTTGCACTCCAAAGGATTACATGCCTTTAAGTTTGTTGGGAAGTGCTTACAAGGTTTTGTCTAAGGTGTTGGAAAATAGGCTAAAGTCTGTGATGCATAAGTTGGTGTCTAATTTTCAAGGGGATTTTGTGAAAGGGAAATGGATTTTGGATGGTGTATTAATTGCAGGAGAATGTGTTGATAGCATGTTGAAGTCTAAAATTCCAGGAATTTTATGTAAGTTGGATATGGAAAAGGCTTTTGATAATGTAAGATGGAGCACTTTATTGAGGATTTTGGAGAAGCATGGCTTTGGAAGGAAATGGATTTCTTGGATGAAGTGGTGTATATCTACTTCAAATATTTCAATCTTGGTTAATGGAAGCTTAACTGAGAAATTTAAACCAACAAAAGGTTTAAGTCAAGGAGATTCTCTATCTCCATTTTTGTTCTTACTTGTGGTGGAAATCCTCTCAAAATTGGTGGATGATGCAGTTAGGAGGAATCAAATTCATGGTTTCCAGGTGGCAGAAGGTGGTATAATGATTTCTCATTTGCAATTTGCAGATGATACTTTACTGTTTGTGAATGCATCTGAGGATGAGGTTAGAAGGTTGCTTCTTATTTTAAATTCTTTTGAGTTACTCACAGGTATGAAGTTGAATTCGGAGAAAAGTACTTTAATAAGTGTTGGTGCAGATGAGGTTGTAGGGTCTTTAGCAATGGAGTTGGGTTGTAGGGTGGATAAATTGCCAATTAAATATTTAGGCTTGCCAATTGGAGCTACAGTAAAGTGCACATCAGTCTGGGATGAGGTAATTAAGAGAATGGAAGTGAAGTTAGCCTCATGGAAGAAGAAGTTTTTATCCAAAGTTGGGAGATTAATTCTTATTAGAAGTTGCTTAGCAAGCCTTCCAATTTATTTTCTTTATCTTATTCATATGCCTGTTTGTGTGGAGAAGAGATTAAATAAGTTGATGAGAAGATTTTTGTGGGACTCTAATGAAGATAAAAGGAAGATGAGTTGGGTGTCTTGGTTAAAAATTTGTAAGACAAAGGAATTAGGAGGTCTGGGTGTTAAAGATTTAAGAAGTACAAGCAAAGCATTAAAGGCAAAATGGATATGGAGATATGCTAGGGAGAAGAAGGCATTGTGGAGGAGAGTGGTTCAAGAGAAAATGAAAAATAACATGGAGGTTTGTATTCCAACATATGATAGTTCAGGTCAAGGGAGAAGCTTTTGGAAAGGAATTTTGAAGTCAACTGAATTTTTGGAAGAACATGTCAGGTGTAAGCTGAATAATGGGAAGTCAATTAGATTTTGGTTTGATAATTGGACTTCTTCTGGTCCTTTGAAGAATAGATTTCCTGCAGTTTTTAAAGTGTGTAGTTTGAAGAATGCTTCAATTGCTGACATGGTGGAGGATGGTAGACTGTATTGTAATTTCAGAAGAAGGCTTTTAGTGCAGGAATAGATGGAATGGGACTTGTTGTGCAATGAACTAGGTCCAGTACATGGTTTAGTTGAGGAAGAAGATTCAGTGGTGATTATGGGTGATTTTTCGGTCAAGAAATGCTATGAACAGCTGGTAAAGGATGATACAACCTGTGACTTTAATAATTTTCTTTGGAAGAATGGGATCCCACCAAAGGTGAGCTTTATGTGTTGGGATACTTTTCATGATTCTCTGCCTACTTTGTCAATGCTCAGGCACATGGGGATGGATATTCAAGATGATAAATGTCCTTTCTTCAAGAGAGTACATGAAACTACAGATCATATTTTTGTGAGTTGTTCTTTTGCTTTTGAGGTTTGGTCCCATTTTGTTAAGGCTTTTACAATTTCTTGGGTCTTTCCAAATACAGTGAAAGCAAACTTTGAAGCTTGGAGAATGAATAATTTACAAGGGAAGAGTAAAGAAGTGTGGTGGAAAGTGATTTATGCTGTGCAATGGCAGCTGTGGAATGCTAGAAATAAAAGAGTCTTTGGAGGAAGAGTAATGACAGTGGAGGAAGTCATTTTGTTGACTAAATAGTCTATCATTCTTTGGCTTAGTGAAAGGGATGTTTTTAAAGGTGTTTCAATTACTCAAATTTTGTATCATTGGGATACAGTTTTGCATCTGTGATGTTGTGAACTGTGGCCTTGCTTTGTAATTTTTTCTCCTCTTTTAATTTAACCTTTCACTTTTCAAAAAAAAAAAACTAATACTCCCTCCGTCCCACTATTAAGTGACTTAGTTTAAGTTTGCACAATTTTTAAGGCAAGCAAGGAGAAGAGTACTTTTAAGCATTTTTTACAATTATACCCCTTATGGATAGTAATTAGTGAAATTTAGAAATGATTTATCTCTCAAACTACTCCACGGATGTTCGCAAACTTCATACCATTGAAAAACATTTTAAAACACCTACGTAATGAATATAAACAAGCCTATCAAATTATGCATATTTCTTATATTTTTTATAATTAACTAAAAGGATAATTTTAGAAATATCTCCTTATTTAGTGATATAGGTCACTTATTAGTGGGACAAAATCTAAAATCAAATAGGTCACTTAATAGTGGGACGAAGGGAGTACGAATTTCCGCGGGACTACTTTGGAGTATGGTGTAATTGCTTATCCAGATGAGTTTTCCATACACAGTTTCTGTATCAAGTATGCATATGCTCCAGATGAAGAAAATATATATTACAAAGGACTTGATTATGCGTAAGTAGTTACTAGAATCGATTTATATCAGTTGTTTCATTCCCTATATCTTGTAACATTGGTTTCTTATCACACACCTTTTTTTTTCATGAAGGAAATTGGATAATAACTTGCAGAAATAATTTCAAAGACGTTTAAAGCTCATAGGGATCACACCCAGCACCACCAACTTCTTACACGAGTACATGGCTAACAGATACATGTACTCTTCAGATTCATCCAATTCTCCTACTCCTACTGACCAGATCACTCCTGAATCCCTCTTAACCCCATTTCTTAACGATGAAGGGATTCCTGCCGACCCTGCAATAGGTAATATTGCTTAATGTTTCGATTTGTTGGACAAGTATATGTATTGATTCTTACTGAATTTATTATGGTTTACCAGAACAATATAGACAAAGAGGACATCTACTTGTCAGGTATTATTATTAACTCATCATCTTTTTTATTTCTCATCAAGCGTAAAAGCATCTCCAATGCTAGGGTCAAAAAAATCTTACATGGTATGGCATAAGCTAGAAATAAAAAACCACGAGTATTAAAAGAAAAATCTTTGTGGAGGTCTAATTTGATTAAATTCTCTGAGTCATTAATATGTCGTATAAACAAATAGAAAATATAATTTTGGCAAAAATGCATCTTCAATGTTAAGGCCAAGCACTATGATAGCCTGTTTCTCTTAGCTACAGGTTAATTATAGCAAAACACAAGTGCTATGGGGAATCACTTAGCTTTAATGTGGCGAATCCGTTTGGCTTCGCTAAATAGTGGAACAGATCAAATCCTCGTTTTAAGCTAATCAATGAGTCACGGAAACTGAGTTTTCGTTTACAAAAACACTTTACGGAAGATGAGTTTGCGTATCCAATCTTTACATGGTGCCTAAATTTTAGGGATTTCCCTATTTATCCGAAATATTGGATTTAAAAAACAGTATATGAAACCCGAGTCATCGTATATTCGGATTTACTTTTTGGACGAAAACTGAGTTTCCGTATCAATAGGCTAAGTCAAGCCCCTCTCCCATAGTGAGGTGCAATGTCACTCTCATTTCGCTTGGCTATATTTAAGCTACAGCCAAGCGAAATGCCCAACCATAGTGCTTGGCCTAAGGATGTATTTCCAAAATAATTTAATGCAGATCATCATAGTCATGGAGGAAATCTGGATATGACTTTCTACTTAAACTTGTAGTCAAAAATTTTTATTTGCAACTCACAATTATAGGATGCGTTGGGGAGTACTTTTTTGAAGTGAAAAAATCAAGTGAAAAATCTTATCATCCCATGTTTTAAGAAAAGTAAAAATTTAAATGATGTTCATTGGTCATACTCTAATTGCTTATTGTTATTCATTAGTGTTTTTTTGGTTTTTATTGACGGCAGTGCTGAGAATATCCGCAATAGTGGAAAGCATCCCAAGGACTTCATTTGGATTCCATATCCATATCATCGGTATTATTTACTACCTTGTTTTTAGTGGTGGTGTTTTTGTTTGTTATTGTGAGTACAATCGTTTCTCTATGTATTTTGAAAGATATGAAGTTTTAAATTTTTTAGATCTAATTTTAAAATAATGACATTCATGTAAATATATAATCATTGGTTTAATATATATTCTTACCCTTGAATATATATGCATAGTAATGATTGATATTTAAGGTCATATTAGTAATATCAAGGTGACACCAAACTATTTTGTTTTTTTTCTGACAAAAAAAAGGCTTCACCAAAAAGGGATCTTTTCTTTATTATACTAAGATTGCTATTGTTTTTCTGAAGCAATTAAATTATGTTGTTCTTGTGCCAACAGTAGTGAGACGTTATTGTGGATTGAAGTTCCTAGCAAGGGTCACTATGCTACTGAAAGGTATCATTATCATCACTATTGATTTTTTATCTTTTTATATCCTAGCTGCTCAGAGGACAAACTATCATACTTAAGGTTAGAAGTTCAAGTTTCCACGCTGACCATCTCCATAGAACAACCACATGCAAAACTGATAACTCAAACACATATACTTCCTCTATAACTCCGTATGCATGTATAGTTTTTCTACACCAGGATAGAGGAGGAGGGTTTGTGATTGGTTTGGCAAGTCAATGGGAAAAAACACCGCCATTTCCGTATGAAAATAGGCTCGTGATAGGCGTGGAAAGCCAGCATAGACCGTAGACCAATAGAGGGTGAGAGCATTACCAAGATAGGTGAAGGAAGTTTTCGTGTACCTATGTTTGGTTGAATACCAACTATTTCCGTAAGAAAGAGCAAGAGCAGTACCAAGATGGGTGGCTGCGTGGGAAGTCCTTGTGTTTTCTTTCTATCCTACCCCAACTTGTTTTGGACTAGAAGAAGAAAAAGACATATACTCCCCCGGTCCCATAAAAAGTATTGTCTTTTCTCTTTTTCGTTTATGCAAAAAGGAAGGGAAAAAAATCAAATTTTGTGAGACAGAAGAAGTATTACAGTATTTCTCGTAATATTATTTTGTGATTAGTTGTTCATTGATAAGAAATCAAGTTAACTTGTTTGGTCTTTACTTATAATGGCAGTGAAATTGAAGAATATTGTATGGAAGCTTTCGGCGTTGTGATTAGTTGTTCATTGATAAGAAATCAAGTTAACTTGTTTGGTCTTTACTTATAATGGCAGTGAAATTGAAGAATACTATATGGAAGCTTTCGGCGGGGAAGATTTCCTTGATGGCGAAGCTTACGACGCGAATCCTTACAGATGTTTGCCTCACAAAGCATTTGGGGACCCTCCTGTTATATCCGAAGAGATGGATAAGATTTTGTATCCTGATTTGAAACATGCAAATGATCCTAGAAAAGGTTGTAATGTTGCCCTACAACCATACTTTGATGAGATGAATAAGATAAAATATCATCCTGATCGAGATCCTGATGTCGTTATATTTGCGTGTGATATAAATCGTGAAGTATATCAAGCATATTGTACGTGAAGTTTTGATTGGATCACCGTTTCTGCTCTTTTGTTTTGCTCAAGATCTTGTATATATATTAGTGTAGATGCATTTTACTACAACCTACATCCAAAGGATAGAAATCTTCTACTCATGCAAATGAAAGTATGGACATGACGATAGACACAAGGATATACGTGGTTCGGTATGATTACCTACGTCCACGGGGGTGAAAGGATGAATCTTATTACTTCAAGGTGTTACAATGGTGTTGCTCTCTCAAGTGAACTCACTTACAAAGTGAACTAGCTCTCAACTTTACTTCTTTCTTTTCTGATTACAAGTCTCTCTCCTCCCAATATATCCTGCCCTTTTTTGGATACAAGTTCTTCTATTTATAGGGGAGGCTACATACAACCAAACTAGGGTGTTGGTCACAACATATCTAACTTGAAGTCCTGTCATCGGGCCCGCCTGCGTCGTCCCTTCTTCCATCACTATGGCCGATGTGCTTCGATCCCTTTGTAGTCCCTTGTCCGAGGAGATCCGTTCGGGTGTTCTCTTGGTGCGATGTCTTCCTTCCAACCTGTCGCCCTTGCATCTGGCCGATATGACACGTATCTTTTTATCTCTTTGACTACCACTCCTCGGTTGACCCAATGCGTCTTGTCTGCCAGCTTTGTCAGAGGCCTGAGGTCGAGTCTTGTCCGATAGCTGTAGAGTGATCACGCTCGATCCACGTGGCTCCTTAAATTTCGCGCCTTCCAGCCTCTATCCCGTGCTTCTCGTCTCTTCATGTTTGGGTACCTCATAGCTTGAGATGTAGTGAGAACTACTATGACACCCATTTTTCAAATTTTTTTCCACCCTCAAACCCACGGTCGGAAAGACTCACGCGCGCACCCATTTTTCCTGAAGAAATTTCTCAGACACCCATATATTCTAAAATTTTGTTTTTCTTTTCGTGAGGATAAGGAAGAATTGAGAGGAGATTTTTTCTTAGATTAGAAAAAAAATTAGTTTTCAAGATGGGAAAATTAGGCACAGGCCTATAAAAAATAATATTTTCATTGTCAGACCCACAATTAATTTTAGGTACCGTGACACCCATAATTATTTCCGTGACACCCATAATTATATGAAATTATTTAAAATGTATGCATGATGGGTTATGCATCCGCATGACGGGTTATGCATCAGGGGTATAATTGACAACGCAACTTGGATATAACATATCTGAAAATCCGCACCTTGGAATTTTATAAATTTTATATCGTTGGAAATCTTTTTAAGAGAGCTATGCAACGAGTACAAACAAGAATGTCAAATTTTTGTTTTTCACGAAAAAATCGGAGGTGATCATCATTTTAGGCAAATTTTTCGAAAACTTGATACATAACCATTATGTAGCCACCAAAAAGGATGCATAACGCATTATGCAACCATTTTCTCCACTGCATAACAAATTATGCATCTGCAAAACAAAGTTATGCATCCAAAACAAGTTATGTAGCCATTGTATTAGTGCGTACATAAAAAATAGATGCATAATGCATGATGCATCTATTTTCTCGGTGCATAAAAGATTGTGCAACAATTTTCTCGATGCATAATGCATTATGCATAACATGTTATGCCTCTATTTTCGCGACTGCATAACATGTTATGCAAATATTATTGTAGGTGCATGACAAGTTATGCAGTTTTTGTTGGTTTTGATAGTGATAAAAAAGTTGATGCATAACGTGTTATGCAACCGTTTTCTGGACTGCATAACAAGTTATGCAACAAGCATTTCAGTGCTTACAGAATAGTGGTTGCATAATGCATTATGCACCAATTTTCACGACTGCATAACATGTTATGTAGATATTTTTGTAGATACATGACAAGTTATGCAATCTTTTTTTTTGTTGGTTTTAGTCTCTAACAAAAAAAAAATCGATGCATAACGTGTTATGTAATCATTTTCTCAACTGCATAACAGGTTATGCATCCACCTTCGAAGTAGCATGACAGATTACGCAGGTATGCAACGACTATAAAAAAAGAATTCACATGCAGCATTACATTAATAAATGTCCTGAAATGAAACAGCAAGAAGTACTATGTCCATAATTTTATGGTTAACCAAAAAAAAAAGATCATTAACAAATTTCAGTAATATCATTTCTATATTGTTAGCCAAAAAAATTATAAACATAAGATCACATAATAATACCACTTTGGTGTAGTCTCAATCATAAAAACAACTTTGCTGAGAAAAATACAAGTTGAAACTGAATTTCTTTACATCTTTTGGCCCAAACATGAACTACGTACACAACACAATGACTGATTCAACCCAAAAAGAAGAAAAATCATAAACAAACAAAAGAGAGACATAATATGAATAAGACACATACCAAGGTGTACATTTTTATGCATCCAAGAGTGCGCCACCATCGTCATATATGTAGCAAGCAAGCTTTTCTACGGGATAATCAGCAGTCAATATTGATATGATAGTATTGGCAGTGGTTAGAGGTGGTTCCTTTTCTGGATCTGCAGTGGAGACAAATACATCAACACCAGGCAGCTGGTCAGATATTCCAGTGGGATTCATAAGTGATGGCATGTCAAATTTCTCCCTTACGGCAGCAAGATCTATGGCATGGTTAACATGGTGTATCTTTGGGATTTGGTCTAGGATCCATGAAAATGCGAACCATATTTCACACAAAATCGACATTAACCAAAGCCACAATGCATCCTCGTTTGGATGTTGAACACGCCATGTCAAGAAGAAACATAGAACCACTAGCAGAACCGCAATTAGTATCATGTGCCATGAGTTAATTATTAAAGAGAATAAAGTAGGGAACCCATGAACTCCATACCTAGAATTGCATGTGGAATATATGGTGATGGATGCGAACTGGAGAGGGAAAGAGAAGAAGGAGCTGCTGGTTTTGGAGAGGAGCAAAGCTCCTCTATGTTGGAATTGCAAGCAGTAGTTAGTGGGTATGTATGTTCTTATATATTTCTTCTTTCATAGATCTTTTCTAGCTGCAATAACGAATCAGATAATAACCCAACAATTCAAATCCCATTCAAGCACTAAATTATACAAAATCTGTCACTGGTCATCAAACAATCAACGTCAGCACATCAAATCCTTAATTTGTTGCTTCAAAACTCTTTCCAAAGTTGTGCAAACTCGAAACCCACTTCCCCATTCCTTCTCAACTTCATTATATCATTGTACACGGTTATTTCATCACTCAAAACTAGCAACATAAAACTATCCATTTAATTTCTAAGTATGGATTAAAAACACAAAAATGTAACATATAAATCACAAAGCTTTCTGATGGTAAGGAGAAAGTATAAGAAGAGGAACACACTAAAAAGGCATATACAATCAACCAATCAAGAAACTGAACTATGAAACTATTCTAATGTTGGTGCTGAATCTAAGGAATCTATTATAATTCAATTTTTTCATTAAAAAATGAAAATTACCTGAAAGTGCTATGAAGAAGACGAAGAACGCAATATGCCAAGCATGAACAGATCTAACGAAAAATCAAATCGAACCAGATGGAACAAAAAATCAGAAAACGAACCTGGAAACTCATCTCGAATAGCTTCGTCCCCTATGACTATCTTGGATGTCCTTCAGAAACCCTGCGAAAATCAACAAAAAAAAATACAGATCTTGCATCTGCCGAAAAGAAAAACAGATCTTGCATGTGAAAACTACCGTGATACCCATTTCTTAGTTTTTAAACACTATAAAACCCATCGACAAAAAATTTGGTGCTCGCACCCATTTTTTCGTGAAAAATTATTAAGAGACCCATCTTTTAATAAATTAAGTTTCGTACGGATTTCCTTTTCTTTTTTAATGTAAAAGATAAGCTTTCCTTAAAATTCTCTCTCTGCAACATAGAGATCGGGATGTTTCATCGTTTTTTTTTTTTTTTTTTTTTTATCGCTTAACTAAAATTGCTCCCAATTCGATCAATTAAAATATCTCGCAACTCGTTTTCGATTGATTTGTCTGGATCGTCAATTCCGAGAAGAAGAGAGAATTTCAAGGAATTTTGAAGGTACGGTTTTCTGGGGTTATTCTATGTTAAAGAAATGGAGTTGGAGTGTAATTTCGTAATAAAGAGATCGGAACATGTTAAATCTCTAAAGAGACAGGGGAGGATTTTGTAAAGGAATTTGGATTTTGGATATTGGATATGGGGAGTTCAGGTAATTTTTGATTTTACCTGAAATCAAGTAAGAATATGATTCTAGGTTTGACGAAAAGCCTATTGTTGATTCTAGGTTTTGAAGAAAAGCCTATTGTTGATTCATATTAATCAAATGGGTATTATTTAGAACCTGTTTTGGGTAAGTTGAGTGTAGATATGAACGGATTTTGAATTCAAGAGAAATGTTCAGTGAGAGAAAAAAAGAAAGAAGGTTTTCATTGGTACTAGTAGAAGAGGAAAACATAGAGTGCGAGTGTGCGGCTGACAAATGTTCGGCTAAGACACGCAGTAGAATCTATGTAAATAAAGCTGGTAGTTAATGTGATTATCTCGTCTTCCATCGTAATTTGATCTTACAAAAGAAAATCTTGTGATGGATGTGTTGGAGATGTATTGATGCTGAGGAATTGAATTCATTTCTACATACCAGCTGAATTGCCATGGGTTTGCTTGTGTTGGAGATGTATTGATGCCGAGCGATTGAATTGTCAGGATGGCCGCGGTTCCGTGATGTAGATCATGTGGTTGTACACGATCGTCAGCTTGGCTTTGGCATGTGGTAATGCTGGGGTGGTTGTCATAGCAAATGCATGGTCAGTGATTTCAGCTTATGTGTTTTTGTCTCTTGCGACTTAGAGCTTAATTTTAATTCGTAATTGCAATGATGTACTGAAATATAGATGTTTGGGGTGGTGCTCTATGTGGTACTCCTTGGAAGTTGAGTAATTGACAATCCGTTTACGAACACATATCATTTGTTTTGTTTGCAATAATTAATTTCATACTATATGTATCTTGATCGACTGATTTCTTCTTTTGATTTAGAGTGGTTGTACATGGGTTTAAACACAGTGCTGATCGATTTTGGAGCTCGTCAAGAACCTATTGTTGCGTGTCGTGTTGAAACTTCTTTTTATTGGTTGAGGTTCTAATGTTGGTAGGATGTATAAGTGATGCTGGTGTTGGTCATATTGGTTGAATAATTTGTTAGGAAATTATGAAAATGGATGCATAACTTGTTATGCATCTACAAAATTTGTTGCATAACTTGTTATGCAGTACCGAAAATGGTTGCATAACACGTTATGCAGCTATTATTGTAGGTGCATGACAAGTTATACAGCCTTTTTTTTTGCATAACTTGTTATGCAGTCAAGAGAATGGTTGCATAACACGTTATGCATCCATTTTTTTTCTTAGTATTGAAACCAACAAAAATTAAGATTGCATAACTTGTCATGCACCTACAATAATATCTACATAACATGTTATGCAATCGTGAAAATGGATGCATAACCTGTTATGCATCCAAAAATATGACTGCATAATGCATTATGCGTCGAGAAAATTGTTGCACAATCTTTTATGCATCGAGAAAATAGATGCATAACCTGATATGCATTCGTAAATATGGATGCATACTGCATTATGCATCAATTTTTTATGTACGCACTAAAATCAACCAAACCAATGGTCACATAACTTGTTATAGATGCATAATTTGTTATGCAATTGAGAAAATGGTTGCATAATTCGGTATGCGTCTGCATAATGTGTTATGCATCGTTTTTGGTGGCTGCATAATGGTTATGTAGTCAATTTTCGAAATTTTGCCTAAAATGAAGATCACCTCCAATATTTTCGTGAAAAACAAAAATTTGATATTGTTGTTTGTACTCGTTGCGTAGGTCTCTTAAAAAGATTTCCAACAATATAAAATTTGTAAAATTCTAAGGCGCGGATTTTTAGATATGTTATATCCAAGTTGTGTTGCCAATTATACCCCTGAAAAATTAGGATGCATAACGAGTTATCCCTGAAAAAACAGTATGCATACGTCATGCGGATGCATAAACCATCATGCAGACATGTTTTAATAATTTTGGATAATTATGGGTGTGACAGAAATATTATGGGTGTCACGGTATCCAAAATTAATTATGGGACTGACAACGAGAATATATTAGATTCCACCAACAGTAACACCAAGTAATCAAAAGTATGCTGCTACACACAGGCCACCAAACAAGAATTGGTTTAGATTGTGTTCTGATGCGGCTCTAGTCAAGAAAGATGCAACTCCTACAGATGCTGCTATTGTCAGGAAAACAACTCAAAAACCACCTCCTAGAGCAGGAGGAGGCTTCATAGTCAGAAATTCCTCGATGGGCACCGGAGAAATGATGGTCTCAGATGACCCAAGGGAACACATCAACTTTTATGAGTTGTTAGCAGTAGAGAGAGCAAGTCGAGAGATTGGGTCAGATTGGTTACCATTGCAAATCTCAACAGATAACAGATTTGTCATTAAGATCTTGAAGGATAAAAGACTAAGACCTCACATTCATGACATGGAAGCACTAATAAAACTGGATCTGTATGAGAAGAAATATCTAGTGTTGTATCAAAGTATAATGCAGAGGATTCAGACACAGATAACCAATTCGAATGGCCGTTGGAACTGGAATCACTACAGCTTTTCAACTATGCCCAGAGAAGCCAATTTCGCTTCAGACTTCCTCGCTAATACTGTTAAGGTACTGGGAGATTGCATCATTACCAGGCCCAAGCCAAACAATTCAACCAGATCAACTTCCTCATTTGCTTAACCACATTCTGGGTAGGGATAGCAGCAGCAAAGGTTTCATCAAGATGGACCACCGGGCTTCAGTCCAGAGTTCTCTGTGTGCATTGAATTTTAAACAGGGAAGGATGAAATCCAATGAGGTTCTCCCTGAAAGTACAAAGTTGCAAGCAAAGAAATGAAATGAGTAACGGTTCCAGCTTCGTAAGTTTCTTTTCTATCATGTCTACCGTATTGTCCTCGTTACTAGAATGTAGTAGTATACTGTCCTTGGTTTTCTACATCTAGCTCAACAGTGGTGTTTCTACTAGTGATGTATGTCCTTTTCCACATGTATGTTGTGACTCCTAGAATGTTATGTTATTATAATGATTGTTAAAATGTTAAAATTTCTAAAAAAATACTGAGATGTTGATATTGAGCTATTTGTCCAATGTTAGTATAAAAAACAGTGAATAAGATACCTGGTAGACCCACAAAATCTTTGCCAGGCAAGTTGTGCATCTTGTTGCGATCGATTCAGATAAAAACTTCAAATATGCTGCTGCAAACTTGATAAATGACCATATTTCTGTCTTCGTTAATCCTTTGATGATAAACTGATCGTCCAGTGATTTAATAAAATAGGCGTTGCTCTTACCACCCTGAGATTAAGGGACCTTACGAACCCCTTTGCACATACTTCACCTTCCAAATGTACCATAGTCACTGAATGCCACTCTAACAAGCAACGCCTTGAGTGAACTGGAATCCAAGAGCTCCAAGAACCAGACATGGATAAAATGCTACTATCCATAGGCCCAAGATTTCTAAACGATTCAGAGGCTTCTGTTTCATCGAAAGAATGAAACGACTGAAGAAGATTCAATGAATCATAAACCACCCAGAGGCATACCAATCCAACCCGTGTTGTTGTTGAGTTATCTGCCTCTTTCACGGGATGATGAGATTCAGTGACCTCAGCCATACCCAGGTCTTCGAAAAGCTTTTCCAACTTTAACGACTTCATTTGAGTTTTGCCTTGGTTTAATGAATCTGCGGCCACTTCACCGTTAATTTCCAATATCGTACTCCCCTGGCATGTTTTTACTAGTCCATGCTGCATCAAGGTTCGCTACAATCGGAAACTGATCCTCTGAGATTGCCCTCCCACATGTATTTCAGTCTCCGAAGGATTGGTCGGGGCATTTGAACTTAAGCTTGATAAAAGATGTGGCCTGGACCCTGTGGTGTTATGATCTGGTGAGGAATCCACCTGCTCACCGTCTCCATCCAGCTTGCACTTTTTATCACTGGGAGAATCTTTACCACTTTGCTTGGAATTTGAGTTTGTTGATACAAGCTTCTTTGCACCACTTGCAGACTCCTCCATACATTTTTGTATAGACTCCTGATTGACCTCTATCTGTAACCATTCTGGATTTTCGTAGCTGAAATCAAGTTTTGAGGGTGGAAGGTATACTGAGTGAAGATCAGTCGATGCATATCGAAAGCAAGCGACCATCTTATTGAACCTGCAATCGTATAAAATAGTAGAACTGAGTGAATGTGGACAAGTGTGAAATAGTACCAAACTGTTCTTAACTCATAAGAAAAGCTATCATTTACCCAAGTTCTTTATTTACCCTTTAAACATAGGAGTATTTAAATAAGAGAATACCCTATCAAAGATCCCAACAGATGGGTATAGGCACTTTAGATGTGTTATGCTCAAGTTATGGATTGCACTGAAGTCTACAAGGCGCAGACAATATTCCGATAAATTAAGAAAGGTGAACTGTAATGAGTTGCAAAACTTACAGTGTCTTCGCCAATTTCTTTCCTCCCTGCCCAGCGCTCCCATGTGCTTCAAGGAATTTCTCCACGTGGAATGCTTTACAATAACCCGGCTTTTGAGTGGAAAGATGATCAATTGAAGGAACTATTTGTGCACCTGTGCAGCGTGCTACACGCTCTAACAAAGGCCTCTTGATATTGAGAACAAGAGATGTCTTTTTCAAAGAGGTATTCTTGAGTGAAACGTGAAACTGATTTCTACCAGTAAGACATTGGGATGATGAGCAACTATCTTTGCTACTGCCATCTTCAAATGATCTGTTTCCTATACAAAAAAAGTGAGACAATAAGAACAAAAATTCAAAGAAACAAAGGAAACCACAGTCCATGTCTATCAAATATGGATCTAAACATGTGTCTCGGTATCCAAATTCCAACATAGGTATGAAGTGTTAGACACAATATCTGCAGATACTGAATAATGCCCATATGACTAATCCATGAATTGTTTTGTTTGATTTTAATTGTATCTTTTACATATAGTGTTACATCTTCTGGATTATATTAAGATCAAAAAGATAGGAAATACAAAGATTCACGGTCTAAAAAAATTCAACGTCGATCAGGCCATCATCCTAGAGGCAAATGGGAACGTCAAAGAAAAATTTCGTCTCCATAATCCGTTTATATCAAAAAGATTGTATCACTTATCCTGATCAAAGGCATACATGCCCTATCAGATTCCAGCAAATGTGTTTAGGCATTTTAGATGTATTATGCTCAAGTTATGGATTGCATTGATTGAAGTCTAGAAGATCAAACACAGGTATGAAATGTTAGACACAATATCTTCAGATGCTGAGTACATGCCCATATCACTAATCCATGATGAAATGTTGGCTATATTAAGATCAAACAAAAAAAAAACTAACTGAAAGAAAAAGATATTTAATAATTTTAGAGGGTGTATTAAAAATCTTTCTATTATCCCACAAGTTAAACTGAGGAATGCTAGCAAAATGTAAATGGTAATAACCTGCTGCAATAGAGTATCAAAACTTGATAGACGATTAGACACCCATTGATACTCAAAAGCTCCGCCAAGGATAAGGAATCGGGGCTTCTCAATGTTTGAAGTCAACCGCCAGTTGGAAACATTTTTCTTACAAACAACTCCTTCAACAATACTGGAAGAAACATGGTAAAAGGTATGTCAGTGTCAAAAATTAAAACTGCACCAAAAAAATAAAACAGAAGTGCTGCTCATAGGTATTTGTGTATATCACCAAATGGGTACTTTTAAAAGAAAGATGCACATATGCCCACATGATATCATCCAAGATCAGTGGTGGAGTCAGGATTGAAGATACAAAAGGACCCCCAAAAAAAAAAAGTCTCATTGGGTGGCGGCAAAAAAAAGGGCAAATCTAGGGGGATTTTGATTGATAACATCTACAACCTTTAGGAGCTATTTGGCGAGTACGCTTAAAAGACCATCTTGTAGAGATCCTAGGATAAATGATTGTCATCTGGCCTAAGGTTACATTCATATGTAATATATGATATATTTTACAATTTCACCTAAAAATCATGGAAATTTTAGTAAATGAATACAGTACAAAACATGGTATGAAGAAGAGTACACTGACCTGTTGTTGTTTCCAGTGTGGAATAAGTTCATCAAATGCTCTTGCTTGGTTCAAAAAGATTCCCAGATAAGATAAGATATTTGCACCAACTTGAGCACCGTTTTCAACAACACAAATAAGCTAAGTATTTTATTCCCTGCCAGAACTGGAAATCGCAGTGTTGGTTTCAAGTTCGCTATTACATAATTCATAACCAAGACATAACACTGCCATGTGGCTGTGCCTCCACTAAGAAGAATGTACAATATCACATCAACACTCCAGATATCAGCCTTCTGCTCCGTAATGCCATCAAACTACTTCAGCAGCCACATGATATGCACTACCATCGATTCAAGGTATTTAAATACTTCCCCTGCACCAAATTTTAAGACCATGAAAGTTAGTATCGCTAATGACCAACCTAGAGTTGCAAAATACTTTATTCCGTAATACCAGGTGCCCTACTTAAGCTCGCTACAGAAATATAGCTGAATGTCTACTTCAAGTTCAGGGACATTTCTAGAGCTCAAAATTCATGTTTTCAGTTATGTAAAAAAGATAAATTAGGCAATGGCAGAAGCAATTGACATCATTATGCGCTACTGAAATATGTTTAAACAGTCCCCCAATGAAGCAAAGAAATGCACTTAAACACCGATGAGCACTAAGCATTAAGAAATCTCCTCTTCAGACTCCAGCTAAGACCTCAGATTAGAGAAGCCGCTCAAATCCTACACACACAGGTTGGTGCTCAGGTGCTTTCTAGTCAGTTTGGCATCAAATGTATTTTTACAATTCACACTTAGTGTCTGAAATGTTAATTCTCATTTACATTTTTTCATCACTTTAAAGGCGTTCTACTACATTCAAATCAAGTACATAAGCTCATCGACTAATGTCTACTCCGAATTGTTTCATAAAATTGTAACACAAACTCTACCAGGAACATCTCAGAATCCAAAATCAAAATTCACATCAACATACATATCAAAAATTACCACAGATCAAATTCATACCTGACAAACCAAAAATCAGTAGCCTTTTAAGTGGGGAATCTTCACACTACCAATCAAATTTGATAATTTTAAAATTCATCTTAAATTTATCAGATTGAGCTTCACATATCACACGATCTTCTTCGTAAACACAGATTTAAATTCATTTGTATTTCCAGTCAAACGATCTGTATTTGTCTTCTAACATCTTCTTTATTCATCAATCAATTTTCATTTGACTATCATTGATTTACAAGCATATTTCTCCTTTGGGATGTGTGACTAATCACTAATGGTGCAGCTGGTTTTTGTGATCTGATAGGCGTACGTTGGGATCGAGTAATCCTCCTGGGGTATTGATCTGGAGTCTGTATGGTTTTCTCCATTTCAGACGGCGGCGGCGTTGGAAAAAAAACTGAGTGAGAAGAAGATGAAATGAAGAGGATAAGTCAACCAGGAGATAGAGAGTAAAGTAGCCGTAGATCTAAACGACGAGATGAACTTACAAATTACTTAGTTGCCCCTTACAAAACCGTTCCTCACTGGGCTGCTGAAGCTGCGAGGGTTAGGTCTTGGCCCATGTTTTGCCATTCTCAACGGCACATCGACCCCAATCAATCAAGGGATATTTAATGGTTGGTACCCAGCAAATGACCAACACCTAGCTTTGGTACCTAACATTTGAAATATTATCGGTTGGTACCTTCACACGTCATTGACTGTCGAATCAAGCCGTGGACCAAACTGTCCGTCACCTTTAGAATTAAAATTATTAATAGACATTAATTACATAACGATGTTAAATCACAGTTAGCATGTGCGTTTCCAAAAAAATGTGTGACCATATTTGATTCCATCTAACGGTTACTAAAAGGTTAATCCAACGGCTAGAATTAACTTGGTCAAAAAAATAGCCGTACTTCCTCTCAACCACCATTATCTTCTTCCTCCTCCCCTCTTGCCGCTGCAACTCTTCCATAACAATTTTCCCTTCATTTTTTTTTTGTTTTATTATCGAAGAAGACAGAACATAAGAAGTGGGCTCCTTTTGTTGTATCAATCCTATACAAAATTCCAATGATTGTTGTTTATACATTCCCATCCATACTCTCCTGCTCCTACTTTTTTGTGTGTTTTAAGCTCCCAGGTATAACTTTGCCTTGCACCGTTATCAAGAGAAAAAGAGGATTTAAGTAGGAAAACAAACGTGGTTACTGGTTTTACTGAAATTGGTGATTCAATCAACGGATTTGGGGGGTTTGTTTGGTCGGAAGGTGGCGTTGAAGGTGTAAATGATTGTTGGTGTTGGTGGCTATTTGGCGCTTTACAGACCATGAATAAAGTTGGAATCAAGTCCATGAACTAATGATTATGGAAACACTGGATGTCATAGAGACATGTAATGGAAGATGGTTAAAAGTGGTTCGATCAATGGAAATTTCAACGATTAGCATTTCATTTATTATCAATAGCATCAAATGGATTTTGGGGCTTCTAGATGTGAAAAGAAATTGGGCTTAATTGGAAATTCTATAAAGAGAAGGCTTAATTATTGGAACTATAATTCGAATGGAGATGGAGTCTTGGCATTTTATTGATGTTTAACAGCCACAAAAATACGAAATGTATGGTGTTATTGAACTGAAATTTAGGGGGGAATAACAAGAAATGTTGTGGCCTGAAATTGGGGTACTGGATTCGTTTCGAGAGAAAAATCACTTGAGAGAAATGATGTTGATCTAGGACTCGAGCGACATCAATCAGGTTATGAGTGGACCGGTTACCGTTGTGAGCAGCTGTTTATGCCGAGAGATAATTGGATAAAATGAAACTTCATTATAAACTTTTAACAAACAGGTTGTAGGCGAGTTTTGTTAAAATGAAACTTCATTATAACCGGACGTAAGGATAATTCAAGTCAATGTTAGCATTTGTAAGGGCATATATGTAACACCACCACTTCAGTTACGGATGTGTTGTCTTAGTCGAGTCAACGGTTTGACTTAACTGGTCAAGGTACCAACCGATAATATTTCAAATGTTGGGTACCAAAGCTAGGTGTTGGTCATTTGCTGGGTACCAACCGTTAAATATCCCATCAATCAAATACATTAGAACCTCTGTATATTAATATTCTTTTCTCGGTAATGAATAAAATTATCAATATATATATGGAGGTTGTTGATATAAGGAGGCCGAAAACCGTAAGATTTTATAAGTCAATTTCACAAGTCGCGATTATGTTTTGTATCGGTATATGGAGGTTATTAATATGTGGAGGTTATTAATACATGTTTTGTATCACTATCATGTTTTGTTCTTTTTTTTTCCTACTATTACATTTCATACTCACTTTTGAAATCCTTTACTTTCGTGAACCAGTGCGTTATTTGATCAGTTTTTTTCAAGGAGCATCACAACCACAACTTTTTTTAGATATGATCATGATTGAGTTTCGCAGTTTCGATGGAGTGAGATAAAAAAAGGGTGAAAATTCAACCCACCTATACATGGATCGCCATACCGGGTATCGGTACCGGTACTTACTTATATTATATATTACAGACATAGTACATTGGTGTTTGTACCAAAAAATACTTTTATGCACAAAACACGATTGATTTGATAATGATGATATGAAATCAGGGTTAGAAAACGAACAGAAGATAAATAAAGGTGACACGAGATCAACGTTGTTCGGTGAATTATGCCTACATCCACGTTTGAATCCGCTTGGTGAGAGGTGTTTTATTGATTAGCATAATACAATAATTTTCCTCGGGTTAGCTAACCTAGAAATGAGGGAGGACCTATGGATAATTTTATATGTACAGTTGTACACTACCCATACAAGATTGGACCCAAAAAAATTTAGATTCCAAATGATAATAAATCTGAACCCAATTTGATAACATGTTCCTCTTATTAAACTCTAGATTCCTACACTATTTTGATCAAATTAATCACTTGTTATTGAGAGTCCTCCCCAAATCCATGCAATGGCTTTACAACAACCGATTATATGGAAAAGTGGAAATTTGTTATTCAATCCACGAAACTGTAACTTTGTGTAAACCTATAGGCCGGCGTGTGTAAATATTTTCCCTTCTCAATAAAATCCTAATAATCTTCCGCCTTTAGGGGGAAAAAAAAGTCTAAAGCACAGATTTACATAGAAAGAACATTATCAGTATTAAAGCATCTCCAATTCTTGGGGTCAAGATTATCCTATGTAGAAATCTTATTAACACCTTTTTAACAGATAAAAACAAATAATCAAAGGAAACAATTTTCATATAAAGTTATCTCAAATCTCCAAGTCCTACTCTAACAATTTTTTTTCTCGAAATTTAGAAGAAATAAACGATGGTGTGTACTTATGACCCAACGTCATAGAAAAGGTGTAATCTAACTTTCTCATTAATCTCCACTTAGACACATTAGCATTTTTCATAGGTATCACATTATTTTAAGACATTGACCGAGATGCTCTTTGTCTTTTAAGTTTATCCCGTCAATCAAATAAGGGACCAGCCATTTCATCAAAATCAACTTTTTACTATACGCAATTTTTGACATTAAACAAACATGAAAAATTACATATAATATTTTTTTTACCTAAACCCTTCCTGTTCAATATTATTTTTTAAGAATATCTCATTTTAAAAAACTGGAAGGGAGTCTAGTCACCAGTTGGGCACCAACATCTTTATGAATGACAATGCATAGTCTATGAAAAAATAAATTACATTTCTTTGCACTAACATCAAACCTAAAAAAATGATTATGCAGCCTCTTCATAAGATCTACCATATCCTCACCAAGCTCCCCAAATGTCATGAAAGCTAAGGTACCAAATATGACAAATTACATATGAGTGGGCCTGCAAGTAAATTGTGTGTTAGAAACATTGTTTCGATGATCATGTGAAGGGGAAATCATTCATTTTGAATGTTAGAATATCGCAAATGAAGGGCAAATGATGGGAAACTAATAATAAATAGAGGTGAATTTAAGTATCCTATGGAGATTTACTTGCTTTCACCATTCTCAGGATGTTCAATTATTTTCACTATTCTTGAGATGCCGAAGAAAATTGACTTAATCTTCACTGTAAAGGGGACATCATTTGTTTGGAATGTTAAATAGTTAAAAACATCGCAAACAAAAAAGGTAACCCATGAACATGAACATAACTCATAATAAATATGGGTGAATTTCATTGTTATTTCATGAATATTTGCTTGCTTTCCCTACTCTTGAGATGTCGGAGAATTGAATCAATCTTCCCTCGATATTAAATTACATTCTCTCCAGGGATTCGTTCATTGGCTACGTCAAGTTCCATGATGTAACTAAGGTTTCGCGGCGCCAATAACAAAAGTTAGCTTTTTGCTTGCCAGAAATTGTCATTTAGAAATTTGGAATTCCTAAATGGTGCATGTCTAGTAATGGGAAGATTTGTATATGCAAGTGGTATTGTTCTTCAATATTCAACTCCCCATCTGTTTATTCTTTGCGTTGTACTACTGTATTGATATTCCTAAGATTTGTAGTTATGGTTCCTAAGATACATTATTGCACTATATGATCATGTCTTGGCTTTATGTGTGTATATGATTATGCACTAACATCCCATGTTCCATGATAAAAAGTTAGTCCAGCAAAGTGGGGGCAGAGAACTCTCTAGATAACTCGGGCGATCAAATCGGACTGACCCGGAATTTCTCTTATGATCAATTCTTGATATTGATTCTCAATATGTTTCTTTCTTGTTAATGTATTAGATTCGCTTAACTCTGAATTCTCTTTATTAACTGTTTTAATGGATTATTTTTTTTTACTCTCTAGGTTTCGGCTATTACGTGCTTGGGGGTTGCTAGACTGTGGAGTGGTTTTGCCCAATAGTTCCAGTAATCCCTGTTAAAGTTCTGATTATACTTCTGATTTATGGCTCCACTTTTGATGTTATTCTTGCACGCGAGGGTTATTTCAAAAATCTTTTGGATTAATCTGATTATATTATTCTCTTACACTCTGTGGTATTTCAAGACAGCCAACTGCTATTTACTCTAAACATTAATTTATTGGGATGTAAGGAAATTTCCACCAGGTGTTTAACATTCAATCACTATGGTTGCGATAGGTTTTATTTTATATTTACTTTGTACCTCGTTCTCTTCTCCCATTTGTTTTCATATTCCTTGTGCTTTTCTATCATGGAACCTGAGTTGATGCAAGTTCAAACAAGAATGGAGAATACTTCGATATCCGATAGACTTAGAGCTCTAAAAGTTCCGCAACTTTCAACTGAGGATTTGATTTTGGGGGTTGATCAGTTTAAGTTCAGTTTTCTGGGTAAGCCTTATTCAACCAAGACATATACAGTTAGTGAAATAGACAAGCAAATCAAGCAGCTTTGGACCAAAAGTAAAGATATTTTTATCAAAAAAGAGGAAAATGATTGTTATCTCATAAAGTTCCATACCCAATAGGAATATGATATTGTTCTAAAGTTTCGTCCTTCGTTTTTAGAGGGAGATCTACTTTTCCTTGAACCCTGGAATCCCAAAATCCCAAGATCAGCAGTAGATTTATCAAAACAGATTTTGTGGCTACGTCTTTAAAACATGCAGCCAAGTTTTGCTAATCCATCTATTGTTAACAATATTGCATCTTCAATGGGAGAAGTAAAAGCATTGGATCCTCCAGATTGTATTGTGCAAAAAGGAAAAGTTCAAAAGCTTTGGTTCTTATAGATGTCAGAGATCCACTTCGTCGAGGTTTTTGGATGAAGAATGCAGTGGGAGAGGATGTTTGGATAAGGCTCTTTTATGAAAAACAACCGTTTAATCTTTGTGAATAATGTTATACTATTGATCGCAAAGAGATGGAATGTGAGACTATCGCGGTTTATCTTCTTCAGCTGCAGCAAGGATAACTGTCTTCTACATCTATTTATTATCCTCCCTCATGGACTAACCCAGATATGAGAGGAGTTAAGGAAACAAACTCTTCAAATATTCAAGATCAGCAAGAACCAGAAATCCGACATGCATTAACTGATGCGGTAGATCCTGGACATGCAAGTGTGCCTCAACAATCGGTTCAAATTCATCATGTTGATGTGGATGTGGTTAATCGTCCTACTTGCATGCATGAAGAAGATCCATATGCCACTCCTGAAAAACTTAATATTCCTTTGTCCTCTTCTGTTTCAGCTGCAACACTGGAACGTAATGATCAAGGTAGGCTTCAAGGTAATTTTAATAATTTTATTGATAAAGAGGAACTGGTCCACAGACATGGTAAGAGAATCAGAATTGAAGAAGGCCAAGATAGTGACTCAGGGCAGTCAAATTTGTTAGGTAAGAATGTGTCTGAGAAGAATGTGGAGCACCAAATCCAAGTTTTTAAATCATCCATGGGTTTAGGAAGTGGGTTTGGGTCACATATGGATATTTTAAAATCATATATTGCTTTAGGTGAACTGGATCTCTCTTTTGATGATTTCAATGTTGAAAATATTGATCCTGATAGTTCTCAGTCATCTAAAGTGTTTTCAAAATCACTTCAAGCTCTTGTATCCCATTTTGAGGAAAATATGTCGAGCCATACTTCCGAAGATGCCAATGTTGATTACTCATGAAATGAGCATGTTAGTTTGGATTTCAATTCTCCATCCCCTAATTCATTTACATCGTTTCATGGGACTGTTTCAGAGAAAAACCAATCCAAAAGGCTCAAGGAAACAACACCAAGCACGCAGTGTCTGGATTATCAATTGGTTAATCAGGAAGGATTGTTGAAAGGTGATTGACTAAGCTAGGCTGTTCTTCGGGAATATAAGTACGTATTATCAATTGGTTCATGTTCACCTTGATTATTATCAAAAGACAGAACAAAACCTAGGGTTTTTCCGTGGGAGACATATTTATCCTTTTGATAGACTTTTCTGTGTGGGACAGATTTGTTTATTATTAAGTCTGTGATTTTGGGTTGTAGCAACTCTTAGTTGTGGGTGAGATTAGCTAAGGGAATCAAGTACGCAGTGTCCTGCTGGGATCAGAGGCGTAGGAGTACAATTGTACCTTGGATCGGTGGGAGACTGATTGGGGTTCAACTATAGTTCAGTCCGAAGTTAGCTTGTAGTAGGCTAGTGTCTGTAGCGACTTAATACAGTGTGTATTCAATCTGGACTAGGTCTCGGGTTTTTTTGCATTTGCGGTTTCCTCATTAACAAAACTTCTGGTGTCTTTGTTATTTCTTTTACGCAATATATTTTATATATAATTGAAATAATACATGTTGTGCGTTAAGATCATCAATTGGAAATCCAATCTTTGGTTGTTGATTGATATTGATTGATCCTTGGATATTGGTCTTTGGTACCGTCCAAGTTATCTCTATTTGATAAAGACTCGCAGATTTCTATTTGCTTGAGTAAAGATCAAATCGAGAGATTGAGATATAAACTCTTTGATATATCTTTTTATTGATTGAGTTTGACTATCTAGTTGATTCTCATAAAAAGTATATTGGAGTTTGTCCATACAAATTGCTAAGAGAAAAATATTGGGTGGTGTTGTTAGACCCTCGCCTTTTCAGACCTTCTCCTTTTCATGCTAACAATAAGTAAAGAATGTAACCACTTTCAAGTCAATGGAAAGAATCACTTTTTGAAGATAAGTAAATACTCCCAAAATACAAATATTAGTTGTTTCAAAAGATCCAACCCCATCCCAAAATGTAAAAAGAAATCTATAAATAGATTTATAAAACAATAATGAATACAAGAGAGTTCATTATCAATTCCCACCTCTTTTGATGACAAGCCTCGCATACCTTGAGATCCATAATCCACTGGTTCATCCTTTGAATCGATCGTTATTAATACAGATTAACTGTTAATCACACAAGCACTCTATAAATTAGCCAAAAGGCTCATAACATAATCTCATACAATTCTCTAGTTATAGGCTAAGCGAACTATCTAATGGTTCTAAGCCCATCTATAGATTTATACTTCTTCATTCTCTATCTTTAGCAAAGTTAAGGTTTACTAATTCAATTAGGTTGGTTCAATAGTCCATTAAATAAGTCTTATAATTATCTACAACTCGGCAGAAGGAACCAAAGGCTAACTCAGACCATAAGAGGTCCAAATCCTCAAACTAAGGAAACATGGCACTAAGCCCAAGCCCATTAGGCCTGAACTGGCACGACCCAATAATCTAAGGCCTAATCCAAAAGGGTCAATTAACGGTCAAACTAACGGTCAAATAGTTCAACTAACAGTCAACATCTAGTCAAATGTCAAAGTCCATGGTAAAAGGTCAAGGTCAAGTCAACTGAGTCAAGTCTGGTTAATGAGTTAACTCAGGGTTAGACTGATTCATCTCAGTCAGATATCCCAAGTCAGCTAAGAACAAAGTCAGACAGCCAATCTGACTAGGATGACTAATAAGCCAAATGCCTAAGCCAAACTTCTAATGCATAATTATCATGCAACACATCATATAACTCAAATCAAACCCTAATACATACTTCATTGTTTTCTAAACAACATCATCTTATTACAACACTAATATGATCACTTCAACTAAGCCTCAATATCAGTTCAACATCAACTTTTTTATAGTTTCTAAACCTCCACCAGTTACAGCTCAACCTCTTCTTTACAGGTTTAATGATTCTTCAGATTCATCACTACTAGGTTCAAAACTAATCTAAACTACATCACAGCTTCATTCCATAATCATCTCAATTCTCTTGCACCTGTAACATAATAACTTCTCCATTTTATGATCAGTTCACAACACTACCACCATTACAGATTCGATACTGTCATCTTCATCAGTTCAGTTGTATAAGTCGATGACAACAACAATACATTCTTCTTCATTTCAAACTTAAGTCACATAACCTCTCATTCAACTGAGTTCAGTTCAACACATTCACTACCATGATATTTTCCTTATACTCGACTACACTCTTAGAGTATTGACCCCAATCTCAAACCCTGAGATTCTTATTTGTAACTTCATGTATTCCACATCAGCATCACTTACATCCCATTCTCAACACAGACAACTACGCAACAAAACCATCCACAATAGAACATCACTTCATAATGCATTTGCATTTCATATACAAGAATATCTTTCAATTCCTCATTCTTTAACATATCCACAACCTCAATTAAGACCATTACCATCATTACAAATACCTAACATTCATCTGGAACATTACTAAAAACTCAACTCTACCAACATCATCATTATCAGTTCAACTTCAAAATAAGAAGCTAAGCATACCTCTAAACTGACCACCAACACCAATTACAATCATCTTCAACAGTTTCCTATAACTAAAAAAAAAATCATCTTCAACAGTTCCCTAAAATTGTAAACTTGATGTACCATATTGGTTAATTAATGTATTTCTAACCTTTTCATAAAAAAAAAAATTGTAACGGAAGTACATGAATAGTCTACTTCAAATATTAGTTTTCCTCCTTAAAACAATAAGAATAAATCCTTACAAGGAGTAAACTAAAAATATAGATACTTATCTGTTGTCGTTGAGTGAGCCCTCATAGGTTTTCAGACCTTTGAGTTTTCCTTCAACAACGTCCATGAACTCAGCTGGGAAAATTTCCTCACTAAGAAATTCATTGACCACATTTATGAATATGATGACAACTTCCTCCTTAAAACAATAAGAATAAATCCATACAAGGAGTAAACTAAAAATAGAGATACTTATCTATTGTCGTTGAGTGAGCCCTCATAAGTTTTCAGACCTTTGAGTTTTCCTTCAACAACGTCCATGAACTCAGCTGGGAAAATTTCCTCACTAAGAAGTTCATTGACCACATTTATGAAGATGATGACAACCTTTTCTCTATGTCTTAATTTGTTGCAGTGTACTTAGAGAAGTTGGAGTCCCTCATGGACCAAGGCTTCTAATACTTGACCACATTGAAAGGTGTTGATCGCTACTCACAAATTTATTTTTCTTGGCATGAAAAATGTGAATTTAAGTTTGGCTATTTAACATCCCTCACCAGACCTTTTCACCACTCTATCTTGTACAAGGCCTACGGGTATAAATATAGAGCCACGCCTCGCGAAGACTGTCATACATTATTTTTGAACCCTATTTTGGGGCAGACCCATTAATTTTGGGGCATACACCATTAGCAGGCATCCAACACCAATTTATAAGGGCTGCCCTAAATCTTGTTAAGTTACTATAATACCCCTGACTAGTTTAAATTACAATACTACCCTTCCACCTAATTAAATTCTAATCCTAAAACAATCCCACTAATTAACCAACCAACCACTAATTAACCATTACCAACTAATTAACCCATCCTAAATTCTAATCTTAAAACCTTTACTTAACCAAAAAATAAATAAATTAAGTTTTAAAAACCCAAAACCCTTTTCTCTCCCTCTTCTTCTCATCTTCTTCTCCAATTTTTTTGAAAATTTCTTCGATTAAGTTCTCGATTAAACACATACATGGCACCTCGTGTTAAGCAATGCCCTAGAAATACGGTGCCGAATCCTTCTCTAGCTTCCGTAGCATCTCAATCTAGGGATTTTGAAAAAGATGGAGATGAAGTGGATACCGGATCGATTGGTGTTGGAGAGAGAGAAATAAAGGATGAATCTTTAAAATTGCACATATATAGAAAGGTATTTCCCACAAACCCATTGTTTATTTTTGCGTATTTCGTTGATTTATGACCTGAAATCGATGATTCGTCTAGGTTTTTGTGAGTATCAGGTTCATGTTCGGCGAAATGTTTCTGCTAGATTTATGAACATGGATATGTTTATATGGTGCATCAATGTTTTTTTTTACACGGATGAAGAATCTATAATCAGCTACTGAAAATAGTTCGAACCAATAATTAATATATTAGTGAGGGTGTTTTTATGAAATATTTTGAAAATTGTATTAGCCGAACCTTGGTAGACTTACTTCTGGGTACATTGTTCGGCTTATTGTGATATAGTTCGAATGTGCCGAACCTTTCTCTGACAAAGGCTAAAACTGTTGTGCATTTTATTCGGCTCATATTGATAAAAATCGTATGTGTTAGAACTTTAAACTATTTTATGGCCAATAGGTTCCTCTAAAGTTGTCCAGTTATAGGTGAGTTATGAAAATGTGTGGTAGAATGATATTTATTTAATTTGAAAAACTAATTAAGGTTTGTCATTTGTTTTAGAACCCATCCTGGAAAATTCAAGGACAAGCTTAAAAGGAGAACAATGGAAGTGACTCCTTCTAACTCAAAAACTCTTAAACCTCGAGGTGGTGGAACAAAGAACTTACATGCAGGCAAAAGGGGAATTGACACGACTTGCTCTTTGCCCGTAGAACAAGAGGATCACAATGATGAAGAAGAAGGTGAGGAAGGTCAAGAAGAAGAAGAACTAGAACAAGAACAAGGACAAGAGAAAGTTGTTAAATCAAGGGAGACAGGTAAGCACATTCCTCATCCGGATAATGTTATACATCCTCGCAGTGATGGTTTGCCCCATGGTCTCCCTGAAGATGGTGGAAGAGTGTTGATTGGCTACAAGGAGTCATGGGCCAAGAGAATTTACAAGACTTCGGATCACAGGGATGCAGTCCGCGTACTTAGACACCAAACCGCTGCACACTGGGATATTTTCAAAGAGGCTCCTGAGGTGGTGGCTTTAGTACAAGGCTCTGGTTTATGGCCTGCTATTTTCTATGCACAAGAGGAATTTAATGGAGTTACAAACTCAGCCTTTTGTGAGAGATTATGTCCGGATACTTACACATTTCATCTCCCCTTTGGCGAGATGTCAATTACTCCAGATGATGCACAGAAGATTAGTGGTCTTAGAACGCATGGGAAAAATGTGTACTCATCGGTTTATGAAATGACTTGGGATGAGTTGTATGCACTTGCTGAGGAAACACTTGTTTGGAAAAAAGACAAAACAGAATTGGAGTTTGCCTGCGCTGCTAAAGAGGTGAAGTTTATGGATTCTAGCACAAAGAAGTTGAAGAAAATCAAGTTGACCGCTTTGAAAAAGTGTTTTGGAGACACAAAGGAGAAAATTTCAAAGGGGGAGTTGGTTATGGAAGAGGTCACAGCTAATCGCACTGCTACCGTGTATTTGTTGTATACTTTAGGAAGTGTTATATTTCCCGATAACAATGGGAACAAGGTTAATGCTCAATACCTCCAATTGTTAAGGGATTTGAAAAGCTTCCACAAGTACTCTTGGGGAACCGCGGCCCTTTCTTTCCTATTTGAGCAACTTGGAACTGCATCTAGGTTAACAAGTAGAAACATTGGAGGTTATTTTACAATGCTTCAGGTAAGTTTACACATTGTAGTTCCATTTTCAAGAAAAACTCGGCTTTCAATTTTTTTTTTGAGTATGCCGAACCTATTTTTAAAATGGTTCGGTTGTTTCGAATTTAATTTACTTAGCCGAACTTAGTTGGTTCGGCTTTATTTTTTTTTTGAAAATAAGCCGAACTTGCTTTTGTTTCCCAAAGTTTACAACCTCCATGATCCAATTCTACTGATCCTAATAAATAAGTTTTGTGTTTTGTTTTTTATATTGTTGGTGTAGGTATGGATATATGACCATTTTCCGGATTTGAATTTAATATGAGAAATGGGTAGACACATTCCCTACCTCGGGTAAATGGAGTTTCAAGGAAAATAAGAAGAGGAATAAAAAGGAAATCTTGATAGCTTTGAGAGAAAAGTTAGACTCTTTGACTGTTGAACAAGTTGTATTTCAACCATACAAAAAGGATGAAGAAGATGATGAAGTTGTTGAGGATGAGGATATGCCATTGGGGATGTACTATGGGCCATTGTTTTATCCCGAAGGATTTACAGTGTTTGATCCCCGTAGAGTACTCCGTCAATATGGATTTATCCAAACGATTCCGGTGCTAGAGGAATCAAAGTTCAAGTTGTTGCCAAAGTGTTCTAAGGGAACAAAGAGTACGGAAAGTTCATGGAATGCCGAATATGATCTCGATCCTACCATTGATTGTTGGAATAAATTGGAAGATAAAAAATTAAGTTGGGTTGACTTAGAAGAGTTGCATGAGGATCCTTGTGAAGTTGACCCGGCTTATATAGATTGGTATAACCAAATTTCATATCCTTTAATCATTAATAGGGAAAGTCAAGCTTTGGTAGACGGTAAGAGGGGAAAGCAAACACAAAAGGAAGTCAATCCGAAGACGAGGAAGAACACAAAGGGCATGGTTGAAGATGTTTCGAAGTCTTACCAAACTATGGTATATTGAGTGCATACTTTTAAACTTGTTTTCACTATTTTGGTCTATTGTTGCTTATATGTTTTAACTAAATTTTATTAGATGGCTGGGGGTAACGACGTGTTGAAGGCTATGAAGAAGAAAATTGATTGCAATGTGGATATGGCGGTGGAAGAGAAAGAATATATGTATAGTCGTTGGGATGGAGTAATCAACAAAGGTGAAGGTGCGAGTGGAAGGGGTGCTAAAAAAGGTCGTGGTGGTGAAAGAGGCGGTCGTGCTCAATAGATGATCATGTTCAAATTGACACTAGGTGTTAATGGTTTTGTTTTTAAGTAATGTTTGATTTTTGCACAATTTTATTTACTTGAAGAAAACAATGTTATGTGTATGGTTTTAGATACAATGTTTTGATGTTTAACTACAATGTTATGCTTTTATGTTTAAGTGAAATTCTAAGCTCTGAGTGCACTGCGATATGCAAGTTACAGTCCCAAGTTCGGCTTATTAATATGTTATACGTATTAGCCGAACCTGATACTGACCTTCAACAGTTTGGTTAGTTAAAATCTCGGCTTATAAATGTTTATCGAGTATCTGCCGAACCTTATACTGTGACACTCCATTATTCTCTCAAGAGTAAGTTCGGCAGTAAGTTCCATCTTAGTAAATAGCTGAACCAAATAGCAAAGTATTAGAATTCTCTAGAAACTTGTAAATTACTATACTACCCCTAAGTTGATATAAAAGCAAAAAAAAATCTCTTTGGGGTCAAAGCATAAGGAACATCGAAAGTTCAAGGCACAAATGATATTATTTTTTCCATCAAATCCACTTCCTTCATTATAAATTCAAGGCACAAATGAGAGACCATATGGGTTAGTCCCCGAATCCACTTATCATCCGGAAATTCATCATGCTTCATCATTAGTTTTTTTTCTTCGAATAACGCTCTAATTCTTATAACGTCACTCATGAAATAGTCTTCCATTGCGTCAAAAACCGTGATGAACGTGTCCACGCACCCAAATAGATTCTTCTTCAAATGATAGTGAGCCGACTCTACCATACTTGTAGCTTGTTTGTCGAAGTGCTTGTGGCGTTTTTTAAATGCACTAACAAATCTATGTGCGTTCGTATCCAAAAATTGCTTCCGTAAATATATAATGATTTTCGGGTATTTGACGCCCCAATTCGCAATGAGCTTTGCAACATTTTCTTCAAACACTTCTTCGGTGATGGACCAAGTCAAAGCTTCCCAATCATTGTGGAAATATGCCCACATCCTTTCATTAGACTCATATGCTTCCTTGAATTCTTTCTTCTTCACTTCTCGTTATCCATCCGATAATGTAGCAATCTTCTCTAGCTCTTTCAACTTGAGCGGTTGGATTATCCCTTGGAATTTCTTCCTAACATTATTCCATACATGAAAGGTACAGAGAAAGTTTTGCGCGTTCGGAAATACCTTCCTTATAGCAAACATCAATGCCGCCTCTTGGTCGGTTACCATGACCTTTGGAAGAGCATCCTCCCGGAAGATTAACTTCACTTGTTTCAATGTCCACACATAGCTTTCTTTCAACTCATCATGCAAAAAACAAAAAACAACGGTGAAATGTGACTTGGTTGACGTATGACCAACAACGTTCATCAAGGGAATTTCATACTTATTGGTCTTGTAAGTGCAATCCAATACGAGAACTTGTGGGAATCATAACGCCAACTTTACGCATTCCGGATGCGCAATAAAAAGGTGTGTCACATGGCCGAATTCATCTAATTTCTTTTGGAAAGCATAGTTCTTCTTTTGCGCCAACCACAATAATTGTTGCATCACCAACCTACCTTGCAAATCCTTTCTTCTCAAAGTACTTCTCGCGTTATAGATTTGTTGCAACGTAGTCTTGTTATTCTTATCATCCGCCTTCAACTTGCTAAGAATTTTAGAGGGAGGCATTCGTGCTTGTGTCATTTTATCTACCTCCGCATATTCATGAGGTTTGAGTCGTCCGGCTCTATAATGTCCATGAAGATCCTTTGGACGTGGGTGATTATGACGACAATCCATATCTTTATTCATTGTGAAAATTTCTTCATCTGCGTTCCAATTTAAGACGATCTTGAAAGGACAATTTATCTTCCTTGTTTTAGTCTTATATTTTTTCCCGGTCTTCCAAACATATGGCTTATCTTTTTTATTCTTGCTTACTTTCTTCCCGCCCCTCTCACAAACCATCTCAACTCGCTTCTTTCGGCTTTGTCTACCTTTACCTAGGACGCAATTGATTTTCCAAGCATGTTCCTCAACCCATTTAACAGCTTCTTCTTTGGTTTTCTACGTCTACATATCACAAGTACAAAACTTTAGTTTTATTAATTATTTTGCATACAACATACTTGAAAATTAATAAAAAAATAAACTACGTTTTTTACATACCAAGTCAGTTTGGAAGTGATCTCTAGTATCTTCATGAATTACATCAACAGGCGGGGGTTGATCCTCCATAGTTTCCATTTCAGAAACAATCTACAACAATATCGCACAGGTTTTGGGTAAGGTTCGGCTAAAACGAACATCAATATGAAAGCCGAACTCATGGTTCGGCTGATTTGTGTTTCACTTATAAAGCCGGACTACATGTCAAACAAGGATTCGGCCTAGTTGGGACTAATCTTATAAGCCGAACCATAACACTTAAAATTTCTAAAAAATTCTAAAAACATAAATTTATATTCGGCTGTAGAACGAGTAAGCCGAACATTACACTATAACTCGTATGTTTTTTAAGATATAGTTTGGCTACAATGTTTATGTAACGACCCTCAAGTTCGTCAACGCTATTAGACCAGTCAAGATACGAATTAGCCGATAATAACTCTATTAGTTTAACACGAACGCTAATTAATATGAATAAATTTAATAACGATTTAGATACGAAATTTGTACCCTTGGATATATCTCGATAAGTTATGCGGAATGGACTATTCGAGCGTGTCATTCGAATACCAGATGAAGAAGATATCATCGGATGGGTATGAACGACAGATTAATTATGATGCAGTTTAGCCGCCTTGGCTGCCCTTATCATTTGGACGGGTGCCTTTAGCAATTTTGGTCGGCCTTGTCCCTAGACGATCGAGAGGATAACTCTTATTCTCTTTTCTTCATCTTCTTCATTCCTCTTTCTTCTTATCTTTATTTCTTCTGTTCTTATTCTCTGTGAGTTGGAGAGGAATCGAATGGAAGTTTTGTGATCGGTAGAAGGTGGAGAAGATCATGGGTTAGTTTTTGGTGGTGAGGTGGTTGACTGTAGTTGATTCTTATCCGAGGGAATAGGTGAATTAGAGAATGAGAAACTAGGGTTTCTGGAGATAAAATCGATTGAAGATTTATGTGTTATTAAAGATGAAATTAGTGTTACGGTTGATTAAAGAACAAATGGTTATTGTTTAATTGAATTTTGGAAGTGGGTTTGATGGAGAATTGAAAGGTTAGGGTTTCTGAAGACAATGAAATTGATTAAGGGAGTTTGGCGAAATTGAATATGAAAATGGATGATTAAGGATGGGTTTAATAAGAGGTTCTGAAGAAGAAGAAGATTAAGTTAAGTTTGTTGAAGTTAGGGTTTGGTTATGTTCTAATGAAGATTTGGGAATTAGAATTAGGGTTCCTGTTTTTGATTAAATCTATGAATTCAATTTGAAGAAGATGAGTTCAGTGGTAAGGTTCAAACAAGATGCAGATAATTGAGGTAATTGTCTTACCCTGTAATTTTAGTAAGATTATTATTTGGTTGTTTTGGTTCAATTCGATGTTGTTGATTTTGAATGGACTCTAGTTTTAGATTAAAAACTTATGTTGTTGCAGATATAATGCATATTGAAGTGTTGTTGTTTGATTCAAGTTGTTGTTGAGCCAGGGATGAATGTAATGGTTAGTAATAGAGTTACAGGAGGTGTTGGTTTGCTGAATTCAGGGTGTTGGAGTTGTTGAGGAAGTTGAATTGCAAAGTTTTTAGGATGAATTTAATGATGCAAAGTAGTTATATATTGCTGCTTGAATGTTTGTGTTATGGGGATTCAAAGTTGAAGCTAATGGAGGGATATTCAGTCATGTTGAACTGAAGTTGAATTGAGATTGAACATGGATGAGGTGAAGTTGAAACTCAGAGCCTAGAGCTTTGTCTTTGCAGGTGGTATGTTGTTGGATGGTAATGGTGAAAGTAACTAAAGTCCATTGAATTGGATGGCTGGTTTAGCTGAAACAAGAAGCATTCAGTGTATGTGATTGATATGGTGGAATGCAGATTGGATATGTATTTGAAATGAGAAGTAGACTATTGAACTGGGATATGCTATACAGTTAAGGTAATGTCAGAGGTTGAATTATAGTTGTAAATACTTAAGTTGCAGAGCTTCAGTTTATATGTGTGGTCTTGCAGGAATGAAGGTTAGATGAATGTGTGAGTTGAATATCTCTAGGGGAAAGCTTGTAAAGCTGCAATTGCAGGTGGGCTTAAATACAGTTGTGTTGAATTATTGAATTCGATTTGAATGAATGAAATGTTTAGTTTTGTATAAACTTATGTTCTTGAGTATTGGACATGTTAGTCATCCCAGTTAGGTTAGCTGACTCAATCTGTTTGGATGACTCAGTGTATCTGACTGAGTCACTTAGAAACTTAACTTACCTGAATCAGTCTTATTGACTGAGTTGACCCGGATCGATTCATGTTTGACCCAGTTGACTGAGTTAACTCGTTGACCATTGACCCTGGACTTTGACCCGACCTTTGACTCTGTTGACTAACGTTTACTGTTAGTTGACCTTTCACCGTCACTTTGACCGGTATTGACCATTAATTGTCTTAGTTGGACTGGGCCTTAGATTAAGGGGCCAGATTAGTGGACTTGGGCTTAGGGCAGTTTTCTTAATTATATGTTTTGGACCTCTTGTGGTCCGAATTAGACTTTGGTTTTTTCTACAAAGTTGTTGATATTCTTAAGACTTAACTAACAGACTGTAAAACTAATCTAATTGAACTAGGAAACTTTAGATTTGCTAAAGATAGATGAATAAAAGGTGTAGAACCTTAAATGGGCCTAGAATCATTAGATAGACTTGTATGATTCTTGAATGAGCCATTTTGGCTAGATTCTTAGAGTTCTTGTATGATTAACAGTTAGTTATTAACAACGATTGACTCAAAGAATGAACCAGTGGATCGTGGATCTCGAGGTAGGCGTGGCTTGTCATCAAAAAAGGTGTGGGAATGCATTTGACTCTTTGTATTCATTATTGTTGCTTTCATAAAAGTTTATGATTAACGAACTCATGCATTGTATGTTTCTGCATTCCATGTTTTGTTTAAAAATGCATTATGATAATCCTGTCGATTCTGTGAATCTTTCCACGATTTGGAAAGGACTTGTATTGTTTGTGGTCAATATGAATTGTTATGGGAAATGAGAATTTCCACTTGTGGTATATATGATACGCTCCTTCACATTTATATCTACATGAATTCAGCTTTTATTGTTTAGAGTTGGTCACCATGGTCTTGGTGGAATCCATAGCTAAATAGGTGTGAATTGCCAGTTAGGAATTTACAACCATATTAGTACATTGTTTGACGAAGGAGTTTGTTCCATATACATGTATGATTATTTTCAGTGACTTAGTCACTATTTAATGTTTCGGAAAAACATGAATTGTTTTCCAAATCTTGCTTATGATTACTTAGAAGGTTAAATGTTAATTATTCCCACTTCAGTTTCTGTGACAGATCAAGGTTGAGTAACGAAAGCTTCACGGGTTGACTTCGCTAGTTGATTAACTTTTGTTATATTGATTATGTTGTATATTTTATTTAAAAACCAAATGACTATTATATATGTATCATTTGAGAGAAGATCTTGTATAAATATTTCTGAGCGAGGTTAGCTTTGGGTTAAGTTTTTGTAGCAGATTTCTTAATTGAAAGTTAAGTGTTTAAATTTGGATTTTTAGTGCCTCTTATTTAGTTAATCTCTTGGATTAGTCAGCTGCTAGCTTAGGGGGCGCTACAGTTTACCTCAAATTTGAGCCGAACCATGAAATTTTTTTGGCGCTAAAATAATTGAATGACAGATCGACGTACATATTTCTAAAATGAATAATCCGAATTGTTCTTGATTACTATGGTTCGGCATACATATTATCTGCCGAACCTTACTCTGTTGCGCCGAACTAGTTGCAAAAATCTTAACTTTTGGTGAAATCAAGCTATAAAACGAACATTAAACAACTTATACAACCATACATGTGTATTATTAGCATTGGGTTCTTCATCTATGTACTCATTTTCAGGATTTGGCTCCATAAATGAATCATTTTGAGCTTGAGAAAAAAGTTGAGTTTGGGTAAAATCATTTTCATAATCCAACAAATCAGCCATTTCCGGATCTCCATCGTAATTGATATATATTTTCTTAGCTTTACGCGATGAAGATTCACCTTCCTCACTCGAATTTGTATCACACATCTCTCAATATTCACAAAGATCACAAACAAAGAAAAATAAAATAATTTCCCTCTTTTTTTTTTTCCTCCTCTACTTCTTCTTTCCTCCTTCTTTTTCTAAACTCACTCACTAATTTAAACAAAAACTTATTATCATTAATTAACACTAAACTAATTTATTTAAACAAAAACTTATTATCATTAATTAACACTAAAATAATTTTAGTCATTAACAATTAATTAATTTTTATTATCACTAATTAACCACTAATCTAATGAGGGGTATTTTAGCATTTTTGAAAAATACAGGATAAAGGCCGCCCTTGAAATACTATTGACACCCAGGTTTTTGTCATATATGAATGCCCCAAAATTAACGGGTCTGCACCGAAATAGGGTTCTTATTTTTCTTGTAGATACCTAATTTTGTTGGTATATTACTCAATACGATGAATGGGGATTTTATCTTGGTCAAAAAAGTGAGCCCTAGATGGGAAAAACAATACAAGCCTAAGTGCAACATTTAGGGTAATGCGAAATAGCCATTTAGATTTTTCACTTGATGAGGCTCCCCCTCTAATAAGGTGGATGTTTCATTATCTCTCTGTAAGGGAGGTACGTTGTACGGGGTTCATTTTCCTCCCCCTCCGCCTCCCCCTATGGATAGGGTTGGAGGTTGGTTAAAGTGGTAAGGTAAATAGTTGGGGTTGGCAAGCAGTGAGGCTGGCCCAGGGGGTCAGTCTGAGCTTTACCTGTATCAGAAAAGAAAATAAATTGTTTACTGGTTGATAACATTTTGACTTAATATTCAGGGATCCTGTACTGCAAAAGATGCGGCAACAACGGTGAAAAATTAACCTAAGGACACAGTCCAATTGGCCAGTGGCCTCAGTCTCATACTTGAGGTTAGAGTCCCTTGTTATTTAGAAAGTGGTGTTATTTACAGGTCGTTTTTTTATTGTTCTGGAATCTACCTTACCTTAAGACAACAATGTTCAGCAAAACTGATGGTGAACAATGAAGGTTTATCTTTTATGTAGCGCTAGAAATGTATATATGTTCAATCAGTAGTTTTCTTTTATTTTCTTTCATTTCTTTTAGCTTCGATTATTCTCTTTGGAAAGCTGGAATGTAGTTTTCTTTTTCGTTTCTGAAGTCTAAACTGAACTTCTTGTGAGGATTGAGTAAAAAAAAAATGCACCCTTCATTCCAGTGGTAAGATGAGAAGACCTACTGGTTGACGCCTCTCTAACATCCAGACTACCGGGTGGAACCAACCTCCTTTGCTGTAAACAATGCCACTTTTCCACCAGTAAAAACTTTCTCCACTGTTATGGGCAATTCGGACAGTCAAGTTTAACTGCTAAAAAAAGCCTCTCAGAGCATAATATAGAGATGGATTAGGTCACCAACTTTGATATATGTGTTTCAGGTTGCTTTCGTACATTTTAGATATTATCTACTAAAATTAATTTTTATTTAACCTTTTCTCTTGTTTTTGTTCCCAGACATGAGATATTTATTTGCTTTCATAATCTATTATTAAGTATTACAATCGTCAGTTGATTGTAACACTTACCAAATTTAAGAAGCTTTTGTTTAGCAGTTCATTTAATAACTTGGATCGGATTTTGCTAAGCTAAGTTCATTGGTAGGTGGAATATACTTGTTAGTCCAACATGTTTGAAAAGTAAAAACTCACCACTTAAACATGCCCCAAAGCAAAAGGAATGGAAGGTTAAAAGTGAAGACAAAAATCCCCCAAAAGGAGCACTATATAATCGGTCAGTCTAGGGGTGGATCAAGGAAATGGTCCAAAAACGAACAATACCTCCGCACTTTTCACCAGGATTAACAGTGGCGGGGTTAAGGCATAATTAATAATTGGATATCCTTGTCCACATTTGGACCATCTTCAATTTTTTTTTTTTTTTTGAAGGTAAAGAAAAAAAGGGAAAAAACACCAAAAAAACCTACAGATAAGGAGAAGCTTCCATCTGAATGAGAGAAGCAATACAAGAAGGAGGGGAAGATAGCCACACTGCTGAAGTGTGGGATGAAACTGCGTGAGCAGCTAAGGAGTGAGCCACATTATTGACCTCCTTTTTGACGAACCTGAACTCAAAGGAGTTAAAACTGTGTAGACAGTCCCTGATTCTGCTTACTGTGTATTGGATGCGCCATGGGTACAGGAGGTGTGAGTACTTTAGCGTGTTGATAATGTTTAAAGCATCTCCTTCGATCACAACATCTCGCCATCCCCGACTGACTGCCAGTTTTGTACCTAATAAAGCTCCATATGCCTCTGCCTCCACTGCAGTAGTGAATATAAGCTCACGACTCTGACAGCCTTGGAACCCTGCCTTGTAGTCTCTTTCAATAGCACCACACGCAAAGCCTTTAATTCCAGCAGCCCCATCAAAATTGATCTTGATTGTGTTGGCTTTGGGAGGTTCCCATTCGTTCTTTTGCGATTCTAAAAACACATCTTTAGGGGGCAAAGGGTTGGACTCCGCCGAGTTAACTTCCAGATTATACCAGTACATTGCTTCTTTGATGACGGCATGTATATCAAACTTACCCCTATTGAAAATGATATTGTTTCTGGATTTCCAAATTTCCGAGAACATACAAGCACCCATTCTCATTTTGGAGTAATCTCCACCTTCCTTAAGCCAGCTTGAAATACAATCTTGAACAATATCAGTTGGTCTCAGACCAGTCCGGAGATTCATCGGAGAAGCAAATAGAGCCGCTTGTGTTGCCTGACAGTGAATGAAGAGATGATCGACTGTTTCGATTTCTTTGTTACACAGTCTGCAATCACTGTTTATCCCATTGATGTGTTTCTGCATATTATTTGCAACAGCTAGACCATTCTTTAGAATTCTCCAAATGAACATCTGAATTTTAGGGGAAATTCTTGTAAGATTCCATAACCTCTTCCAGGGGAAATCCGACCTAGTAGAAGTAGATGGTTGTCTGTCAGCTAACATACGGAGGTAGGATTTAGCCGAAAATTCACCTGTGGGATGAGGTGTCCATAACAGTTTGTCCCTTGAGTTGGGTGCAGTTGATGAAAGATGAATCTCCATAATCTTCGTGACTTCATACTGGTTGAAGTGCTGATGCAGCTTTTCTTCATTCCATCTGTGTTCATCTAGGATTATCAGATCCTCCACTTTACTTATATCAGTTGGGACATTACTGTTGCGAGTAGGAGCTTTCATTGGAAGATTAGGAACACAGGGATCAGCCCAAATGTTGATGTTTGCTCCATTTCCAACCTTCCAGCAACATCCATTTCGCATCTCATCTCTGCAATTCAGCATATCACTCCATGTAGAGAAACATACAGCTGGTTTTTTTTGCTTCCCAGAAAGTACCCGTCTTCATATATTTAGCATGCATAAGTTTGGCCCATGGGCACTCAGGGTATGCGAGAAATTTCCAAACCAATTTGGCAATCATTGCTTTATTTAAATTCTGCAGAGGTCTGATACCTAAACCACCTTGCTCTTTGGAGATTTCCAGCTGGTCCAAGTTAATGAAGTGCATCTTTTTAGTGTCTCTCGAATGGCCCCACCAAAAGTTTCTCATCGTTCTCGTCATCATTTCCAGGTTCTTTTTTGGAATAAGAGAGGTATCCATGTAGTACGGTGGGATTAGTGCAAGCACGTGCTTGATCATGAGTGTCCTCCCTGCATGTGTAAAGAGAGTTCCCTTCCACCCTGCCAGTTTTACATCAAACTTGTCGTTTAGGAACTCATATGTTGCAGATTGGTGGCCCGGTTTTAAGAGTTGGTGACCAAGATATTTGTCGCTGATATCCATTTGCTTGACCCCCAGATTTCTAGCCACATCAATTCTTCTATCTTCAGAAACTCCCTTGCTAAAGAGAACGGCAGATTTTTGCATATTTGCATTTTGCCCAGACCAGACCAGCATAGGTGTGTAGAATATTCGCCATAGTCTGCACAGTTTTATTGTCGAGAGTGCCAAATAACAGAAGATCATCTGCGAACATAAGGTGAGAGATGCCATGCGCATTTTTACAAATTCGATATCCATTGTACAGAGCATTTTCCTCCATAGTTCTCATCAACCAGGAGATCCCCTGGGCACAAAGGATATATAAGTAGGGGGACAAGGGACACCCTTGTCTCAACCCTCTTTCGCTTACAAAGAAACCCTTCGCCTGACCATTAACTACTAAAGAGAAAGAATGAGAAGATATGCATTTCATGATCAGTTCGTGAGTTTTTCCAACTATACCGAAACTCCTAAGACAGTGACTGATAAATCTCCAGCTTATCTTATCGTACGCCTTACTGATATCTAATTTTAGAGCAAAATCTCCAATAATTGATTTATAGTGGGCCATGGAGTGGAGGATTTCCTTCGTTATTACAATATTATCAACAATATGCCTCCCTGGGATGAATGCAGACCTGGCTTTATCAACTAAGTCATCTAAATAAGGTTTTAACCTTTGGGCAATAATCTTAGTGATGACTTTATATAAAGTGTTTGTTAGAGCAATTGGCTTATAGTCTGAAGGAACCATCGGGTTTTTTTATATTAGGAATTAAGACTATGTTGGTGTGATTCAAACCTGGGGGTAAGGTGGTAGTATTGAAGCAATTCTTGATAGTGTGGATAACATCCTCTCCAATGAACTCCCAGCATCTTTTGTAGAAGAGAGCAGGCATGCCATTGCCATCCGGTCCAGGGGCTTTCAAGCTTTTCATCCTCTTAATGGTGTTCCAAACTTCTTCATTAGTGGGCTCTCTAGAGATATTGTTGTTTTGAGATATGTCGATCTTTGGGCTCTCTAGACCATCTTCATTTGTAACTAGCTTTTTGAATAACCCAAAGTGTTGATAGACTAAGAAATTATTAATACAGTATAACTTTTTTAAAGTAATACTCGATAATATAATATATTTTTTTAAAATTTCCTGGTCCCGACTTGGGACCTTAGTGCTAAAATAATAAATTTGATAAAATCATAAAATAATACATTTCAAAAGTGTCCCTTAATCATTAATAGGTCCAAAATAATATATAAAATAATAATGCTACTATAAAAATAAAAAATAAATTTCATACATGTTAAATTTTCTCCAAATATGATTCAAACTTGATTTGATTTTCTTAAAAATTCAAATCAAGTTGTATTTCATCCCTAATAGTTCTTTATGCACTCAAAAGATCCAGAGTCATGTTGTTGTATTATAAGAAGTGTTGAAGTGTGATTGATACTTGGAGTGGTTGTATTCTTATTGTAATTAGTCATTAATATAATATCTCAACAAAGTTAATCGATATTATATTTACTATCTACAATTATTATTCAACCTCCAAACTAATAATTATCCTATATAATAATAATATACTATTTAACTATAAAATAATATTTTATTATATTATCGATAATATAATATTTCTTAAAAATAATAAATTTTCTTAGCCCCAAACTTATTATTTTATAGAAATTATATACTGTAATTGGAGTACGTGCTAATGTTTTTTTTCCCGGTGAGGTTTGGAATTCGATCCGTTTGGCTTATTGCACGAACTAACTTAAGTTTTTATGCCCGAATAAATTACTAGTTAAGTTTCACAAAAAAATTCCTCTTGATTTTCACGCCACAAAAAGAAAGTGTTGATTAAATTTCAGGCTTAAATTCAGTTAAGTTTCACGCATCAAAAAAAGAAGGTTATTATTGGGGCGTCACATTCCAATAGAGGAGCGTCACCTAATAGGACAAAAACGGGTCACTCATAAGTAATATTAAAAACCCCTTATTTAAAATAATTTTATAATGACTAAACAACCCTTATGTGGTTAGGTTAATAATATAGTTAACTAATAATTAGATTGATAAGATTTTTTATATAACTAGTGATAAAAAATCATATTAAGTGATTTTGGTGGGAAGAAAAAGTTGAAAAAAATGAGAAACTTTGGAGATTTTTTTCTAAGTAAACCCTAGATTTCAAATCACCCAACGAATGTTCTTTTTATTTCTTAAAATTGATGAAAGTAAGTAAAAAAAAGTTAATTTTTTTAGCTTTTCAGAGCCGTTTACGGTTGGGTTTTTCCTTCGTAGCCAACCGTAAGACAAATTTACGGTTAGGTGATGATGAACTCTTAGCCGTAACTAGTTAAAATTAAGAAAACCCAATTTTAAACCAGTTGAGGCTGGGTTTTTTTTTGGTCAAAACCCAACTGTAAATCGTAAATCGAATTCAATCAGATTCGATTTTTTGGTTTTTGGAAACCCAATCAGAATTCTTGGTGGGTTTTTTGTGATCGAACCTAGCCGTAAATCAGTTACGGCTGGTTTTTTTTTTGTCGAACCCAACTGTAAAACAGTTATGGTTGGGTTTTATTGAGGAAAACCCAACCGTAACTGGTTTTGAAACCTTTTTTTCTCTCTAAGATTTCAATCAATCTAACCATTTCAGATGCAATTAGTTTGTTGATTACCATCACTTCTATCAATATGCTTCTTCCGCACCTTTAATAGAGAATTCAATCGAAGATTATAAGTTTTTCGAACCGTCGATTGATCGAAGATGGTGAAATGATTTTGATTGAAAAAAAAAGAGGGAATGATTTATGGTTGATGAAGGAGAGGAAGTTAAGAAGAAGGAGAAGAAGAGGAGGAGCAGATCTTTGAATAAGAATTAGGTTTTGATTTTAGCTTTAGTTTTTAGGTTTTGATTTTAGTTAAAGGGTAATCTAGACATTTTGTATTGAATCAAGAATACCCCATAACCAATTTTCTAGTCACTAGAAATCCAAATGAAGCCCCTCTATTGGAATGTGATGCCCCAATAATAGCCTTCAAAAAAAAAAAAAAACAACTAATTACACTAGAATCAGCTCTCAAACCAGAATCTCCCCCCTCAAAAATGATACCGGAATAATGCAAAAATAATACAATTGCGCCCACTAGTACTACCCAGCTATAAAAGCACATATAAGCTGAACAGCCTGAACTAATAAGTATGGAATCTCCCTTCTTGCATAGTCAGTCCACCTTCCTTGAACATTCTATGAATGCGATGCCGCGCTAGAAAGTCGCTATATCTGGCGACAAGTTCAGTTATGCGTCATCCCACGGCACAAAGAGACACAACTTTCAGTAAAATGCGGGTGGCGTGTGATGTTAAAGTGTCGGTTGTTCAATAAAAAAAAGCTGCCATTCCTCCCAATTTTATCCGTTTGTTACATGCTTTTATTACAAGGGACATTTTTGCTTTTCAAATTTACTCCCCTCCACAGCTTTACCTTCCAAGTCAATCAATTCATTTTCTAATACTTTCAATCAAAATTCCCCCAAATTTCTTTATTAGATTCCAAGTTTTGTCTCTTGTTTTGATTTTTTTTTCTTCTTTTTATTATAAATTTCACTCCTCCTTACTGTCTAACAAGTCATGCCATTTGACTTAATAATCTCTGGTTCCAAATAGACACACACCCCCACAAATTTGTTTATTTTCTCTGAGTCTTTTTCAGATTTGGGTCTTCTTCTTGTTTTTGTCTTCTGGGTTCTGACTCTTCTTCTTCTTCTCTCTTTTCTGGGTTTCTGAGTAAATTCTAGAGAGAGGGGGTTGGGGGGAGATGGGGAATTCATTTGGGTGTTCAGCATCAGGAGAAAGATTAGTGAGTGCAGCTAGAGATGGGGATTTGGTTGAAGCTAGAATGTTATTAGAATTCAATCCTGGGTTAGCTAAATATTCTACTTTTGGTGGTTTAAATTCTCCACTTCATTTTGCAGCTGCTAGAGGTCATAATGAAGTAAGTCTGATCAAATAGAGTTGCCCCCTTTGTGTTAGAAGATTTCAATTTGATTGATTTGTTGAAGCTCAGATCTTGATACAAACTATCTGCAATTTCATTTTGTTTTGATTATTAGATTGTAGCATTGTTGCTTGAGAAAGGAGCAGATGTCAATTCCAGGAACTACTGTGGACAGGTAAAGTTATCAACTTTACTCTTTCTTTCCTTCTTCTTAGTATTTTATTTTGCTGTCAATTAAGTGAGAGATTCAGATTTTTAATGAGCAAGATCCTTGTATTATGCTGTTAACAAGTAGTTCTTAGTTTTGGGGGTGGGATTCTTAGAAGTAGATTTTTCATTTTTCAACAATGTGTGGTTGCTCTTGATTATGACATTGTGAATCAAATTGGTTGTTTAGGCTTCTTGGCCTTAGTCTTTGGAATTATGGATACATCAAGATTGTAGTTATTCGTCAACTTTAGACTCTTTAATATCTTTGGATATCTTGTTTGATAGATTCTGATGAGATGTTAATAACCACTTGCTGTGAATGCTAGACTAACACCCACTTGCTGTAAATGCTAGACTTTTGGGAGAGGGATGGGCCAAATTTATTTGATGTTCAGCCCTCAGTGCTAGCTAGGGCATGGGCAACTTGAAATTATCCTTTAGAACCACTTGTGTTAAATTGAGACATAAGTACTTCGGTATCGTCTTACACAACTCATATATCTTGAATGTAATTGATTACTGATTGGGTACTATTGTTTATATGTGCCAAAGACGGCATTGATGCATGCCTGCAGGTATGGGCATTGGGAAGTTGTGCAGACACTCCTGCTGTACCGTAGCAATGTGAGTATTCATTCTTCATTTTCTACTTAGGTGTATGTTTGTTTGGTTATTTTACTGAGACTATCTGTTATTCGCCTATGTTTGTTTCCAGGTTGTACGAGCTGACTACCTCAGTGGTAGGACAGCTCTCCATTTTGCAGCTGTAAATGGACATGTTAGATGTATAAGACTAGTGGTGGCGGATTTTGTCCCAAGTGCTCCACATGAAGTCATCAGTTCTCAGACCAGTGGAGAAGGAGGACCTGCGACTAATTCAAGCAACAAATTTGACCAACCGTACGTTTTTTGTTTCATTTTGTTCTCCTACGAGTTTTACTCGTTACTGAAGTCTGTATATACAAACACCGCCAAACAAGTCAAAACTCCAAATAGCAATTTTCTGAGCTAGTTCCGTGATATGCCAAATGCAGTGCACTCTCCAAGTTTGTTAACAAGGCGGCAGATGGTGGTATAACTGCGCTCCATATGGCTGCACTTAATGGGTATTTTGATTGTGTCCAGCTACTACTGGATATTCATGCAAATGTCTCCGCTGTGACATTTCACTATGGAACCTCGATGGATCTGATAGGTGCGTTATATATGAAACTTTGTTGCTTGATAAGAGTGTTCCATTAGGTATCATTGGTAACTAACTTTCCAGGTTTTGGCTTTTATCGTAGGAGCTGGAAGTACTCCTTTGCATTATGCTGCATGTGGAGGCAATCTGAAGTGTTGTCAGGTTAAAAAACTTCCTTTACACTGCATTATGCATTATTTTTCGTTATGTTCTAGGAATTTAAAGAACTTCTTTATCTACAGATCCTTCTTGGAAGAGGTGCTAGTAGATTTACATTGAACTGCAACGGGTAACATTCTCAGTTGTTTTTAGCTGAAATCTTTTTAGTGAACTTTAGCTGCTTGGGCAAACTTTCTACAGGTACACTAAAAATATCATATCTTTTGACCAAATTTTAGGTGGCTGCCTCTAGATGTTGCGAGGATATGGGGACGCCATTGGCTTGAGCCTTTGCTGACTCCTAGTTCTGACTTAGAGCTACCGACATTTCCGCCATCAGTTTACCTCTCATTGCCTCTCATGAGTGCACTGAATATAGCAAGGTGGTCTTTCACTCTGTTTGCTGATTTGGAAATTTCTAAAAACACGATCTTTAAAAGTTGCTCAATGAATACAGTCCAAAGTACTACTTTACCGATTATGTTGAGATGCTTCTTCGTAATTCATTTTGCAAACTCAAAACTCGCGTTTGAGTCTTTTATTTATGTGGGCATACTGCATGTTGAGAGCAACATTAGAAGATACATATCATTGCAGAAAAGAAAACATTTATTCATCTTCAGTCAGTATCCTTATACGTATCAAACCTACTGCAGGGAATGTGGGTTGCAATCTTCCAGTGCCTCAGCTGATGATAGTGATGTCTGTGCCGTTTGCCTGGAAAAGGCATGCACTGTTGCCGCTGAAGGTTTGTTCTGTCATTCATCTATCCTTATGTACAGCTTGAATTGGTCCACCTTTGCATGTTACTTTTCCTGTTTGAGCTAAATTTTGCCATTTTAATTTTTTTTCTTCTTCGTGTTCTACACTTCATTCTCTAATCCAGTAAATATTGTAGCTAACTTTCATGCTCAAGTCAGCCCAACTGTGGTTCCCCTCTTTTAAACCATCATGATTAATGATCCCTAATGTTATTATACATGCTTTCAGGTTGTGGGCATGAGCTTTGTGTAAGATGTGCGCTCTATCTTTGCTCAGCAAGCAACATTCCTTCTGATATGGTTGGACCACCAGGTTCCATTCCATGCCCTCTTTGCCGGAATGGCATAATCTCTTTTGTTAAGTTATCTAATTCTCCCGCAAAGGAGGAGCTCAAACAACATCTATCTCTAGGACTCTGCACCCCATGCATGCTTCATCATGACCCAGAACCCTCACCTACCTCACTTAGACCCGAAATTCGCAAGAACCGTGTTGCTTCAGTTTCTTCCGATTTTTCATGTCCCGTGTCTTGCAGTCCATTCCCTTCAGTTCCTATTCCCATGTGTACATGCAACGAAGATTCCTGCCCGTCCTTTGAACCCTCGGGTAGAGAGTACGAAGACGAGTCACCACGTCGATCACAAGGAACGATTGGAGGAGAAGAAGATAAAACAGAAGGAACAAGATTTGACAAGACAACATGCTCAAGTATATTTTGGACTAGAAGAAGTTGTCACAGAGAACATCAATGCAATTCCGAAATCAACGCTTAACTTCATTGTGTATATAAAATCCTCTCTGTAGAAGTTATAGGTTTCCATTACTTATGGATGTGCAGAATGTACTAGGTATTTTTTTGTTGTCCTCGGGCTAGAATCGGCGAAATTTGTTAGTTTCCCACTATGCCCATGTCTGGTTTTGGGTTTACAGATGTTCTTAAATGTATTGGTTAGCTTTATCATTTAGAAAATGTTCATCAGATGTAAGCATTGAAGTAGAAATTCTATGGAACTGGATTGGAGGGGTATTTGCTTTTAAAAACCCAAAATCTTTTGATGATGTTCTCAAGGCTTGCACGGGTAGAAGTCCCGTAATTCAGGAGCTATGGTTCATTGCATCTTTCACAAGAAACAATGCTTATTTTGAGAATATCTAGTACCAAGGCCATACAAAGAATAATGACTGTGAAGTAAGGCTCAAAGGGTGCATGAACAATTCTGCTTATGATCTGCAAATACTAAAATTCTTCAATATAGGTTGCAGAAGGGTAAAATCTTTTAGAGCTATTGGATGCACTTTCTCCTTGCCTGATCCAGATACTGTACTTCTATGCTGTGATGGGGGGTAACTCTGGTTATGCTGGGTATGGTTTTATTATAGCAGAAAGTGGAGGACTGGGAATTACTACCAACTTCATTGCAGAAGTGATGGGAGTTCTTGCTGCTCAGGAATGGGCAGTGCTCAAGGCTAAAGACAGTTATTATAAACTCTGACTCCACAGCATCAATCAGTGCCTTCACAAAACATAATTTGCCATGGTATGTGTGGAACAAATGGGAAACTATTTTGCAGGAAGATTAGCTCAATTCACTTCAACCATGTTTACAGAGAGGTAAACTTCTCTGCTGACTTCTTTGCAAAAAAGGGGTGTTATCTTGGGAAGGGTCAGGTAATAATGTTCAATGACAGACCTCCCTTTTTGCACAGGATGGAATTTCCAGATACAATTTATTACAGATTCGGAATTATACTGTTTTTTTCTATGGGCTTGAGACATGTTTTCTGCTTTAGCCTTTTATCTTCTTGTTTGATCCTTTTCTTTGGTTGTAACACTTTTTTGCTAGGCTACTAACTAAAGTTTTGTACGAATCCCAATTTCTTTGTTTTTAAGTAAGATTTTCTAAAAACCTTAAAATATATATAAAAAATAATAATCTATGCACAAGGTTAAAAAAACTTATTTGACATACCAGGTGGCATGGCAAATGAGTTGCGTCACTATGGGAAAACCATTAAGCGATAGAGTAGCAATCGAAATAGCTAATCTCGCCAGCAATGAAGTTTTTATCACTAGTGCTGCTTATAATATCTCTCGATATTAACTATATCAACAACGGCTAGTTCTTGGTCGCCTATAAATATAAGTAATTTTGAAACTAAAATTTTACACAAATTTTTTCTTTATTTCTCTCTTTCTCAGTCTTTTTTTCTTTCAAAATCTCCCGAATGGCAGAATTTCAAACCCAACTTGATTTTGCGACACTACTTGATTTTTCTAGAGTAGTGCTTGAAGGTGCCGTTAAGAAGATATGTGATAGTTATAAAGAAATAGGTAAAAAGCAAAGAAGTCTTCATGTTTTGGATATTAACCAAGCCAAACATGCAACTAAGAAAAGGCAAAGAAGAGTTCAAGGTAAGGAAAATCAAGTCAAAACAAATTTGAAGACAAAAAAGAAGTTAAACAAAGTAAACTCCGTTCATGAGCGCATTGATTGGAAGTTTTGTGAAATGAATAAGATAAACAAGATGAAGAACACTGTCCCATCTTTTTTATTTTTTAAGTCTATAATTTAAACTATTTTTTTTTGAAGCATAAAATTTATTAGAGGATAATTAAATTACAACTTGTCGTGGGTATGTAGTACCCACAGAGTCTTGAAATAAAATGTGACTGATAAAAAATGGGATTGCCTGGTCCCAGATTTTGGTTGAGTAGTTTCCTGCTTGGCTTCCATCTGCTGCATGGTTTGCTAATCCGTCCGCTGCTTGATTGCCTTCCCTGTAGTTGTGTTGTATGGCGATATGCGGGATTTTTCTAAGCCTACTTTTTATTTCTTCAATCATTCCCGCTATGTGCCAGGGAGGTATAGTGGTTGAAGTGATGAAACGAATGAGGTTCTCTGAGTCTGTTTCAAATAGAATTCTAGGCCATTGTATCTCTGTTGCTGTTCTTGAGGCCAAGAGTAAAGCCCATGTTTCTGCAGTTAGGGCAGTGGTTATTCCTAGTGGTTGTGCCATTGCAATTATCGTTCGTGCATCTGAGTCTCTACAGACGAATCCTGCCCCTGCAAATCCAGGGTGGCCTTTGGCTGCTCCATCTGTGTTAATCTTTATCCAATTAATGTTCGGAGTGGATCAGCCTGCCGATATTGTTGTTTTCCTTCTATCTGTTGTTGTGTGGTTGAATGTTGGCGTATCTCCTGGTATGATTGGTGGTGAAGCGTGCAGTGCTCCGAAATAATCTTGTTGTAATTTTTTTTCCCAGGCTAGGATTTCTTCCGAAGTCGTTTGTTTTTGTTGGTAAACTAGATCATTTCTAGATAGCCATAGGGTCCATAATAGAAAACAAAAGGAGGAGGTTATAGTTGTTGATGTTGATTGTTGCAGGATTTGAGATATGGTTCTTTGTGGGGATAAGGTGAAGGTCGGGTTGGAGTTTGGTGTATTTGTAATTTGATTGAATAAGTTGTTCCAGGAATTAGTTGCTATTGGGAAATGAATTAAAAGGTGGCTTGCTAATTCCGTATTAGTATTGCATCTTGGACATCTGTCTGAGTTGGTCAAGTGGATTCGATGTAATATGGAGAAGGTTGGTAATCCCTCATTGATGGCTTTCCACAAGAAAAGCCGAATTTTAGGTGGACATGGTAAGGTCCACAAGAATTTGGTAGGTGGTAGAGGTGTGTGGGTTGGTTGACCGTGGGTTAGACATTTGTATCCCGAAGATGTAGTGTATTTTCCAGTTTTTGATTGTGGCCAGATAATTTTATCCGGAGTGTTATTTTGAGGAAGGTGTATGTTGATGATTTTTTGAATTATTGGATTGGGAAAGGTGTTTAGTTTTTCATGATTCCAGGAATGGGATATTGGTTCGATGATATCTGCTACCATTTGGATTGGGTAGTAGTGTGTTGGATCTAGTTTTGTAGAGTGTGGAATCCAGTTAGCTTCTATTGGTGTTGATAACCCATTTCCAATTTGATGAAAAATTAAATTTTGCATGGTAGGGATAATTGAAGCAAGTTGTCTCCATTGAGGGCTAGCAGAGGATGGAATTAAGATGTTTCCTTGTAGAATTGGTTGTTCATTAAAGTATTTTGCACTGAATAGACTTCCGCATATAGAGTTAGGTTGTCATGCAGATTCCAAATTATTTTCATGAGAAGGGCTTTATTATGATCAGCACTTTTCCTTATCCCTAATCCTCCTTCGGCTATTGGTTTTGTTGTTTTATCCCATCCAATAGGGTGTAGTTTTTTGGTTGTTGTGTCATGTCCCCAGAAAAAATTCCTTGTTATACGATCTATTTGTTTGTGTATATTTATGTGAAGGTTTTGTGTTTGCATTATGTGATTTGTGGTTGGGGTTAGGGAGGTTTTGATGAGGACGAGTCTTCCTGCTGGTGTTAGGCATTTTGTCATCCATCCTTTTGCTTTTCTGGCTAATCTTTGTAGAAGGTTAGTGAAAGTTTGATTTGATGCTCTTCCATGTTTAAACTGTATGCCTAGATAGGTTGGAGGTTTTGAGGAAGTTGGCATATTGAAGAATTGTTGAAGATCATTTATTTTGTTTGGGTCTAAATTAGGGTGATGGATGATTACTGATTTGGTAGTATTAATTACTTGACCCGCGGAAGAACTATAAGCTTGGAGGAGGGTTTTTAGGTGTTGGTTACTCTGATCCGAAGCTTTATATGTGATCAGAAGATCATCTAATTTAAACTATTGTTGTCTAGTTTTATGTCTTGTAAAACGACTATTAATGATTAATTCGAAGTTTAATGAATCTGAAAATTTGACTCGTATTGTTGAAACTTAATCTTATATTCTATTCTTAATTCAGTCTTACATTTTAGTTAGAGTTACATTACATTTTAATTTAAACTATAAAGTAAGACGAATATTAAAACTTAATACTTAGACTTAAGTTGACATTTAAGAAACTAAAACATAAATATTAGATTATATTTGGGCAACCCTCTTAAAATCTCAAAACAACTTCCAAATTGGATGCGACGATATTATGCACGACACCTTTTTTCAAGATCCATCATGGTTTCACCATCCTCAAGTTTAGACCCGCTTGCTGAAGTAAAACAACATACTTAATGATTTCCTTATTGATTACAATGAGCGATGACACAACCCTGAAACATCACGACTGTTGGGGTTCATTATTTGTTCTTGAAATTTTCCAAATATCCTTTTCCAAAATATTTGGGGACTGAATGCATCTGCGAAGATAGTCTCAGCAAAACAAACATAATTCCTGCAGACCCATACATCTTCCACATTAGTAAATTTTGATAATCGCCTCCTAATTCAACTTTGCACACATCGACACGATTATCAACTCTTTAGTTTTCAGCAGCATGTTGGTTTGATATGAACTCAGCCATGTTCATATTATCAGCGATGCTCTTTGAAGAATTATAAAAGTGATGAAAAGAATTGGAGATTGAGAAATTCTAGAGAGATTTAGAAATTCTGGTGTGAGTTGATATGAGTTTGAACTTCGATATTTATAGAGCGGGAAATTGTAACCGTTGAATGAGAAACTACTGAGCGATGATCTAATAATCTAGACACAGCTTGACGAACGTCAGCGCTGACGCTTCATCACATCGCTGACATTTGCATACTGAAAATCCGTTTGCATACTTGCTTGTCTTTGGTATTCGATAAAAAACTTGTTTTGGCCGTAACTTCTTCGTCCAAACTCGGAATGACCTCATTCTTTTTGCATTATTTTTATCTTTCAATTCTCGTCAATATGGTGATGATAAATCCTTAATTTGAATGAATTAATCTCGGTATTTGGCCAATCTCTTGATTTTGAGCGTTTTGCTCCTTTTCGTCGCACTTCTTCAACTTCTCTTGGACTTGGGAACTTGGATACTTGGCATACTTATCTTCTCAGATATTTTTAGAACTTTGTAGCTACTTTTTGGATGATTCATATAATAGATACAAATAAGAGAAAACAAGAGTAATACTACGAAAATATGCAAGAATAATAGCTAAAACAAGTATGGAATGAATACTAAAATCATATGAATTATGCACTTATCAATAGGTCTGCTAACCATTAACTCACAAACAATATTAGTAGACCTATTAACTCATAAACAATATTGGCTGATTAGCTTACTTCGCTCAAGAAAAACGCTAAAGCAAACCCTTTATTAATTTAAAATCTAGTGTGGGTATCTCTGTTATGGGCTTGGAAACTTGGAAATGTGAGAAACATGGGGAGGAAAAATATGGCAAGTGATCATTTATGCAGGGTTTTTTGGGAATTATGGTGTGAACGCAATTGAAGAATTATGGCTAACAAGAATCGTGGAAATGGAGTTATTATCAATGAGACCAACAATACCATATATCTTTGGGGTTCTTCAAAAAAATGGCTTCAAACAACACCTTCTAGAGATTTAATGACATACGGGAAGGTGAAAATTGGATTCATAACCGATCATATTTATAAGATCGACCTCAGAACCGATACCTTTTAGAAAGGATCAGTTCCAGGACTGATCCTGAGTCCATACCATTCCATGAACCGATCATGACTATGTATGACTCATATTTACATTTTCAACATGTATGTTATCTTGGGTTTCTACAGACATCGATATGCACACTTGTTAGACTAGGAATGCTCAGAAGTGTCGACTTAATAATTGAACATATGCCAAACTCTAATATCTTATTGTTTGTGTATATTCCTTTATTACTCAAGGAAATATCTTATAAACCAATTTTCAATATCATATTCTGGCATCGATTTATATGCTTACCAAATCCCTAAGGTTTGCATGTCTCTAGTTGTTGAATTAGTCAAGTACATGGATGTGTGTTAGCTAATCTTCCTTGCCATACTATGAGAGAAATCAGTTTATGAGTTGGAATACAATTGTATCTGCTAATTTTAAAAATAATTATATTGTAAAGTTATATGATTTTCAAAATTGGTAGATCTTGTTTCCAGACATGCATTAATCAGAACTCTATAAAAGGGAGTCTTGTATCCTTGCAACTTATCCCTTGAACACACATCTCTGTTGTGTGGGAATCCAACATTTTAAAGAGATAAGAGTAATCTTATTAGAAGAAACATCTCGTGTTATCTTTCGTTTAAAGTCTTCTTTGAGATCAAGAAGCCTTTAGACTTACCGTTGGTGGAAGTTAGATTTGTCATTTAGTTTTCTGTGTTTACTTACTTGTTATTGAACTAACGATATAATTATTTTTCGTTCGATAAAACTTGTTTATTCAATGGTCTTTCTCTCCTGATATAAGACCACTAAAGTTTATTTTCTAGATTTGTGGGATAGAACTTTTAATCAATCAACGTTAACAGACTCTATTTTGTGTGTTTGATCAATATTAAAATCAAGTTGTTCGCAGTGGTTACTTTGAAGATTATAATTGAGGACTTTTATTTTTGGTTCTGATCTTTGTGTTACTTCTTGCATACTTGATTCACTGGGATTCACAAGTAGTTTAGGTTAATAAACATAAGACTTGTAGAACATCGAACAAACTTTCTAGTTGCATTAATTTTCTAGGATAGACCTTGTTCATCAAGATTGGTTATTTCGATAATTTTCTTGGTTTGATAAATAGACCAAGTGAGCTTATTATAAAAAGAAGATCCTTTACTCTTCTTTATCACTGATATAAAGATTGATTTAGGTGATGGATAAATGAGATGGTTAATGAAATAGATCTGGTCCTTTGTTGTTTCGGGTTACAATCCAAATGAGTTAAGGTTAGAAGTTTTTACAGGGGTGAACGTAAGATAGTGGACTCTGTGTCAGGATTAACGTGTGTTGTCCAGATTGGTCGTAGGAGTAGGGATACCGAAGGAACTGAATAACAAATGAGTATTTACTTGGTCTTAACTATACAAAACTGTGGAAGTGAATTTATATAACGACTTAGTAATGAGAGTATTCAAAACTGGACCAGGTCCTAGGGTTTTTCTGCTTGGAAGTTTTTCTTATTAACAAAATCTTGTATGTCTATATGGTTTACTTGGCTCCTGCATTATATTATTTATCTTTATAATTAAAGTAAATACACTAGTATGTTAATTTACTTGGTAGCGATCCCATAGTTTCTTTTGGAATCTAAATATTGCCAAGTACATTAGTCATTTTTGTTTTGATAATATTATACAAGGTGTTTCTTCATAGATTGATGTCGAAAATATTTTGGTTTACTCAGTACCCTTGTCATTTTACAGAGTAATATATCTTCTTTGGTGAGACGTAAACTTATCAATATATAAAATAAGATATTACACAATTGTAATTATTCCAGATTATCCATTTAAACATGTCTATACCTTTAAGGTTAACGAAATTAAAGGATCACTAGCCACACTGCTCAATTAACAAATCGAGACCTTGTTTTACCGAAATCCCGAATTCCTTATTTTAGCATTTTTGTGCATAAAAGAGCTTTTCAGTAGTTCCAATAAGATTGATATCATCTATGTATACAATAATTATGAAAAATTAAAATTTTCTTTTAAAAAAAAATACATGTGCATATAGGATTGTTTACATATCACTGAATTAAAAAGTATTCACTTAGATCATTGTATCATATTCGTCCAGATTGTTTTAAATCATACAAGGCTTAATTTAGTTTTGGCAAATACATATGACAGAGTGATTCTATTGATATATGAAAACCTTCCGGTATTCTCATATAGATATTTGTATCCTATTAAAAACACATGATATGAAAGTACAATACATACAAAACTTTGATCTTGCAGAAATAAGGGATGACAAGTAGGGAGAAAAAAAAATTGGTTGTTGAGTAGTCAGTAAAAAATAATGGATCTAATAAAACTTAATTCAAACTAATTATACCAAAACTTTATCTCAACAAAACTGTTAGACCTTGGATCATAGTAGTAAGCAAATATGGAAACGAAATATAAACTCAAACTTTTTATATCAAATTTGAGTCTAATAATTTGAATTTTTAATAAACTTAAACTATTTATAATCTAAATTTCAATAATAAAACCATTTAAAACCAAATAAACATTAACGAAAGACCATGCACACCCAAAAAAAATAAAATAATATAATATAAAGTCGTGGTGGTAGTTGAAGACCTAATTCTAGATTAGTATCTATAATTGACTTGATATTCATGTCTAGAGATGCTACACCACATCAATCGGTTTTAAAAAGAGATGTTAGGTATGCAGAGATGGGGTGTGATCTTCTGTTAATTTTTTTTTTTGATTGGTAAAGAATGTTATGTTAATGTTAGTTTGTTAGTGTTTGAGCGGAGACTCGAACCGCTGACCTCTTGTTTGAGAGTCAGGCTCCTGGCCAACTGGGCTAACACCAGATGGTTGATCTTCTGTTAATTAAAACATCAACTTTATAAGATTTTTCACCCTATCCTTCTTAGGATTCACTCCTTAGAAATTTTACTCTGTGATACCTCTGGTTTGCATGATACCCATATTCTCGACATAATATCTTTGTAACTCTAAGAGCCAGAGGTATGAAAATTATGTTCGGGGATGCCCATTTTCTTGATGTGCAGTTAGAAGGTAATATATTGTCCATTCCTACCGTTCGACTAGAACTCAACTTTGTGAAGCAAATATTTAGGAGTTTCATGGGCTTATAAGTCACCAAGAATAAAGAGTCATTGCACGATTACTTTGTACATCCTCTATAAGAAAAATATCCAATTATGATATACATTATGTTTACAAAATAAAAAGATTATCAGAAAACTAATCTACTTCTAAGTTATAAGATATTATCTTCAACAATAAGTAACATTAATATGTTGAAGCTTATAATAACAATTTAATAATAAAACTAGCTAATTGTACCCTATTGCAATCTCAACAATAACAAGAGACCGGACACAAAAATCTACATGCAAAAATACATTGAAAAGAACTAAAAATTAACATGGCAAAAAAAGGGAGGAAACATAACACATATACTTTGTACCATCTCAACACTGATAAAAGTTATCTACTTTTAAAAAACAAGGGAAAAAAACTAAAAAAGAGAGAAAAGAATCCACCAAGATTTATAAACTCAAACTCTTGCACCAACTCAATGAATAAAACAATAAAGTAAACTAGCAACTTAACGAGATAAATTGAACAAAAAAATAATTTGTAGAGAGTACTTACTAATCTTTAAAAGTTTTCGATTAGCAAATAGAGAACCAAATTGCTACACAACAAGATAAACATATATTTTCTCAAAAATAAGGTGATGAAATAAAATTTGCTAAAACAAACAAGTGATAGTAACTCTTTTCTAGATACAAAGGGAGTAATTTAAAATAAAAAGATAGTTTCTTTAAGAACGGGATCGACTAATAAAAGGCTTTAATAAAACCTTTTGACAAGACACCCAAACCATATGATTTTATATATCTAACTGTTATCATAATTGATGAGATGGTAGTATTTTTGTTTTGGTTTGTGTTTGGCCGTCACTATAGTATAGGGATATAAACTAAATATGAACTGTATTTTGTCCTAAACGTCTGTTCTCCTCGATCAGTTTACATTATTTTCATATAAATTAAAAATTGAGTCTTAGATGAGCAATCTACCTTGTTAGTAGACCTATCTCGACTAATGTTTTTATGATCGATCATACCTCGAATAGTCGGTATAAATAGAAAGGACATGATCACAAACCTTATACAATTGGGAAAAAATTGAATCAAGATGTGAAGATTAAAAATGGGATTGTAATTTAGCAACAAAAGAAGTTTTAAATAAATTCGGACATGATGAACTCTTGTTGTATGTCAATAAATTTGAAGTTTTAAATTCAGACCTGAAATGCATTTTTACAATATATATCAATAATGGTAGTCGCTAGATTTCAATGATTGTATTTATTTGATTATATATATAGTTTCCTAGCCATAGAGTTCTCAATCATGTATACACCCAATCGCCATTAATAATATACTAGCCGCATGAGAGAAAACCAAGCAATATCGGTATGATACAAAAAAGAAAACTTAACTCAAAATCTCATCAAGCTTAAATAAAACTATTTTTAATCTTGGTGACCGCCAATCACCATTCAAAATCATTAATAAATAATAGGAATCTCAAGTTTTAATCTAAAATAATTAAAAAAGAAAGTAAATTTGGAGTCTAAGTTCAATTACTTAGCCAAACGCACACCATAACTATAATGGATGTCATGTTATCAAGTATTGTAACCGTAAGATAAATGAGATCCTATAAAGCGTATCTAACTAGTTCCTCTTAATATTCTCTAGTGATCGATGGCTTTATACACTTTTTATTTGTTTTGACAAACTAAATATGGAATCTTGATATTACTGAAAGAAATAGTTTGCATTCAGTGGCGAATCCAGAAGAAAAGTTCAGTGGGGCATAGCCTATTTTCGAAGATCTTATATAACCAAAAATGTAATCGAAAAAAATCTCTTAGGCGACATAATGGTCTACTTTTATGAACTATTCAAACTTTTATGCCTCTAGTATATCTGTAAATGTACTCTCACAACATAGTAAAATTACGAACTAATTTATTTATGTCACAGGTATATCTCAGTCTATATAACATTAGTCCCATAGTGTATTGTAGATTGTTGGCTTAAATTATAACAATTAGGCATTGCAGTGCTAAGGAATATTTAAAAATGCAAACACTTCTTCATCCACGCTACAAAGTATAAAGAAAGAAGTGTAATACTTTATAACGACTAAGAAATTTGTTATAGGTCAACCGTTGTATGGTGTATACGGTTGGTTGTTCACATATGTTTTTCGATCTGTGGTTGGTTGTTTATATCTAAACTTTAAAACTAAAACTAGGAAATCATTTTGTTATAAGAAATCCTTAACCTTAGGGAAGTTTTGTGAATCGTGAAGTAGATATAGGAGAAGGTTGAAGTTAGTTTCAGAAATTTATGGTGTCACAAAGTGACTTTCAGCGAAAATCATATGGAAATTCTTGTTTTTCAAAAAACTAATGGGGGCCAGTGACCCCGTTGGCTCCACTGTGGATTCGCCACTGTTAGCATTCATAAGAAATGAAAATTCAGAAATTCACTGGGTAAGCTAGAATTAAAGGTTCAAATCTGATGAAATGAGACATTCTCTTTGACCCACTTCCTATTATACTTTTAACATCAAAAGAATCATAATTGGTAGAATACCTCCTTCTCAAAATAATTGCGGCGTGTCTTGACGAAGACGAGGAATTTTTTGAAAAAAATTATTGGGAAATTTTATTTGAAGAAAAGAGAAAAGGATTGGAGGATGAAACACAAACAAAATTGATGGTTGTACTTCTGACTTCGATGATCTAATTGATTCTTTTATAAAAAAATTTGAGCCTTCCAAAATATATTCGCCAGTTTACTGTACTTAGTGAATTTATGCCTTCAGATTATAATGATACCAAGAATAGAGAAAAATAAAACACACATACCTATAATAAAGTTGGCTCCATTGGAGGTGTCAATGGATCTCTAAAAACATCCTTGTTGGTTATAGCCATCGTATTTGGAGTTCTTAAGTATTCTTAACTCTTCTTATTTTTTGGCATTGTTTTGTTAGTACACCGTTGGCGTGTACCGTCATTCTCATCTTTTTCAGGAACTTGAAAAAAAATTGTATTGTTTCTAGTGATGTATCTAAAGCAAAAGTTGCTAATTAGGTTTGTACTACGCTTATGCTGGTTCATGAAAAATGAATGTTGATGACGTTGTTTCTTTTTTAGCTCTCTGGATCAATTTCGAATGTGGTTCTCCAGCTCAATCGGAGAGTCTTGGAAATTGGTTTGTCAGCTCATGCTTTGACTCTATATCTTCTGTTAGTCGCTCAAAGGTGTTTGTCCTTATCATCATTTTTTTTTCCAATCCTTATTTTTTTCGTGTAATATCTGGTGTTTGTAGATAATAACATATCATTTTGCTTACAGTTTTCAAAAGAGGGTCTGGTTATTGAGGAGGCAGTCTTCTTATTTGGAGGATTAGCATATGTGTGCTTTGTGATAGTTCTAAAATATAATTACCACAAGTGAACGACTACTAGAGTGGTAACTTGTTTCCAAGGCATAGAGGGAACTAGGATTTCAGTTTCCACTATTATAATATATATGCAAATCACTCATCCAATCTTTAAAATATATACTTAATATAATTCAAGATAATATAAAATCCAATCGCATGTCTCAGAAAGTGATACGGTCAAATCGTACAATTGTTTTACTGTTATAACTTCCTTCGCGTCAAAATTTATAGTGCTAGAGAATTACTTATCAATCAAAAAGTATATCCTATCAAAATTTACTAAGCATAGCATATAAATCTAAAATCATAAATAGTCAATGGGACTATCTAACCAATGTATAGTTTTAAAACATTATATATCTAAGTACACCTTTTAAGGAACCTAATCAAAGCAGTACATCTCAAAGTGATACAATATATAATCAATTAAACTACTTGTACAATTAATGTTTAAGAAATATTAAAGAGAAATTACTAGACATTTGAATCATTTAATATTATAAGATCAAAGAAAATTGGAATATGAATTTCATCTAATCAAATTAGTTTCACCTAAATCATAATTACCAGATTAGCAAAACATGTTAATGGATCTCTGAAAACCTACGAAATAAAAAGTTTAAAAAATAAAAAGTTTAAAATCAATATCACACCGGCAAGCTTTTTCTATTTCTTTCACGTTAAATCTTCCCTAGCTCAACCTCAATGGCCAGCACCTCGTTTCTCCCTTCACCATCTGAAAGACATCAAAAAACACATATAAATAAAAATTATGATCTGACTAAGGGTGGTTCTGGGATCTAGTCCAAATGTAGACCAATGTTGAATTAGTAAGTGTTGAACCATATTAAAGAGGGATTAAGTTAAAATTAAAAAAGTTTTGTTGTTGGGTTTAGGCTTAGTCCTATAATGTGCTAACCTAGCATCTAGATTAGCAGTCCACGTCATCTAGTAAACCTCCTAAGTCCTATGGTAGTTCTAATCTAGCATACTAAAGACATAATAATACAGCGATGGGCGCTGAATTGTTACGCGCAAAAAAATAGCACCGGATGGAACGACGCTTAAGATGAAAATACGAAATTGACACTTTAGCTGCCATGGGTAGGATGAAGCATGGTAAATTATGCACATAATCACATTTGAATCTTACCTACCCTATTCTTTATGCACATCCCAGCGAATAAAATATGCAAACATAGTCGACATAAGCCATACAGTAGCTCACAAATTTCAAAGTGGGGGTACTTCTTTTTTATCACATTAATGACATCCCGTGAATTCAAAGCACTTGTGTAAAGAGTATTTGAACACTGTTACATGATAAAATAGCCTGCACTGAATGGTTCAGCGTAGATGCGCTGGAATATTCTTCTGGGCGCTGAACCATTCAGCGAAAAGGTAATTTTTGTTGCGCTGAACCATTCAGCACAACTATCTCGCTATTACTTCAACTGCGAGCAATTGTTAGGAGAGAGAACTAGTGTTAACAAATACACAACACTTTTATTTTGAACTGCAACCTTTTTGGATAATCTAGTAACTCAATATAGCCCATAGGACTAAGCCTTAAAGGTTCGGGAATGGGGATGATAATCAACTTTGATAATAGAAGTGGGTTTCTTCTTCGTCTTCTTAAAATGAGTTAGGGTTTTTTTGTTGTATTGAGGAGGTTTCATTGTTTTAAGTAATCCATTGGAGAAGAACAACTCTCAAACAATTGTGATAAGTACTCTGGTTGAGAAGAACAAATCGAACCCTAACCGTTGATATGCAAATGAGCTCTAAATCTCATGAAATCTAAAATTATATACCAATGATTATTGATTGGTACAAACGAATCACAGAGGTGCAGAAGAAGTTCAGAATTTGGTTAAGTGTCTCTTGATTTGAATCGAGATACTAGACTCATTGAATCGATTTATAAGCGAGGACATAAACGTATTTTAAATTTCCACTGAATATCCCATAACCAGAATTTTGGATGTGTTTTTAAGCGCAAACCATTTGGCATATAGTGAGGTGGGATCAACCCCAGACCCACAAACTGTTTTCTTCCCTGTATCCCAATTAAAACCAAAAATATCAAATATTTGAAATCTCTTTACAAAGTCTCTAATCTTATATTATGTCCTAGAAAATTTTATCGCGCAAACATAATTTCTTTGTCAATTGTCTTTTATTTCTATTATACCCAACCTTCTCCCACCAAATGGCCAGGGGAACATGCAGTCTAACTTGAGGAAAAGGATGAATTTGTTCATCCACAGCCGTTACTGTCAATCGGGAGAGGACATGACGGATCACTTGCTGTACTATTTGGCAAACTCATCTCGCCAACTTCAAATTCACCTTTCTTGCATAAATATAATTAATGGTTAGCAAGAGATTTGAATTCCATATCAATGGCACTAGCTGCAACCAAATGCTGGTTTATTTGGAAGGAAAGGTGTTTTAGGATATTTGAAGATAAATCTTGAACACCTAACCAGTTAGCACTAGGTATCTCCAGACACTATGAGTACTGGCATCCAATGACTTTGAATAGTTTGATCTAAACACAAGACATAACTATCAAACCAATACCATATTTGACCTTCCCAATCACAAATACTTTCAAACTAAATTGTGATGCTTCTTGGTTATCTGAAAAAGCTAATGCAAGCTTTGGTTTTGTTCTTCGTAATTGAACATGAACCTTCAAAGGAGCATAATCAGACATCTTCAGGACATCCACAGCTGAAGAAGCAGAAGCTCTAGCCCCCCTTCAAACAACTAAATGGGCCAAACTACATAAAATACAACATCTGGTCATAGAAGGAGATAGCACGTAGGGATGGCCATTTGCCCCACCCGAACCCATCCCCGTGGGTACCCGCCCCGTTTGGGTAGGGTTTTACCCGCACAAATGGGGATGGGGTTGGGTATGGGTAATACCCGAAACCTAAGCTACGGGGATGGGATGGGGACGGGATTCAAGGTCCCCGCCCCATACCCGCCCCGTAGCTTTCATATTATGCAAGAGTTTGTATCGAATTTATATATTTCTACCATTAGTTGAGCTTTCTTTCATTTATTATATTCTTAATTTTTCTTGTATATTCATCACTTTCGTTTCTTTGGTGTGATTAAATACACTTTCTGAAAGTTAAAATAGTGAAAATGATACAGATAATGATTAACATGGACGAAGATAGAATGAGAAAGAGAAAAGTAGAAAAACTAATAAGTCATTTAAAATTTATTTTGTTCACTTTAAGATGAATTTCTAAATTTAAAATTTTAGAATGCATTATCGTTATGTTATTATTTTTATTTGAATCATATTTAAGTTTTGATTATAAACAAATTTATGTATTAACACCGTGTAACGGGTAACCCATGGGAAAACCCGCCCCGTCCCAATTCATATGGGTAACGGGGCGGGTATGGGTTTTTTTTATACGAACGGGGCAGTGACTGGGAATTGACATACCCGCCCCATACTTGCTCCATGACCATCCCTAATAACACGGCAATAATTAGGTATTTACATGGGAAATAAATCAACTATCCAATGGAAAAGCATTGCAATTCTAGATGAAGTTAAGAAGCTAGTAGAACAAATGGTCTCTTTTTTGGGTTGCTAGTACATAGACAGACTAGCAAACAAGTGGCAGACCAGTTGGCAAAGAAAGGAAGAAAAAGTATCACTGCAAATTCTTGGCTAGACCTAGCTCCCTTATTTTTAATTCCAACAATTTCTTTTGACATTGTCAAAGCTTATGAATCTTGTAATCTAAGTACAAACCTTGAATCAGTTCAAGGAGAGGCTAATCTTACAGATTCAGTCATAAGCAGGACAACTCTACTTGAAATCGCTCCTAATGAGACTGAATCAATAGCTTAACCAACTCTGTTTTCAGTATTATATTTATATTTTCAAAAAAAAAACAAAAAAAACTTCAAATTCACCGCCCCGTATTCCCTTCCACTATTCAGCTGAAGCATATTTGGTGCTATAAGGTCTGGACGAAGTTGGTAAAACTTGTATGGCCCTTCAGGCCTTCACTATAACAGCTAATATTTGGGCCTGTCTTGAAATTCAAATCTGCTACTACAATCCATATTTGGGCATCATCAGTGTCAAATTTAGTTAAGCTGGATTAACGAAATTTTGATTATGATATGTCCTATTTTTATGCATTTAATTTTATTTACATTAATTTAATGGTTCCTCTTGAGGCTTGCTGATAGGCTAGCACGGTAACATGTTCAACTAATGTATGGTAGTACTCCATTGGAGTTAGCTTGTTAGGGTTCAACTAGTTTCTTATAATTTTCTTTATCCAATATTAATTAGAAAATTAATGGTAGATTAAGTTAATAATATTATTTATATGCTCACACTGGTTTTTATTCAATTACCAACATTTTTTTTTCGATCAATTCATGCATGATGATGATGCACCCATTTAAAATGGGTGCAAAAGCCAAAGCAAAAGCAAAACCACTAGTTCAACGAGTTTGTTCACTTAGCTTCATGAGGGAACAAAATCAGAATCCATAATAAACCATAAAACCTTGGGAAAAAAAAAAGAAAAAACAGAAACTAAAGCCTCTCTTTCTGTCTCTCTCAGTGTTATTGTTGTTGTTGTAGTTATCTTCTTCTAGCTGCTGTTTCCCTCTGACCAACGAAGTAAACAGCAGCAACAGGGAGACCTAAACTATTTTCTTGAGAGAAACTTCTGGTGTTGAAACCATCTCTTGATTTTGGTGGTGAAGTGATCACTGTTTGTCTTCCTTTTTGTTTGAATAAAATGAACACATACCTATGGATTCCAATTACTGGCTTTGGTATTTCATAGCTCACTATTTCTTTTCCTGCATGCATATACATATATGTTCAGTATCACTATGCATGTAATGAAATTCTCACATAAAACTTCAGATTATCACAGCACTCACCAAATGAGGCATCAGTAGTGCCAGGAATATCAGTAACAATCCTGAAAAAGCAAAAGGAAAATGTTAAGTCATATGACCCCATGCAGAGATAACTTTGTTACTATGAGATTAGGATTGATATCAGTAGCAAACCAGTGAAGATGTTCTTTTAGGTATGGATCACTTGGCCCTGGAGCATCAGGATCTGTCATGATCTGTTAGAACACAAAAAGAAAAAGTTCATCTAATTAGCCAGCTACATTAGAATTACAAAACTTAAACAATTTTAAGTGTGGAAAGTTATTACAAGTGTGTAAGCATCCCTCATATCAAGGCCACCGATCTCGACTCGAGGTTTCATGGAGAAGGAAGCTGGCATAAATTCATGACCATTAGAAACTTGCTTTGTGTTGTAAATAACTTTCATTTCTACGCTAGGGTTAAACTCATCTACTACCTCCCCTACAACTCCACCTACTCTCAGTGTTGCCATGGACTTCACCATTATAAAAGTGAGAAAGTCCTGAATGTTTTTGTTTGTGTGTGATAGAGAATGGAGTAGAAGGTTTTGGAGATTTTGGTTGAGGAAATACAAGCATTTTATAAGGAGAAAGAGCTTAGAATTGAAGCTTTATAGATTCTTCTACAATGTTATATAATCCATGCAAGTCTGAAATTAAGGAAAAAAACCATGCTTGAGAGTTTCCATAGTTGGTATAATGGGGTGTTAAAAGATTGAAGAGAGACAATAAGATGCCTTTGGAATTCCTTTTGAATGGTTTATGGCCCTTGTGGGTATCTGTCTAAGGTTGATTCGACAAATGAGAAATTACTTTCGCCTAATTTATTTGAGTAATTTTGGTACTAAACAGTCTTTAAGGTGGGTATTCTCTTTTAATTTGAGTATTTTAACAGTTATTGGACGTACTTTGGAAAGCCAAAAATGGCATGTACCACCTAAGTTGAAGAAAAGTTTGTTCTAAATGTCGTTTTCAGCCGTTCTAATGCGAGTTATGTTACACTCTGGAAAAAATTCCTACAATTCTCTGGGACAGCCTTGAATCTAGACCGTAAATGTCATCGGCTCGTGAGTTCGAAACATTCACATCTAAGCTTTAAAAAGTTGCAGTGTGACTGTGACCACGGAATTTCTCAAGGGTTCTTTCACGATTTATTTAAAATTATCATATTCATTTTGTGCTTTTGGAATCGCATATGATTGAGTAAAACGAGTAGGCTACTTCTGAAGTGTAGTCCATAGGCTCTCATAATTTCTGATATAAACAATCTAATAAAGCCATATCTCATCAACAACATTCACCACTTTAGAATATGTGTTTACAGTTACTCAAGAGTTTTATTCAGTTAACAATTAGCTAAAATCAAGCCAAAGGCCCAAAAGGCAGAAGAACCTTTTGTGCACTTATTTCAGATTGCACCAGGAGGGAGCTAATTGATCACAACTGAATTTATGCTTAAAGGAACGGCGAAATGGTGACCTAATCGATCACAATTGAATTTAAAAAACGAACCAAGAAAGATGAGCTCATAAGGCACTCTGAACTTGTTACGATAAAGAGTTCATAACAGAAATTCCCATGCATGGCATAGCTTAGCCAAGCTTTTATCGAATATAGTTACTCAAAATATTGTTTAGAACCTATCCATGGCTAATCCAAGAATTCAAGGGCTCAAATTCATCCATAGATGCAAAAAATAAAATAAAATATCCAAAGGATATATATGTCAGACTGCAGCATGAGGGAGCTAGTCTTCGCTATTTGATGGTTAATAGGCTAGTCTATCTGACCAGAATCCATAGCCTGCCACCTTAAACAAATATAGGGGGTTTGGTATAGCTCTCTTAGCATAGCATCTCTTTCACTTTAGTTACAACAAACCATGACCAGTGACTAAGATAATGATCATCAGCAGAACCATTACAATAGTGGAAAAGTGGTCCTGTGTGTTCATTTGCTCAGCAGCCACCTCATTCAACTTGGGATTTACAGAATACCCCAGTAGAAAGGAAAACAAGGGCTGGGTATACACTGTGATTTGACCTTATCCCTGGTCTGAACTGTTAATGCAGGTCCTGCTATTTGCTTGATGCCAATCTAAAACTTGGCTATATGTAACAAACCAACCTACATGTATACATGGCATGTGCAAAATCTACTATCTAACCGTCTAACGCCCATAGACTAGATGATGATGGCTTAAAACCCTGGTAGAAGTTGTGTTGTCCATCGGGTGTTAGTGTATCCACGAATCATGAGGATGAGGTCAGTTAGTTTTTGTTCAGTTATGCTCAAACAATGATGCAGAGAGTATAAAAACAACTAATGGATTACAACCCCAACAACAGCTAGAATTCAGTGAAAGTGTTGCCATTAAAAGATCATAGGTTATATCCATAGTCACATATTGCATTAAGTCTCACATGTTTGGAGATTAAAAAAATATTTGTAAGGGGTCATAACTCATAGCTACAAATAACATAGTGTGCATAAGTGAAGGTAACAAACAGAAACCAAACAACATGTAGACACTCAATATCCAGAAGCGAAAAAAAACCTAAATACTCTCTAACCAATACATATACTTACATGGCTTTTGCTGTTTCACGTACTATGGAAAACTTAGCAAGAAGACCACATAGTTGAAGCAAAGAACCAACTCCATCGCAGATTCTCATATGAGCAAATCCAGTCTCCTGCAGTACATGCCCAAGATAAAAGAGGTTAGGAGTTGCAATAAGAGAGATCTTGCAGAGCAACATATTAACTTTACCCCAAAATAGCCATATATTTCGTTCATACCTTCAAAAACTCTAATTTCAGATACTCAGGCATGTCGTAGTTCTTAATTATTCTGAAAAGGGTTGTTATCACATCAGTTGGAGAATATCCCATATCATACAGTTGCTTCAAAGCAGCACACGCATCATCAAAGTTCCCCTCGAGTATATTGCGAACCATGTTCTTAACATGTAAAGGGTGTGGTTGGTCACACACCTGAAAACAGATAAAAAGATCTCATTCAGATACCACAAAAACACAGAAAGATATCGACGTGAAGAAACTAAAGAAGGTGGTTCGACGCCTGACCTTGAATACATTCTCTTGATTGACAAACCGAAACCCACTGAAAGTAGCTTGCAAGTTATTCAGTGCCTGTCTCATATCACCATCAGCAGTGAAAATGATGGCTTCTAGACCTTCCGGCACATAAGGAACCTTCAATCAATAGAAACAAAGATCAAATTAAATGCTTGAATAGATGTGGCGTATGTAACTTAGGGTTCCCAGTGACCATTCCCTGGAGCAATTTTGAGGGTGGTAGACACTGACACTGTAATCAGTGGGGGCATATATTATATTCAAGTTGTGTTCTAAAATTTGAGTCAATACAAGTGTTGATTATCATACAGCTAGAAGATAGTAATACACCTGAATACATAAGACACAAGTCATTGCACCTACCCTGGAGCACCATATGAGCACAAATGGGGAAAGCAGATACACCACCTTTTACTTAGATAACCACTTCAATAAAAAAAAAAAAAAAATACAACATGCTGTTAATGATTTAAGATCATCATCAGAGATTCAGAGCTAAACGTATTCTCGTTGTCATGCATAATAGCGTTTGGAATGTGACAAGGTCGTGTGATAGTCAGATAGTGGTTACTGAAATGGACCTTGCTATCTGAGTATCCAATGTCCTTATCAGAATGTCTGCATATATTTCGATGTATGTGATGTGCGCCATGCTTTATGTTCTGACTAGTGTTCCTGTCTAAGAGCCTAACTGATGGCTCCATTGTTTTCAGGCTTAAACCACTAACGATTTAAATGCATCGCATCCATGGATTTCTGAACAATATAATTCAATAAGACATATATCTCTAAACGAGTTTGTGCTCCAAGAGAACACATTATCCACCCTAAGATCCCAATGCAAATGATATCCATATTTAGTAACTTCCATTCGCATATTCTCCACATTATGGGGTTAAGAAAGAAGTGTTTAGGACTAAAGAAGGTGCAAATACCTTTTCCGCTTGGACCACTACCATAAGACGACCAAGGATCTCCTGGTCCGACAATCTTGAAAAACGAACCAAAGCACATCTACTCTGAATGGGCTCAATAATTTTCGAAGACATATTACAAGCAAGACCAAAACGCGTAGAGTTTGAGTAAATTTCCATCGTTCTCCTCAAAGCCTGTTGTGCTCCTGATGTCATGCTGCATTCATTCAAGACAACAGCATACATATCAACTACCTTAAACCTTAAATACATGAAACGACACAAAACAAAACGAAACAAACACTATCCCCCTGTGACAAAAAGGAAATGCAAGAGCTTCTTGGTAACCAAATTGGGTAAATTTACCTGTCTGCTTCATCCAGAATAATAATCTTATGACGTCCCGGTGGTAAAGTCACTTTCTTTTGAGCAAACATCTTGATTTTGTTTCTCACGACATCAATTCCCCTAAAACAAGAAACGGGTACTCATAAAATTAACAATTCTAACAAACCCAAGAACATAATTCTCAACATTCAACCCTAATACCTGTCATCTGATGCATTTAGCTCTAAAACAGCTTCCTTACAGTTTGGCCCTAAAAGTTCATGTGCAAGAGCCAATATACTTGTAGTTTTTCCAGTTCCAGGAGGACCCTGCAATCACAAAAACATTGTCGTTACAATGAATAGAAAAATTTGCCCTAATTTATCATGAAAGACGAATTTAACAGAAATCTTCAAAATTGATCAAAATGTAAACATGGGTTTTGGAAAACAACTGGAATTATTCGTATGGAGAAAAAAAGGTGAGATTTTTTAACTTACAGCTAAGATGAGATTGGGCATATTTCCATCCCTAGCGATGATTTCAAGCCTTGAAACAGCATCTTCGTTACCAACAATGTCTATGACTTTGTTAGGTCTGTACTTCTCTACCCATGGCATCTCATAGCCAAGGGTTGTTGATGAAGACGATGATGAAGACGCCATTTTGTTTTTCTCGGAGGCTTTCAGAACCAACTGTGACGCGAAATAAAACCCTTAAAACCCCAATTGTGGGGAATTTGGAGGGAATTTCCCGTGCTCAGGTTCCGATACTGGGCCGTGTCTCGGTAGAGCATCAATTTGTGTTGGGAAACTTAGGGGGAGACCCAAAAAAAAAATATTATTCTCATTGTCAGGCCCACAATTAATTTTGAGTACTTTGACACCCATAATTATATGAAATTATTAAAAATGTCTGCATGATGGATTATGCATCCGCATGATAGGTTATGCATCAGGGGTATAATTGGCAACGCAACTTGGATATAACATATCTAAAAATTTGCACCTTGGAATTTCATAAATTTTATATCGTTGGAAATATTTTTAAGAGAGCTACGCAACGAGTACACACAAGAATATCAAATTTTTGTTTTTCACGAAAAAATCGGAAGTGAGCATCATTTTAGGCAAAATTTTCGAAAACTTGATACATAACCATTATACATCCACCAAAAAGGATGCATAACGCATTATGCAGACGCATAACGAATTATGCAACAATTTTCTCGACTGCATAACAAATTATGCATTTGGATAACAAAGTTATGCATCTATAACAAGTTATGCATTCGTAACCATTGTTTTGGTTGATTTTAGTGCATACATAAAAAAAATTGATGCATAATGCAGTATGCATCCATATTTACAGATGCATATCAGGTTATGCATCTATTTTCTCGATGCATAAAAGATTGTGCAACAATTTTATCGATGCATAATGCATTATGCAGTCATATTTTCGGATGCATAATAGGTTATGCATCCATTTTCACGACTGCATAACATGTTATGTAGATATTATTGTACGTGCATGACAAGTTATGCAGTCTTATTTTTTGTTGGTTTCAATACTAAGAAAAAAAATAGCTGCATAACGTGTTATGCTAACGTTTTCTGGACTGCATAACAAGTTATGCAACAACTTTGGTAGATGCATAACAAGTTATGCAACCATTTTCATAGTTGCATAACAAATTATTCAACGATGTCGAGAATGGTCAAGGGAAGCATCAAGTTAACATATGAAAAATATGGGAAGAAGCTATCTATTTTTGCTCAATCAAAATATATTATTAACCCAAAATCATCTCCATTTCAGCTCCATTTTTGCCACTGTACTAAAAAATTCATCTGTATTTCATCTCCCATGTACCCTCATTGCAACCACTGCAAAACACTAAAGAACTGAACTTAGAAGTTACAACTAACTACAGAGGAATTCGTACAACCATACTTGGTATAAATCACAAACAATTATCAATTCTAAACCACCTCCAAGTGCAAGTCAAACATGGAGATAAGATGTCGCAGTATAAAAAAAATGAACAAACATGTACAGTAAGAAAAGCTAGTTACATACATAATCTACATCCTGATATATATGTGTGCGTGTCTAGGATTCAGTGTAAAAACTTAATTCCTGGGACAGGTCAGAATAGCAATGCATCTGTGATTGTGTTATGTTGCGAGCAGCAAATACTAGCCAAACCAGTACGGAAGACTACGATATTTGTTTTATCATCCCCATAGATTTCAATGACATTAACCAAAAGTGGGACTCCTTCGTTGATAACCAACCTAAAAGAGAAGACTATTTTAACTATTAGATGTGAAAAAAAGCTTTTTGATAGCAAACTTCCAGCGTAGCAATGACTTATCACTAAGCAGGAAATGAACAGATTAATAGAAACCAAATGTTTATCATAAACCATCTATGGCACCAATAAGAAAGCTAACCTAACAATGAAAAAGAAGACTTCTCAGTACAGTAAATTTGTAATATGACCAGTATTTGCTTTACCGTTCTATTATGCAAAAATAACACCAAATAGCCAAGTACGTAGACAAACTAAAAAACAAAATAAAAAATCAGAAACCAAGTAAAACAATTCAATAATTCTATCAAATAAGAGACTCTTATAATCTTATATAATCAATCACATTCTATCCAACTTTCCCCTAAAAATCCCCAAACTGTTGACTAACCTAAATAGTAAAAACTATATCACATTATTCCTCATCACTATTGACTGTACCAAAAATCATATTCAAATCAATAAACCATAAAACAAAAAATCAAACATCTCTAAATTCTAAAACACTCAAAAGCAAGAACTATAGCTAATTACTTGGAGGAGCTAATGCATTAATAGGTGGATTCTTCCTCATCCCGATTCTCGAAGCGTTTGATTTTTTTTCATTCTCGGTGGATCAAGAGAATGGAACCGTGTGAGAATGATACAATTAGTACAATTTCCGATTCCGACGTCCATCGTGATCATCAAGTGGCGGAAGACGCAAATACAAGTGAGAAATAATTAGTTTCAATCGTCATCATCTTCCAAACTTCGATTTCAAGCAAAACCCATCTTCGATTCAATAATCAACAACTTGAATTTCCTCTTTCAACAGTGAAACCATATCAAAACCAATTCTAACATCCTTAACGGCAAACACAGTTTCCTTCTTGAATTCGAGCATCACATAAAAACAGTAATTTTTTATTTCTTTGAGATTGAATCTTCATTTATTTTTTTGATAATTGATTGAATCTTCAGATTTTTTTGATAATTGATTGAATCTTCAGATTCAACTTTGATAAAGATTTTTATTGATTCTTCTTTGTTGATTTACTGGAAATCAAAGATTAAGATGGCGATGAAACTTTCGATATCAAGAGAAGAACAAAGAAGATGAGATTTGAGATGAATCTGGTGTTTTTAAAGCTTGGAAGTTGGTTTGGAAAGAAGAAAAACCAAAACACAATTTCTCAAAATTATGGGCATGTACATAATTTTATCACCCAGAATTGGTGCGCGCGTGTAATTTTTTGAGCATGGGTTTCACATTGATCAAAATCTAAAAAATGGGTATGGTGGTAGTTTTCACATTTTTGTTGCTCAACACACACATCGTACAACACGATATATACAAGGCTAAGTCGTACAGTCCTTCAAAGTTCAAGATGAAAAGCGTGGTAAAACATTATTGATTAGCATTTGTTTAAGAACGCGTAATTGGGGATACTTTTTTTAATTGGGGATATGAATTACTAACCAATGGCGGAACTGGACATTGGGTATGGGGAGGGATTGATATTTTTTTGGGCTAGCTTAAGGGTAAAATTAACATACATAATTAAATTCAACTCAAAATAGGCTATAAAATAAATGGTTTTTTTTGGCTTGTTGGGGATGGCTTAAGCTAGCCCTAGTCATCATGTAGTTCCACCCTTGTTACTAACCCCATCCAATAATGTCCGCTAAGAGGTGTTTTTTGGGGGCGGAAATACTAAAATACCCTTCATCTAAATTAAAATTTAAAACTAAAAATCAAAATCAAACCCTAACAAGTTCTTAAAGATAAGTTAAATTGAATTGTTGTTGAGAAAGAAGAAGAAGAAGAAGAAGAAGAAGAAGAAGAAGAAGAAGAAGAAGAAGAAGAAGAAGAAGAAGAAGAAGAAGAAGAAGAGATGACTTCATTGAGAAGGTACACGATACTCAATCATATTTAAAGTGTTGTTGTTGTTTTAAAACTTCGTTTGGGTTAAAATCATAAACTGAAACTTTTCGGTTTCAGTTTCAGTTTCAATCCACTCTCGGCTTGTGTTCATGATGAATACCCTACTATTTTTTTGTGCCGTAATGGCTTTTAGGATGAATACCATGCCGATAATAAGTGCACGTATGGCTTTTAGGATGAATACTATGCCGATATCTTGTGCCGGCATAGTTGTTAATATGAATACCATGCTGATACTGAGTGCTGACATGGTTTTTAGGATGAATATCATGTCGATATTGAGTGCCGGCATGGTTTTTAGGATGAATATCATGCCGATACTTGCTATTTCAGATAGATTTTCTGTATGTTTTTGTCTCCAAACCGGCACGGTACACTTGGGAATTGATAATTAACTTTATGTGCCTGCAGTGTACTTACAATTTCAAAATTGGGGGATATTGTATCGGCATGGTGAAAGTATGAATATCATGCCTATTTGGTCCCTGCCGGCATGGTATTCATACTTTTACCATGCCGACATTGAGTTTTTCAAGAGTAACAATGGCGGATTCAATGGAAAAAAAAATCAAATTGCAATACATTAATACATGTATATGACTAATTGGAGCACTTGTATATTCAACTTGTTTACTTTCATGGGTTGGTCTTCACCCAAACCTTCATGATCATAAATATCTTGATTTAATGTTGTTGCATTAACAAATTCAATAATAATGATTTATTCTAATGATTATCGAACTAATCTATTAACTTAGCTAATTATAATTAACCACTAAACGTGTTTAGTGAGTGGTAGATTAGGAATTAGTTAAAATATACGGATAAGGGGTGACTCTGATTTACTATTTATATCATGTTTTTGTATTTTTCCTCTAACCCCCGATTAATATAAGTATCCAACCAATTGCGCATTCTTGTTTAACCGTGAACTTTAAAGAGATATGTATTAGGCGTAAAGAATCTAAACTATCGGATTAACAGATATGTACTGGTGATCCAACGACTTCACACTTTTGTGTAGAACCATTAGGTGTAGAGAATTTGAGTATCAGATTAATACATTCGTTAGTGATCCAACGACTCCACTCTTTGCGCCATACCATTAAGCATGATTTGCTTGAATCTTGAATCATCGTAAGGCTCCTAGTTGTATTAAGGTGACATGTTTCAAGTTGAATTTTAAATGTGATTCACTATAAAACTTATCCTAAATGTGATTCAATTTGAGTTCAAGTGAAAAATTCCGGTCGCAAAATGTTAATTTGGACAGTAATGCTAAATTTTAGATCATGAGCTGGATTATAAATCACCTGGAAAATTTGGGGTAGGTAAACGCAGATTTTGGATGACATTGTGAATATTTATGTCACAAAGTTGGCTCAATTTTAGATCAAGCCATAGATTTTAGACCCAAAAACAAAACTAAAATTGCTTAACAAATTAAGTCTTGAGTAATATTTATGCCATCGAACAAATTTTGGTTCATAGTACCATATTTTATATTATTTTATATCGGTTACAATAAGATGTTTTAGATAAAAGTGCAGATTCTGGATAAAATTACGAATTTTGAATCGGTATACAGTCTATCTTAGGTCCTGAGGTATTTTTTTGACTAAAAAAATCAGTTCGGGTATCTAAGCTGAAAAGGGAGAATGTCGGTACCAGGTGCACCACCAATTTTTTTAGCGGAACCTATAGACTGTTCCTTGCGTGATTAACAATCGAAGTTTAAAGCAGACAACAAATATCCTTGGATAGTTTTAAATCTAGATTCTTAATTCACAAGGATCGATTAACCTACAGCCTGTTTCTACTTTTAATTATGATGAAAAATCAAAATTATACAAAAAGAAAAACCAAAGCAAGACACCACACATTTTGTTAACGTAAAAAACTACAAAATTGAAAAACTTCTAGACCTCGTCCAGTTTGAACACATATTGTATTAAGACGCTACAAACAACAAACTATTATAATGACTTCGACCTGAATGTAATAACTGAGACAGGATAAAGCTTCTAGGTTTTGATTCCAGCAGAACCTACGCATTTGATTCCCATAGTTGATGTTCTTTACAGGCCTAAGAGTTGCTCCACGGCCCCCCGTAAAAACTAATGCTACATGCCTCAGGCAGGATGACTGGTGATTTCCTTTATGATCAGAGATCAAGGAGACATCAGTCTATTCCCATATTTAGATTTAGATGAATCCAAATTTAAACGACCAGTGTTTATTATATTCAAAAGTTATATGAAAAAACGGGGGTCTAACAACAACACCCAATATTTCGAATTAGCAATCTGTATGGACAAACTCTAATATACTTTCTAGAGAATCAACTAGACAGTTAGACTTAATCAATAGAAAAGTATATCAAAGAGTTTATATCTCTATCTCTCGATTTAAATCTTACTCAAGCAAACTGCGAGTCTTGATTAAATACAAGAGAGATAAACTTGGATGGTACCAAAGACCAATATCCAAGTGTCAATAAATTTAAATCAACAACCAAAAGGTCGGATATTCTAATTGATTGAACAACAACGCACAACCTGTATTATTTCAATTATAAAGATAAAAAATATAATGTGGAAAATAAAATAACACAAACACCAGAATTTTGTTAACGAGGAAACCGCAAATGCAGAAAAACCCCGGGACCTAGTCCAGATTAAACATACAATGTATTAAGCCGCTACAGACACTAGCCTACTCCAAGCTAACTTCGGTCTGGACTGTAGTTGTACCCCAATCAATCTCACACTAATCCAAGATACAATTATGGTCCTACGCCTATGATCCCAGTAGGATACTACATACTTGATTCCCTTAGCTGATCTCACCCACAACCAAGAGTTGCTACGACCCAAAGTCAAAGAATTTAATAAACAAATTTGTATCACACATAAAGGTCTACAAGGATAGATAAATTCGTCTCCCACGAATAAACCTATGAGTTTTGTTTTGTCTTTTGATAAATCAAGGTGAACATGAACCAATTGATAAAACCAGACTTATATTCCCGAAAAATAGCTCAGCTTTATCAATCACCTCACAATAAACTTAATCGACGCAATGAAGAAGATTATTGAGGAATTACAAACGATGAGACGAAGTGTTTGTGAATATTTTTATATCTTGCCTATCGGAGATATAAATCTCAATCCAATTATTACAATTGTACTCGTATGATAGAAACAGCAAGATCGGATCACACAACTACGATAAAAGTAGATTCGGTCTGGCTTCACAATCCCAATAAAGTCTTTAAGTCGTTAACCTGGTTTAGAAGAAGAAACCAAAGGTTAAAAGAGAATCGAATCTAGCTTATCACAACTAGTATCACACATAATGTGTGGGGATTAGGTTTCCCAGTTGCTAGAGTTCTCCCTTATATAGTCTTTCAAATCAGGGTTTGCAATCAAAGTTAGCTTAGTATCAAAGCATTCAATATTCACCGTTAGATGAAAACATGATTAGATTCAAGCTAATGTTTATCAACCGTTAGATTGAAAACATAGCTTGTTATACACACATGTAATACATGTTTGTAGGCTTGTGAAAACCGTACCCAAACTTGTACATTAGTTGGTTCAACAATAGTTAACCAAATGGTTAGCCATATGATAACTTTCATATCAACCATATTCTCCTTCACCATAACTAGTTCAAATGACTCAAATGAACTAGTTAGAGAGTTGTTCAATTGCTTAGATCTCATAGAAGTATATAAGACACAATCGAACCAAAAATGATTTGATTCACTCGAATCAACTCATGAACTTTATAGCCACGGTTTGCAAGTATGCATTCCTTAGTTTATATAAGTTTAAGTTCACGAATAACTGTTTTTAGAAACTAACCCACTTAAGTACGCATAATGGTACACGGACTTAAGTACCCGGAATAAGTTTGTTTTTAGTTCACAAACTCCAGCAGAAATTCACGGGATGTGAACCTCCGACAGTGCGAGGACTTTAGTTCTGGTTTTCCTGAGAAGCAAATTACACATACGTTGGTTCAAGGAATAAGGACTTATACATGTATGATTTATCACACAATATTTATACCCTTTCAAGATTATATTATAAACTCTCATTTCAATCATTGAAACATTCTTAGAGGACGTTATATAATTGTTATTCACAAGCTATTTTTCGGCAATTTTTTTTTCAAGTAATTGAAACTAATATGACTTTCGTCACTAGTAAAGATGAATTTGGCCAAAGCGAAAGCTTACCAACACATATTTTGAGAAATAGATAAGCGATATGAACTCGGCTCGAAATACCAAATGTGTATAATCATAGTCTATATAGCAATATGACATTTTCTCAAGATATGAGATAGAGTAGATAGACTTTTGAGTGATAGATAAGTTCAAGTCTCCACAAACCTTTTAGTCGATGAAGTTCCACCAGTTCCTTGAGTAGTTCTTCGTCTTTGTATGATGATCGCCATGGATTCTAGAGATGAACTACACTTTCTATCCTAGTCCAAGACTTAGCTATAAGTAGACTAGAAATCAAGACTTATAGTTTTGGCAACTAAACTTAACAACAAGATTGAGATAGCAACGCTTGCGAGTTCGACCGAGCAGTGCTCTTACAATTATTGCATCTCGCGTTAACTCGGTTGTATCAAGTTTTATTTGTAGATCGTGTCTGAGTAAAAAAATAATAATTGCCATAGTGGAAACAGAGAAACAAAACTAGACATCTAGTTCTTAACAAATAGAGAAAACACATGGGTTCTCTATATTTAATTAAAGAAACGAGACATTAGAAGATTATTCACAAATCATAATTATCGATCCTTAAAGACACCATATATTCCAAAATTCAATCAAAAATCTTCGTCATATATTCAAAAAAAAAAATGTTTAGATTTAGAAACACTGAAAATACTAAAACTTATGTTAATTGTACGGGCCAGAGGGATCAAAGGACTAATACCTACAAATATAGGGAGCACTTTTATGAAAATATGATTGTGATCAACAGTGACGTCTAAGGGTGAATAAGTGCACCCTTGTGATAGTTGTCATGAGGGTAACCTTGTCACAACAGGACTCTGTACACATATATATTTTTCTCGTATTTTTGTTCTTTGATCGAGGAAATATTGCTTCAAATGAAAATTAAAAGAACAAATCTAGACCGATCTATGATCGCAACAAATACTTTGAAAAATCTCATAAGAAGATCGAGCGATGGTTTTTACCATTTTACCCCACCATTTTTTTAATAGAAAAACTTAGGCTTTAGAAAAAGATCTAAGAGGGGAGAACAAGACGATTGGTGGCCAAAGAACCACTACATACCCTAATTGAGTTTTTACATAATAAATCCAACTTAAAAGAGTCTAAATTTTGAAGTCTATGAATGACCTTTAGACCGACTAGAACATAAGTAATAAAATGAAGTCCATAATTTGATTCATAATGCTCCATTACCCACGTACTTTCATGATAGTTGAGTTGAAAACGACCATAAACAACACTGTAGTAGAGAATGTTAAAAATATCTAAGATATCCATAGATTCGGATTGGATTTCGATGTTAGTGTATCGCTAGTATTATGCCCATGTGAAAGCTAGAGCTGCTCCTCTTTTTCTCCTCCAGCTCCAAAGTATCCTGGATATCCTCTATCCCCAATGATGTTTCCTGCAAAATCCAGAGCAGTGTAATAATGAAGTGTTTCTGGATCTTTTATCGTGCATATTTTGATAGTGATACCAAAATGATCACTATAGTTATGGTCCATGAGGATAGTAGATTGGTTAACATTCCTTAAAACATCTCCTACAGGTGGAAGAGAGTTTAGGATATGATTCTGTTTATGGTGTATCCTATCATGGTTGCACAGATGTTGTTGTATAGTGGTGACATTTTATCTGGCATTCAGAGGAGTGTGATCAAAAATAAATTAACATCTAGCCTTCCGAATGTATATCAGCAGGCAGTTGCAAAGATATTGCAGATGTAGTTTTTATATCCAGGTCTGAACCAATAATTAAGCCAATTCACAAAGACAGTGGTATGATAAAAAAAATCATGATTTGGTCCAAGTAAGTGACACCAAATATGAGTAGCAGCAGGAGAGTTTAATAACATATGGGTTAAAGTTTCCTCTCCAGAGTGGCATAGCTGACATAAAGGATCAATGTGGTGTAGGATGCTAGTTGTTTTAGCATTAGTGAGGAGAATTCCATGAGTACATTTCCAGATGAAAATCTGAATGACATGAGCAATGCCCATTTTCTATAAGGATTTCCAGTTGTTGGTGTGAGGATCATTGCAATAGAGTCTTCCCATCTTGTCCTTGTAAAGATATTTAACACTGAGTTTTCCAGTGTCAGTGAGATTGCAGATGATTTTGTCCTCCTCTCATGTATGAATAGGGACATGGAGGATATCATGAGCAGTATGATTGTTGAATTAGGTAATTATCAGGTTATCATTCCAATCCCCATTTGGCAACATAAGGTGTTAAACTCTGACTATCTCAGCAGGACAATCAGCAGGTTTCGGGGTTATGTGTTTAATGGTTGAGATCCAGATGTTAATATTCTTGCCATTTCCAATTCTCAAAGAGCCGTGATTTTGTATATTAAGGATGCCTTATAGAATACCTTTCCAAATCCAGGAATCCCCATACTTTGGTTTAGTATTCATATTCAGAACATTCCTTCCTATGAGATATTTAGCATCCATTAGTTGATACCAGAGGGAGTCTTTGTCAGTTTCAATACTCCAACCAATTTTAGTAATCATAGAGATATTAAAGTGCTCTATATTCATGAAACCTAAAACTCCCATATCTTTTGGCTTGCATACATCAGTTCAAGCATTTGGATTGTAACCTTTAGGATTGTCTAGAGATTTGCCCTAAAAAAAATCTCTTTGCAGTTTTTTCAGATCTTGACAAGTTTATTTAGGCAGCTTGAAACAGTTCATCTGATAGGTGTTAGCAGTTGATGTGACAGATCTTATGAGGATATGTCTTCCAGCTGGGTTGAAGGGAGTGTTTTTACAGCTGGACATACTGATCTTGAGTTCATCCACTCCAGGTTTGAAGGATTTGATCTTGATTTTATGGGTGAAGAGAGGTGATCCAAGGTACTTTTCATTTGTTTGTAGGACTTGAACTCCCATAGCATTGCTGATAAAGGGGATAAGATTTGGGTTAGTTTTGTTTCTAAAGAAAACACCAGACTTGTTGAAGTTTGAGATGACCAGAAGAATCTCCAAAAATATTGAGAATGTCCATTAAATTTTGACTTTTGTCTTGTTAGCTTTGCAGAAGACCACGCAGTCATCAGAAAAAATAAGATGATTGATAGTGGGAGCTCTCTTTCAAATTTTAGTGTCAGTGATGAGGCCCATCTCCTCAGCAAGGATAAGAGTCCTAAAAAGGGCTTCCATGAAGAATAAGAAAAAATATGTGGATAGAGGGTCCCCTTGTCTGAGGCCCCTAGAAGGTTTGAAGAACTTATCAGGGGATCTATTTATGATAACTGCAGAGGTGGTAGTAGAGAAGCACTGATAAATTTTTCTACACCATTGTTCATTGAAACCTATTTGTTTCATGATGGTGTTTATGGGTGAAAATTGCTTCTGCCGATTTCGGTAAATTCGGTAGGTGAGTAAGAAACTTGTTTAAACCCTAAACAAATATGCTGCACGTTGAGCACTTTTAGGTTCGAGAGATCAATCTGTACAAGTCCGGCCTAAACCAAGAAATGGTCATTCCAGACTTGCTTCGGTCACAAAGAGGAGGAGAATTGGTTGGTTTTTGGGAGGGAATCAAGGAGAGTGTGAGACCAGAATAGTTTATTCTGTAAGAGCAATTGGGTTTCTATAACTTGTTTTCAGAAAAGTACCAGAGCTCATGAGGGGAGCCTGAGTGTTCTCTTGTCCGAATGAACTTGTTTTTGGAATGGAAATAGGTGATACCTATTTATACAAGTTGTAATAGAAACGTACTCTGGTCTCATTAAGGAGTGAGGAGTAAATGGGAGGATGTGGTAACCGTATGCATGGATTTGATATCTCATAAAGTGTCTAACACATGAAATTGATTTTCATGAAACTGTTAACGTTATGGAATTGATGTCCATAAAGTTTGTTAACTCACGACTTTATGTTCCATGAACGTTTCCCACATAACTCCCATATTAACTAGGCGCCTCACCCTTATGACACTTCCTTATGAGGGGCATAGTGTACGCCGCACGATGTAGACCACCAAACCAATACCCAAAGAGAATCCCCCTGTTTGTGTTGATGTCTCGAATGTTTTTGAAAAACAAGTAAAACGTTGTTGTGGCTTGGCAAGTTGAGCTTGGGGAACTTGCTAAGGTCGAGATGTTGCATCTTGAGAGGAGGGGCAACCGTTGATCGTTGCACGCCTTTGTTTTGGTAGCCGTGTAGTGAGGTCCAACAGGGTGGCACGGCCAGGGTGTGTTTAGACTTGGCGTGAGGAGCCAAGGGTTTGCCATGGGTGCATGACGTGACTATCCTGGACTAGGTGCGCGGCCAAGCTATGAATTCAGGTCTAAGGTCGTGAGGGGACTTTTATACGGCCAGGATTTACTCCTGGGATTGAAGGGCAACCGTTGATGGGCGCCTGGCATCAATTTGGTAGCCGCATGGGAAGGAAAGTATGGTGGCGCGGCATGAGGGGCCATGGCGAGGCATGGCGCGAGGCTAGTTTGGCTAGGTATGTGACCAAGCTAGGGATAAAGTCATGAGGAGACTTTTTACGGCCAGGATTTTCTCCTGGGATTGAAGGGCAACCGTGGATGGGAGACTGGCTTCAATTTGGTAGCCGCATGGGGAAGGCCAGTATGGTGGCGCGGCATGAGGAGCTATAGCGAGGCATGGCGCGGCTAGCTTGGCTAGGTACATGACCAAGCTAGGGATAAAGTCATGAGGAGACTTTATACGGCCAGGATTTGCTCCTGGGATTGAAGGGAAACCGTTGATAAACGCCTGGCTTCAATTTGGTTTAGAAACCCTAATTGGTTCCCTTCACTAGAACTGCTACAGAATTCTAGTACGGACTCGGATTTTGATGGTCCTCCCCTCAAATCAACTGGAAAAGAATTTCCTATCTCCTAACGCGGGGATATTTAGGTTTTGAACTCATTCGGGAGAGAAAAACATCCTGAAAGCAAAACTCAGGAATATTTCATGAGGGACGGTGGAATGGCCAGGCTATCATGGCATGCCTTGGCGTAGCATGGCATGCTTTGGTGTGGTTTGGCATATGGGGACAAAGGTTTTCCATGAGTGCATGGCGTGGCTATGGCTAAGGCATGGCACGACTAGCTCAGGCTAGGTGTGGCTGGCATGATTTGCCGTTGGCACACGAGACGTGGCTAGCATGGCTAGGGCCATGACATGGTGCGATTGGAATGGCGCTGCTAGCTTGGGCTAGGCGTGGATGGCATGATTTTCCATTGGCACGCGGGGTGCGGATAGCATAGCTAGGTCCATGGCATGGTGCGAATAGCTTGGGCTAGGCGTGGCTGGCATGATTTTCCATTGACACGCGGGGTGCGGCTAGCATGGTTGGCATGCTTTGGTGCGGTAAGGTGTGGCTGGCATGATTTTTCATTGGCACACGAGATGCGACTAGCATAGCTAGGGCCATGACACGGTGCGATTGGCTAGGCGTGGCTGTCATGATTTACCATTGGCACACGGGGTGCGGCTAGCATGGTTGGCATGCTTTGGCGCGGTAGAGTGTGGATGGCATGATTTGCCATTGGCATACGAGATGCGGCTAGCATAGATAGGGCCATGGCACGGTGCGATTGTCATGGCGCAACTAGCTTGGGCTAGGTTTGGCTGGCATGATTTTCCATTGGCACGCGGGGTGCGGCTAGCATGGTTGGCATGCTTTGGCGTGGTAGGGTGTGGCTGGAATGATTTTCCATTGGCACACGAGATGCGACTAGCATAGCTAGGGCCATGACACGGTGTGATTGGCATGGCACGACTAGCTTTGGCTAGGCGTGGCTGGCATGATTTGCCATTGGCACGCGGGGTGCGGCTAGCATGGTTGGCATGCTTTGGCGTGGTAGGGTGTGGCTGGCATGATTTTCCATTGGTACACTAGATGCGGCTAGCATATCTAGGGCCATGGCACGGTGCGATTGTCATGACGCGACTAGCTTGGGCTAGGCGTGGCTGGAATGATTTTCCATTGGCACGCGGGGTGCGGTTAGAATGGTTGGCATGCTTTGGCGTGGTAGGGTGTGGCTGGCATGATTTTCTATTAGCACACGAGATGCGGCTAGCATCGCTAAGGCCATGGTATGGTTCGATTGGCATGTCGCGGCTGGATTGGGCTAGGCGTGGCTGGAATGATTTTCCATTGGCACATGGGGTGCGGCTAGCATGGTTAGCATGCTTTGGCGTGGTAGGGTGTGGCTTGCATGATTTGACATTAGCACACTAGATGCGGCTAGCATAGCTAGGTCCATGGCACGGTGCGATTTGCATGACGCGGCTAGCTTGGGCTAGGCGTGGCTGGCATGATTTTCCATTGGTACGCGGGGTGCGGTTAGCATGGTTGGCATGCTTTGGAGCGGTAGGGTGTGGCTGGCATGATTTTCTATTAGCACACGAGATGCGGCTAGCATAGCTAGGGCCATGGCACGGTGCGATTGGCATGGCGCGACTAGCTTGGGCTAGGCGTGGCTGAAATGATTTACCATTGGCACGCGGGGTGCGGCTAGCATAGCTAGGGCCATGGCACGGTGCGATTGGAATGGCGCGGCTAGCTTGGGCTAGGCGTTGCTGACATGATTTTCCATTGGCACGCGGGGTGTGGCTAGCATGGTTGGCATGCTTTGCCGTGGTAGGGTGTGGCTGGCATGATTTTCCATTGGCACACTAGATGCGGCTAGCATTGCTAGGGCCATGTCACGGTGCGATTGGCATGACATGGCTAGATTGGGCTAGGCGTGGCTGGCATGATTTTCCATTGGCACGCAGGGTGCGGCTAGCATGGTTGGCATGCTTTGGCGTGGTAGGTTGTGGCTGGCATGATTTTCTATTAGCACACGAGATACGTCTAGCATAGCTAGGGCCATGGCATGGTGCGATTGGCATGACGCGACTAGATTGGGCTAGGCGTGGCTGGCATGATTTTCCATTGGCACGAGGGGTGCGGCTAGCATGGTTGGCATGCTTTGGCGCGGTAGGGTGTGGCTGACATGATTTGCCATTGGCACACGAGATGCGGCTAGTATAGATATGGCCATGGCACGGTGCGATTGGCATGGCGCTGCTAGCTTGGGCTAGGCGTGGCTGGCATGATTTTCCATTGGCACACGGGGGAATTAGGGTTTGGTTTTTCGTAACCCTAATTTGAAAAAATATACCCTGGTAATTATTAGGGACATATTAACAGCTTTTATTAATTCGCCTAGTAAATGCTTGTTTTAAATATCTTCTAGGGTTTAGCGTTTTACGATTTTAACCCTAAACTAAAGACCACCGTCAACATTAAGTCCCCTGCTAAGCTCGGAACAGGTTCCTTGTTGCGGGGTAAGCATATGATGGTGACAGACAACGTAAATCATTGCAATGATGGTCAGGAGAGTCCGACTAACCTTTTAAGCGGTAGAGCGAGTTTGTTTTTTCATGTTGGTGGCCACGGCAAAGGGGGCACAGTCTCGAAAGGCGGAGCAGGTGGGTAGCTTTGACTGGAAGGGCCGAGAGGTGGCGTGGTCTTGGCCACAACAATGGTATGGTGGAGCAAGTAGGGGACGGCTAGGAGTGGTGTGGGTGCAGCATTGGGGAAATGGCTTGGTGGAACACGCCAGGGGAAGCTATGCGCGGTGGAGCCGTGGTGATGGAGTGAGGGCTAGGGTCGTGGCAAGGTGAAGTGTGGTCTAGCACGATACGACTTTAACATGGGGATTGATCTTTGTGGGGACGGTTTCCTCTTTTTCTTTCTTGGCTCATAATAGGAAATCATATCTTTGTTCAGGTTCCTACGTACCATGCACATAAAAAGAGGGCCGACCTCTCTTCTGCTTCATGCCCACTTATTCTTCTTAGCTATCTGGCCACGGTAAAGTAGAGCGGACAAGCGAACCTTGAGTACGTCTTCCAATACTTCTCTTATACTTTTTTTTTTGTGATGCTACCGGTTTTGTTTCCGAAGTTTGGCGTTGGTGGTGGAAGGGGAAAACACACTCCAGTGTGCCTCGAGCACGTTATCTCACACTTTCTCGGCAACCATAATTATTCCCTATAGGCAGGCATGGGGTTTAATTGGGATCTGATATCATGCCTTAACTTACGGCCGGTACAAAAACTTTCCCTTTTGGGATTGCGTCATCTTGTCGTGCATAAAAGACGATCTTGAGCTCTTTATTAGGGTAGTTTGTCCTCGTTCGTCCTCTTTACAGGTAACGCCTCATGTTTCCTTCTTCTTCTTTCTTTTATACTATTTATTATGCGTGCATAGATAGGATGGAACTTGATCATTCTCCCCATTCTTTGTAGTGTGTGATGGGATCCTCCAGGGACAGCCCTGCCTTCAATTCTTCAGAGAAGATTTTCAGAATTGGGTCCTCTTCTCATGAGGAGGTACTGGATAGAGTTGAATCCATGTTACGTGAGGTTGGTGAGGTCATCCAGGACCTTCCTTCTATCTATCTTGATGAAGTGCAGGTGCGTGTTCGGACTTTCTTGGGTTCGGTGAGCATGGAGGAGGGACGGGAAAGTAAGGAGGAACCTTGGCATGATGAGAAGTACCGATGCGGCAAAGACTTTCCTTGGTCCAATTGTAGGTCGAGTTGAACTGCTCCTAGGTCGAAGCAACGGAAGATCGAACGTGTGAAGATTTTGGAGGAGAACACCATGGTTCTTGGTCTTGATGTGAATGAATCGAAATTTTTTCTCCGGAGGGTCAATGAGAAAACTTTCGAAGGAGCATCTATCGGAAACGAAGTTGATGCCGGAGGTGTCGTTGGTGCTACTGAAGGGGTCATGGTGACGTATGCTGGACCGGTCACCGAAGCGGACACTGTTACTGATGCGCTTGCGTCAGGATGGGACACCAAAGTTGCTATTGATAATGCCGTTGAATGGGATCTTTGTTGCCCGAAAGATTGCTGGGGAAAGTGCTTGAAGATGGCCTTGACCAAAGGGATCCAGGACCCATCCTTCGAGGGCTAGCTCTTACCCTTTATTATTCCTGTTTCTTATTCGTCCTGATGTCCTTGTAGACTCCTCTTTACTTTTTTTCTTCACCAGTTAACGTTCCGCTTGTCTCCCCCCCCTTTTTTTTTGAACGATTGAATGAGGTACTTTGGTTACAATATGATGGGCAATAGTTTTCTGGGTTAGTTTGATGTATTTCTCTGATATCTGGAGAACTTATTCGGAAAGAGATGTATCATACATTTTTTTTTTGACCAAAAAGAGATTCCGAGGAAGAATACAAACGGTGTATTTATCTTGGGGAAATACAAATATCAAGAGAAATTGTTGAAAGAAATACCAAAGGGATCGTGACTGGGAAGTACAATATTTTATGGAGTGGAGGCTCTGAGCCATCGCGAGTGAATTATCATGCCTTCAGGTGCATCGACGTTAATGAGCTTGCAATATCCTCCTATAAGGACATCCGCCACCATATATGGTTCACCTTCTCTCCCGTTGGGAGAATCGATCTGAATATCCATTTTTACCATCATCTTCCCTACTTGAAATGAGTTCACCTTGACCACCACATCTCCGATTGAAAACGGGATCCGATGTTGCGCAGCCATTTGAGTCTTGGCTTCGTTGGTTCCAATAGAAGTTTCCAAGCTTTTCGTAAAGTGCTCAAATGGCCTAGCTCCCCATTCAAATTTCTTGATAGTTTTCATGCCGATAGTCGCGTCGAGTCCCCATGACGGGATGGGGAAAGGAACGATTGAGTGTAGAGGAGGTTGTTCAGTCAGGCTTACATTCGTTTGAAATCCATGAGCTAGCGCCAGCAGGTCTCCTCCGGACGTCTAGGTTCCTTTGATAGTTCATTGATGCGATAACCAGTGGGATGATCCGTTGGGAACTCCTTCAGGCATGGACATCGGTAGAGGATGCACATCTAGTTATGCTTTGTTGTCGAGTACCTACAGACGTCCCAATATTATGTCATGGCCTAGTTCTCTGACAATGTGGAATTTGCTATGTGTTACAGCGTCTCCCACCTTGACCTCGAGGTTGATGTAGCCATGCGCCTTCAAAGTTTCTCCTATCGGGTCCTCAATTACAGACGGGGAATGGGTAGCGTCTTGTTTTGTAAATCACGCTGCCTTTAGTGTCTTGAAAGTAACGATGTTGAGGCCAAAGGCCATGTCGATGAGTGTGTTGTCAAGTTCGATACCTTTTAAACGAGACGTGGTCATCAGTCCCCAGTTCTCTCCTTTGGCTCCGCTTGTTGGGGAAGCTTGCGTCCTAGGCGTGGTTTCCGGGGAGAGAAAAAGTCGTTTGCCGGATACGACACGATTGAGAGCTACGAAAATATCTTGGCGCTGCACCTTGGAAAGATAAAGAATTTCGCATACATGCTGCATCATGGATTGTACAGTCTCGTGCACGGAGTCCCCAGGGGACCCGCAGTTCCTTATTGGGAGTGGGTCTCGATGTACTCCCTCGTTCCCTAGATGGAGCTCTCCCGCTTCCATCTTTTCTTTGAAAATATGCTTTAGTTTGTTGCAATCACTAGTTGGGTGGTGAACAAACCTGTGGTAATGGCAGTACTTGGGGTTCGCCATCTCGGCCTCAGTTTGTGGACGTCTGGGAGGCGGCAGTCTGATAACATCATCTTGAACCCAGGCCTCCAGGAGGTCGATTACCTCCTCCATGGGAAATTGGAAGCCGAGAGTATTCCTTTCAGCATGGGAGTTTTAGTGGCAATCTTCCGTGGCAGGGCCTCCCGTAGCGCCGGTGCTTCACGTTTCGGCTGGTAACCTGTAGCTGGGGCCTTCCTTTTTCCCCTTTCGTTCACTATATTCACGGAGGGTGATCCAACGTTAAATTGCTTGCTAGTGAGGCGTCTATTCCCTCGAGTCTCACAGGCGTCTTCAACTCGAGTTGACCTAGTTCTCTCCAGTAATGCTGGTGCCGTCGTTGCGGATTTTCTGGCGGCTTCATGGAGTTCGGAGAACGTTTGAAAGCGAAAGTTTTATAGCAAGGCGCGGTAAATAGGAGCCATACCATTGATGCAAGCGTTCACCAGTTGTTGTTCAGTCACGTTTGTCTCGTGACAGTCAAGTGCTTGGACCCGGTACCTTTTGACAAAGTCGTTCGGATGTTCGTTATCCCACTGGTACATTCTCCCATGGTCTGAGAAGGTGACTTGTTCGGACACGAAGATGTACTTTCTGTAAAACGCCGTGACCATGTTGCTCCAGTTGGGAATACTGTTTGGCGGGATGCTGTTGTACCATGTATACGCCCTTCCGGTAAGTGATTTTGAGAACTCCCTTAGGCGAAGGACGTGATTATACTCATGTTCACCTAGGGATTCCAAGAAACGGGAAACATGCTCATGTGCATTACCGGTACTATCGTACAGGGTGAATTAAGGAGAGGAGTGCCCCCTTGGAAGAGGAATTTTTTGCATTTCTGATGGGTAAGGGGGTTGGTGTTGATGCATGTCTAGTTCATCATTTTTGATTTGGTTGCGGAGAATTTTTCCAAATCTTCCCGCGTGACGAAGTTGGATGGCTGATCTCTTTCCACTGGGATTCTAGGGAGAATTTCCTCGTCCGTGGAGGCGAGTTCCGCTGAGGTTCTAGCGTCTGGGGTTGTTGGAGACGTTCCTAAATGGTTATGGAGTGCGCGACTCACGTGGTAGCCGCTCTGTCAGAGTCTTGAGAAAGACGAGTACTTCTTTCTGTGTTGAAACCATACCCGTATGAGCTCTAGCAAGCATCTCATGTCGTTCCATCAAATCAGCGATGGTGACATAAGGACGGCTTCCCCTAGTCCCTCCGGTGTCTCGTCTCGTCGGTGGGGTAGCTGGAACCTTAATTGCGGTTGGAGATTCCATGCTAGACGTGGCGCTGGGCCTTGCAGCAGCGGCTCTGGTGACTGGTGGCGTAACGTCCGAGGAGGTGTTTTCATTGTCGTGATTAGAGGGTACTGCAGAGACGCTTGAGGAGGCGGCGGATCTGGCCCTGGTGATTGGCGGTGTTACACTTGAGGGGGTGTATTCGGAGTTTCCACAGTCAGTAGGTGATGTAACGACGTTATTGGGAGAGACATTAACATCAGGAACGCGCTATGTGCTGGTGTTCTCAGCACCCGATCCGGACTTGAGTTCCACCATATTAGTTTTGATGTTCGGGAAAAGAAATCAGGAGTTTAGAGTCGATACTGTAACCGATAGACTAATCCTCCCGCTGTGGTCGCCAATTTTTTATGGGTGAAAATAGCTTTTGCCGATTTCGGTAAATTCGGTAGGTGAGTGAGAAACTGGTTTAAACCCTAAATAAATGTGATGCACATTGAACGCTTTTAGGTTCGAGAGATCAATCTGTACAAGTCCGGCCTAAACCAAGAAATGGCTATTCCGGACTTGCTTCGATCACAAAGAGGAGGAGAATGGGTTGGTTTTGGGGAGGGAAGCAAGGAGAGTGTGAGACCAGAATAGTTTATTCTGGAAGAACAATTTGGTTTCTACAACTTGTTTTCAGAAAAGTACCAGAGCTCATGAGGGGAGCTAGAAGGTAAGTATTCTGAGTGTTCTCTTGTCCGAATGAACTTGTTTTTGGAATGGAAATAGGTGAGACCTATTTATACAAGTTGTAATAGAAACGTACTCTGGTCTCATTAAGGAGTGAGGAGTAAATGGGAGGATGTGGTAACCGTATGCATGGATTTGATGTCTCATAAAGTGGCTAACGCATGAAATTGATTTTCATGAAACTGTTAACGTTATGGAATTGATGTCCATAAAGTTTGTTAACTCACGACTTTATGTCCCATGAACGTTTCCCACATAACTCCCATATTTACTAGGCGCCTCACCCTTATGACACTTCCTTATGAGGGGCGTAGTGTACGCCGCACGCTGTAGACCACCAAACCAATACCCAAAGAGAATCCCCATGTTTGTGTTGATGTCTCGAATGTTTTTGGAAAACATGCAAAATGTTGTTGTGGCTTGGCAAATTGAGCTTGGGGAACTTGCTATCCAGGTGACCTTCGACGGTCGAGATGTTGCATCTCGAGAGGAGGGGCAACCGTTGATCGTTGCACGCCTTTGTTTTGGTAGCCGTATAGTGAGGTCCAACAGGGTGGCACAGCCAGGGTGTGTTTAGAATTGGCGTGAGAAGCCAAGGGTTTGCCATGGGCGCATGGCGTGACTAGCCTGGACTAGGTGCGCGACCAAGCAATGGTTTCGGGTCTAAGGTCGTGAGGGGACTTTTAGACGGCCAGGATTTTCTCCTGGGATTGAAGGGCAACCGTTGATGGGCGCCTGGCTTCAATTTGGTAACCGAATGGGGAAGGCCAGTATGGTGGCGCGACATGAGGGGACATGGCGAGGCATGGCGCGGCTAGCTTGGCTAGTGTCACACCTTCAAACACCCCAGAGATTTCCTGCGAAAGTGTAACCCGGTAGCACAATGGTTCTGTGAATAAAGCTTCACCCACTTGTACTTCAGCCTTATAAGTTTGCACCAATGCAAACAGCCAACTCAACAATTCAACAACGAAAGTCTTTAATCTTCTTTCTCTTGAACTTAAACTCATCAAATGCACACCATAATGCATCCAATCCTTGCCATACTTTACCAACAACAATCAGCCAACCAAGAATACTTAGAATATGACACAATCAACTCTTTTATTGCATCAAAGGGAAGAAATACAAAACTTGCCCACTTGGGGACTTAAACAGACTTGTTCCCTCCTTGAACCAAGTCTAAGTCTTACAAAAACTCTCCTACTTACTCACATATGAAATCTACACTCTCACATATGTTAGCTTACTCTCACACAGGCTAGGCTGCCGAATTTCCCATGCCTTAGGACTATTTATACAGTAGCTTTGCTTGGCCAAACCGTGCATAACCCTTACACACGCTAGAGACAGCCATCTGTCTCGGGGAGCAGTTTCATAACCGCCAACTACTATGCCAACTGGAAAGTTCTCCTTTAACTTGCGCCATTCATCCAACACATGTTCTCTTGGTAGTTAAAACTATTCTCCCATGATTATAAACTCCTTTATAACCGCTCCTCTTCATCACGCGTCATTGGCATGCTTGTGAATCTCGTAACCAACTTGTAACCGTCACTTGAGCCGTATTGCGCCACTTGTTCTGGCATACTGGATTCCGCCACTCTCCAATGTTCAGCCATCTTGGCCTTGCATGTTTACCCTTCCAAACTCATGCACGGACACTCTTTAAGCTTTACTTGTCGAGGCCAACTCCTTAAGCCCACTCTAGTTACTCGTGTGTCATATATGCTTCACTACGCCAATTAGCTTGACAACAGCAATGCAACTCTTGCATTACCAACTTGTTTGCATTGTTCAATCTTTGGTCAACCTTGAACCAATTCCATAGACTAACTACTAGTCTATTTTACTCTACTTGCATCATCCTTTGAGTTTGGGCCAAATCAACTTCACGGATATGCCTTAATGCCAACATCGCATGTTGTATTTGTCACTTTGGCCTTGTCTTGCCTTCACCTCAATGAAGCCTTATTGTGTCGGTCAATAAGCTTCATTCCTTAGACAAATGTCTTTACAGTGTAGCGCTACCTTTTTTCTTCACTGGCCCTGTAGGGTTATGTCTTTCTCGACACTTTACGGTCTATACAATATACCGCTATTATGGCTTCGCAATGCGCCATTACAGCGGAACTCTGACTTGGACTACAACTCTATGACGCGCCATCATTATGCGACACTTGCAGCACCGTAAGACCTACCCCACCTAATCCGTTCAACGCCCTCGTTGAACGCAACCAAGCATATCCAATATACTTGTTCTTCGGCGTTTGTACACTTCTGAGTCACTCTCAGAATTCAGCAAACTTGTTTGGCCACCCTTCTTGCCAAAACTTTCTGCCTAGTACTACATGCCATCACTTAGCTTTATTTCTTTGCTATTGATCTCATATACTTGAGCCACTTCTTGGCGTCGTGCACTACGCTTACGTTGCTACTCAAATCATGCATCAATACCCAAATGCAAATCTGAAATTCTTCTTAGCCAACTCCTCCAAATTTTGGCCTGAATTTCTCCTTGAATCATTTGCGCCTAAGTGTACGCCAATAATGATTCTTCTCAATTTGATCACCATGATCATTGCCATCATTTCCCGACTTCGCCTCTTGCATCTCACTCAACGTGATAAGGACTTATAAACGACTTGGCTTCATTTTCAATCAATTTTTTTAGGAACTTTCCGTTGAACTGTTGTTCTCCGCGCTCTTCATTAAGCACGTCATAAAGTGAATAGGGGTTCCCTTTGCATTAGACACCCGAATTTAATACTTCATGCCTCGCCAAACTCTGATTATGCAAGCAACATTCAAGAACTCATTTCTCTAAATGTGTCCATCAAGTATAAACTCTATACTTATGCCATCTGGCATACTCGAATTGGAATGGTGAGTTTTCTTTGCTTAACTTCCATGCAACAAAATTATTGAGTTGCACAACCCATTTAAAACCGTGACTAACTATCTCTTGGACATTTCATTAGCTAACCCTTTAGCAGTCCATATGCTACGCCTTCAAAGCCAATATGTCTCCAAATACTTCTTTGAACTGCATTGCTAATTGCCTGAAAAGTGTGTGTGTCTTTTTCTTAGGCCATGAGTTCTACCCAACTCATGCTTGCTGATGATGTGATTTCTTACTTGCTGTATTGCTTGCACCGTCGCTGCCCATCTGCCGTCGTTCTATTCTGCAATTTCCCAAACAGCAACATCACTTTTCCACCAACTAGGACCCTTGTCCTATGCTTTTCTTATTAGCTTTCAACTTGTCTCGCTATTGCATACGTTAGGCTAAGTATGCTACTTGCAACATCTTCCCATGAACTAGCTTTACATCGTAAATAAAGAGGCAAGACTTTATAAACGAAAACATCCTTGTTCATTACTGCTCTTACATAACAAGACCATGTACCATTACATGTTTGATCATCCACTTGATCACTTTTGGAAAGCTAAAACTTCATTAACAAAGCAACTTGCTTACACCAAAGCAAAGTATATACAAACTTGAAGACTCAAATAAAAGTCTGTACAACCAAACTCTACACACAGAGTTTGCAACAACCAACAACTAAAGCTACCTAAAACAAGGCCACAAACACTCTTGTTTTGGCATTAAAGTGTCGCCAGTGGAGATGGAAACACTTACTCTTGTTCTTAGCTTAGTTTCTTGCTTTTTCGAAGTGAGCAACGACTTCGCTGCGTGGTCTCTTCCTTGAACCTTCACTTCGGCCTTCACGAGTCTTTCTAGAATGACCCCCATAGTTATTCCCAACTGATACATTAAGTTGTGCTTTGAGTGGACAACTTCTTCCGAAATGAAAACCTTTGCAGATGAAACATCCCCTATACTTCCGGGCTGAAGGGAATAATTCATCTTCCTTCGGTTCATGCTTGCGCTTACTTCCTATTGATTTTTCCTTCCTTTTGGCTTCACCTTCACAGCTTTGCACATCTTCAGTCGTTGTGCAGCTAGTAAGTCCTCTTACCACTTGAATAGCCATCTGGATACTCTGGATTTTGCGCTTCTTAAGTTCAGCAATCACACTTGAACTTGCGCCCCGTAAATTGGAACATCCGATCTTCTTCACTTATGCCACACACTTCTTGTACCAATGCAAGGAAGTTTTCAAAGATAGGCCGTGGTGTACTGTCATTTTCAGCCTATGTAAACTTTTCTTGCATACCAAGCACCATTGCTTGGCCGAACCGACATCTCGGTCCCTTTTTCATGTCATCTCATGACATTGGATTGGTATAACCAGCAGCCTTCATCTTCTTAAAGATAGTTCTCCAACAAACCTTTGCATCACCACCAAGGTAATTTCTCAGAGTTACTTTTTGTCCTTCCCGCTCCATTCGCCTCAAAGTATGCTTCAACGTCACACAATAAATTCTCAATTTCCTAGCATTTCAGAACTAACGAAATTCTTGGCTCGGAGACTCGACTTGAGCTTTCTCCATGCACGTTTCCTCCTAAAAACATGCCGTTACTGATTAACCTGCGAATGCCAGCCACTTCCTCAGACATTTGCTTTGCATGGCTTGTTAGTATGGTCTTTATGTCATTGAATTGCACTTTCAATTCAGTCACTTCAGCATTGGTTTCGCAATTCAACAAGGTTGCATCAGACACCTTGTCCTCGACTGCACCTACCCTTTCGTCAAATTCTTTAAACCAATATGATGTCCTTCCTTCAAGTAGGTCTAGCCTTCCCTTATATTCAGAAACAAGAGGATTTACAAGGCTATCACAGCCCATGTCTATGACAAAATCATCAAGATTACTGCCATATTCCTCAAGCTGATCAAACGCATCTCCAAAGAGTTCTTCGCGATCATCATGCCATTAGAACTCATTTCTAATGCAATATTCTGAAAATAATGCGCCACTTACTTGCTCACAGGAAAATAGCTTAAGAGAGAAAGAAGTCTTAGTGTATTATCCAACAAATACACTTGAACTGTGCACCAAACACAACTCTGATACCCGAATTGTCACACCTTCAAACACCCCAGAAATTTCCTGCGAAAGTGTAACCCGGCAGCACAATGGTTCTGTGAATAAATATTCACCCACTTGTACTTTAGCCTTATAAGTTTGCACCAATGCAAACAGCCAACTCAACAATTCAACAACGGAAGTCTTTAATCTTCTTTCTCTTCAACTTAAACTCATCAAATGCACCCCATAATGCATCCAATCCTAGCCATACTTTACCAACAACAATCAGCCAACCAAGAATACTTAGAATATTACACAATCAACTCTTTTATTACATCAAAGGGAAGAAATACAAAACTTGCCCACTTGGGGACTTAAACAAACTTGTTCCCTCCTTGAACCAAGTCCAAGTCTTACAAAAACTCTCATACTTACTCACATATGCAATCTACACTCTCACATAAGTTAGCTTACTCTCACATAGGCTAGGCTGCCGAATTTCCCATGCCTTAGGACTATTTATACAGTATCTTTGCTTGGCCAAACCTTGCATAACCGTTACACACGCTAGAGACATCCATCTGTCTCGGGGAGCAGTTTCATAACCGCCAACTACTATGCCAACTAGCCAGTTCTCCTTTAACTTGCGCCATTCATCCAACACATGTTCTATTGGCAGTTAAAACTCTTCTCCCACGATTATAAACTCCTTTATAACCGCTTATCTTCATCACGCATCATTGGCATGCTTGTGAAGCTCGTAACCAACTTGTAACCGTCACTTGAGCCGTATTGCGCCACTTGTTCTGGCATACTGGATTCCGCCACTCTCCAATGTTCAGCCATCTTGGCCCTGCATGTTTACCCTTCCAAACTCATGCACAGACACTCTTTAAGCTTTACTTGTCGAGGCCAACTCCTTAAGCCCACTCTAGTTACTCGTGTGTCATATATGCTTCACTACGCAAATTAGCTTGACAACATCAATGCAACTCTTGTATTACCAACTTGTTTGCATTGTTTAACCTTTGGTCAACCTTGAACCAATGCCATAGACTAACTCTTAGTCTATTTTGCTCTACTTTCATCATCCTTTGAGTTTGGGCCAACTCAACTTCACGGATATGCCTTAATGCCAACATCGCATGTTGTATTTGTCACTTTGGCCTTGTCTTGCCTTCACCTCAATGAAGCCTTATTGTGTCGGTCAATAAGCTTCATTCCTTAAACAAATGTCTTTACAGTGTAGCGCTACCTTTTTGCTTCACTGGCCCCGTAGGGTTATGCCATTCTCGACACTTGACGGTCTATACAGTATACCGCTATTATGGCTTCGCAATGCGCCATTACGGTGAAACTCTGACTTGGCATGCAACTCTATGACACGCCATCATTATGCGACACTTGCAGCACCGTAATAGCTAGGTACGTGACCAAGCTAGGGCTAAAGTCATGAGAAGACTTTTTATGGCCAGGATTTGATCCTGGGATTGAAGGGCAACCGTGGATGGGCGCCTGGCTTCAATTTGGTAGCCGCATGGGGAAGGCCAGTATGGTGGCGTGGCATGAGGGGCCATGGCGAGGCATGGCGCGGCTAGCTTGTCTAGGTACGTGACCAAGCTAGGGCTAAAGTCATGGGGATACTTTATACGGCCAAGATTTTCTCCTGGGATTTAAGGGCAACCGTTGATGGGCGCCTAGCTTCAATTTGGTTTAGAAACCCTAATTGGTACCCTTCACTAGAACCGCTCCAGAATTCTAGTACGGACTCGTATTTTGATGGTCCGCCCCTCAAATCAACCGGAAACGAATTTACTATCTCCTAACACGAGGAGATTTAGGTTTTGATCTCGTTCGGGAGGGAAAAATATCCTGAAAGTAAAACTCAGGAAGATTTCATGAGGAACGGTGGCATGCCTAGGCGTAGCATGGCTTGCTTTGGTGTGGTTTGGAATATGGGGCCAAAGGTTTTCCATGAGTGCATGGCGTGGCTAGGGCTAAGGCATGGCGCGACTAGCTCAGGCTAGGTGTGGCTGGCATGATTTGCCATTGGCACACGAGACGTGGCTAGCATGGCTAGGGCCATGACATGGTGAGATTGGCATGGCGCGTCTAGCTTGGGCTAGGTACATGACCAAGCTAGGGCTAAAGTCATGAGGAGACTTTATACGGCCAGGATTTGCTCCTGGGATTGAAGGGAAACCGTTGATGGGCGCCTAGCTTCAATTTGGTTTAGAAACCCTAATTGGTTCCCTTCACTAGAACCATTACACAATTCTAGTACGGACTCGGATTTTGATGGTCCGTCCCTCAAATCAACCGGAAAGGAATTTACTATCTCTTTACGCTGGGAGATTTAGGTTTTGATCTCGTTCGGGAGGGCAAAACAGCCTGAAAGCAAAACTCATGAAGATTTCATGAGGGACGGTGGCATGGTCAGGCTATCACGGCATGCCTAGGCGTAGCATGGCATGCTCTGGTGTGGTTTGGAATATGGGGCCAAAGGTTTTTCATGAGTGCATGGCATGGCTAGGGCTAATTCATGGCGCGACTAGCTCAGGATAGGTGTGGCTGGCATGATTTTCCATTGGCACACGAGACGTGGCTAGCATGGCTAGGGCCATGGCATGGTGGGATTGGCATGGCGCGGCAGGCATGATTTTCAATTGGCACGCGGGGTGCGTCTAACATATCTAGGTCCATGGCATGGCACGGCTAGCTTGGGCTAGGCGTGGCTGGCATGATTTTCCATTGACACGCGGGGTGCGGCTAGCATGGTTGGCATGCTTTGGCGTGGTAGGGTGAGGCTGGCATGATTTGCCATTGACACACGAGATGCGGCTAGCATAGCTAGGGCCATGACATGGTGCGATTTGCATGGCGCGGCTAGCTTGGGCTAGGCGTGGCTGGCATGATTTGCAATTGGCACGCGGGGTGCGTCTAGCATGGTTGGGATGCTTTGGCGCGGTAGGGTGTGGCTGGCATGATTTTCCATTGGCACATGAGATGCGGCTAGCATAGCTAGGGCCATGGCACGGTGCGATTGGCATGGCACAGCTAGCTTGGACTAGGCATGGCTGGCATGATTTTCCATTGGCATGCGGGGTGCGTCTAGCATGGTTGGCATGCTTTGGCGCGGTAGGGTGTGGTTGGCATGATTTGCTATTGGCACACGAGATGCGGCTAGCATAGCTAGGGCCATAGCACGATGCGATTGGCATGGCGCGGATAGCTTGGGCTAGGCGTGGCTGGCATGATTTTCCATTGGCACGCGGGGTGTGGATAGCATGGTTGGCATGCTTTGGCACGGTAGGGTGTGGATGGCAAGATTTTCCATTGGCACACGAGATGCGGCTAGCATAGCTAGGGCCTTGACACGGTGCGATTGGCATGGCGCGGCTATCTTGGGCTAGGCGTGGCTGGCATGATTTGCAATTGGCACGCGGGGTGCTTCTAGCATGGTTGGGATGCTTTGGCGCGGTAGGGTGTGGCTGGCATGATTTTCCATTGGCACATGAGATGCGGCTAGCATAGCTAGGGCCATGGCACGGTGCGATTGGCATGGCATAGCTAGCTTGGTCTAGGCATGGCTGGCATGATTTTCCATTGGCACGCGGGGTGCGTCTAGCATGGTTGGCATGCTTTGGCGTAGTAGGGTGTGGCTGGCATGATTTACCATTGGTACACGAGATGCGGCTAGCATAGCTAGGGCCATATCACGGTGCGATGGGCATGTCGCGGCTAGCTTGGGCTAGGCATGGCTGGCATGATTTTCCATTGGCACGCGGGGTGTGGCTAGCATGGTTGGCATGCTTTGGCGCGGTAGGGTGTGGCTGGCATGATTTGCCATTGGCACACGAGATGCGGCTATCATAGCTAGGGCGATGACACGGTGTGATTGGCATGGCGTGGCTAGCTTGGGCTAGGCATGGCTGGCATGATTTTCCATTGGCACGTGGGGTGCGGCTAGCATGGTTGGCATGCTTTGGCGCGGTAGGGTGTGGATGGCATGATTTGCCATTGGCACACGAGATGCGGCTAGCATAGATAGGGCCATGTCAAGATGCGATTGGCATGGCGCATCTAGATTGGGCTAGGCATGGCTGGCATGATTTTCCATTGGCATGCGGGGTGCGGCTAACATGGTTGGCATGCTTTGGCGCGGTAGGGTGTGGCTGGCATGATTTGCCATTGGCACACGAGATGCGGCTAGCATAGCTAGGGCCATGGCATGGTGCGATTGTCATGGCTCGGCTAGCTTGGGCTAGGCATGGCTAGCATGATTTTTCATTGGCACGCGGGGTGCGGCTAGCATAGCTAGGGCCATGGCACGGTACGATTGGCATGGCGCGGCTAGCTTGGGCTAGGCGTGGCTGGCATGAATTGCCATTGGCACACGGGGTGCGGCTAGCTTGGTTGGCATGCTTTGGCGCGGTAGGGTGTGGCTGGCATGATTTGCCATTGGCACACGAGATGCAGCTAGCATAGCTAGGGCTATGGTACGGTGCGATTGGTATGACGCGGCTAGCTTGGGCTAGGCGTGGCTGGCATGATTTTCCGTTGGCACGCGGGGTGTGGCTAGCATGGTTGGCATGCTTTGGCGCGGTAGGGTGTGGCTGGCATGATTTGCCATTGGCACACGAGATGCGGCTAGCATAGATAGGGCCATGACACAATGCGATTGTCATGGTGCGGCTAGCTTGGGCTAGGCGTGGCTGGCATGATTTTCCATTGGTACGCGGGGTGAGGCTAGCATGGTTGGCATGCTTTGGCGCGGTAGGGTGTGGCTGGCATGATTTTCCATTGGCACACGAGATGCGGCTAGCATAGCTAGGGCCATGGCACGTTGCGATTGGCATGGCGCGGCTGACATGATTTTCCATTGGCATGCGGGGGAATTAGGGTTTGGTTTGCAGTAACCCTAATTTGAAAAATATACCCTGGTAATTATTAGGGACATATTAACATCTTTTATTAATGCGCCTAGTAAATGCTTGTTTTAAATGTCTGCTAGGGTTTAGCGTTTTACGATTTTAACCCTAAACTAAAGACTACCATCAACAAATGGTAAGAAGGAAGCTCTAATCAACTCTGTCAAAGGATTTGTCAATATCAATTTTTATTCCCATAGTGCTATTATCACCTTTCATTCCTCTTTTGGTTCTCATAGTATGAATGAGTTCATGAGCTATTGCAATGTTGTCAGAAATTTGTCTACCAGGGATGAAAGAAGATTGGTAAGGGGATATTATCTTAGATAGGTAAGGTTTCATTCTTTGGGAAATAAGCTTAGAGATGATTTTATAGGTGGTTTTACAAAGACTTATAGGCCTGATGTGACTTGGGGCTGAGGGATTGTCAGTTTTGGGTATAAGATAAATAAAGGTAGAATTCATTTATTTGAGCATGTGACCAGAGGTGAAGAAATTTTGGACCATTTTGGTGACATACTCTCCTAAAATGTCCTAATTGGTTTGGAAGAAGTTAGGTGGGAAGCCATCAGGGCCAGGGGATTTATCCCTAGCCATACTGAATAGGATAGCTTTAAATTCATGGCTATCAGGGATTTTATTTATAATAATGTTATCTTGGGGGGGGGGGGGGATGGTAGTTGGGATGAGCTGAATGATCTCAGGATTTATGTGTATGAGCTCAACAGTTTCCATGTTGGAGAAGTGGTTGGTGAAGCACTTAGTAACCACATGGGGATCATGAATCCAAGTACCAGAATTACCTTGAATAGAGTCTATCTTATTTCTTCTAGTTCTGCATTTAGAGGCTCTGTGGAAATAACTTGTGTTCCTATCTCCTAGATTGATGAGTTGATCTCTGCTTTTGGTTTTCCAGAATTTTTCTTCAATATCCAACCAGTCATTTAGGATTTTCCAAGAATTTCTTATAGTTTGTCCTTTATCCCATCTGAAGAAATTGATGTGCAACCAGGTAAGATGTTGCTTGCATTCTTCAATATTTGTTTTGATGTTGACATAGACTTCTTTGTTCCAGGTTCTAATTTTTTAGCTTTATATCCTTGAGTTTCCTGGCAATAAGATAAGCACTAGATTCAGAGCAAGTCTTGTTCCAACATTCATCAATAATTTTCTTGCAGTCCTCATGTTCTAACTAAGGCCCAAAGAACTTGAAGGGAATGCTACCATTTTTCCCGTAAGGATTTGAGTTTATAAGAATAGGGTGATGGTCAGATCATATAGCCAACATATTAGATATGGCGGTATTGGGATATAGCAGAAGCCATTCATCAGTAGAAATTCATATGTCTAGTCTTTGTTAAGTCATGGCAGGGCCATTTCTTTTGTTGGACCAAGTGAATGGGCATCCAATGGACCCTAAGTCCACCATGTCCAACTCAAGAATTTTTTTATTGAAGTAAGATGCCTCAGTGGTGTCAATGGGGTGAGAACTGAATTTCTCAGAGTCATGTATAATGAAACTGAAGTCTCCCGTAATCATCCAAGGAAGACGATTGGATATGGCAGTGTTCTCAATCATTTTCCATGATTCAATCTTTTTGGTTAACTCATAAGGGCTACCATAGTATATAGTATAGAGCCAGGGGGGTCAATTGGCAGGGGTAACTATAGAATTGATATGGTGAAGAGAGAAGTCTATAAATTCAACATTGAGGTTACTTTTCCATATCAAGGCTAAGCCACCAGCTGTGCCACTTACCCCTCCTGGTTCAACAAACCAATAATTACTAACATTTATATCTCTCATGATCTTGTTGATGGGATTTTTTTTTTTTTAGTTTCAGAGAGGAAGATAATATAAGGATTTAGTTTATTCAACATGTCATTTAGATATCTCTTAGTATCTTTTGTGCCTAAGCCTTGGAAATTCCATGCAAGAGATGTAAAAAATTGCCAGAAGTAGGATACAAGTGGATACTTTGAGGTTGATCTTCTAGCAATATGAACAAATAAGAAATGGGTGTACTGTGTGCAAGATAATAATCTAATGGTGTTGGTGAACCTAGCCAAACTAATAATCAAAGTGTGGTGAGTGATGATAGAAATCAATATGAATAGAGTAAGGAGTTCCTTGCAATCTAGAATGTTGCCCTCCAAGGTACCATTATCCAGACTCTGAGTTGGATCAATTTGATAATTTGTCATGGGTGTGTCCAAGTCTTTGAATCTTTTGGCTTTGTCAGCATGAGTGGAGATGAGAGATCCCTCTTCCATGTTGCTGGTGGGCTTCTTTCTTTTGGGTTCAGCAATATCAGAAGCATTAGGCTGTTCCATCTGAGGTTCAAAATGGTGAGTCTTTTTCTTAGCTATTTCAATGTCCATTTTAGCTTTAAGTTGGGCTAAGGTAAGGAGGGAGTTATATGGGAAAGGCTTTGGAGGGGGGAGACTAGGAAAATGTTGGTATTGAAGGATTGATCTGGGGTGGTATGAGATTTGGGTCCTTGAGCTCTAGCTGCAGCTTTCAAGTTTGGTTTTTTCTTATAGATGCTTGTGAGATTTTTGGCCAAATTTAGCTTTATGTTTCTCAGCTGGCAGACAATAACATCAGGGTTTTGAGAGGTTTCATCAATGCAAGTTTGAAAGTGGTTTAGCTCCAAAGATGAGTGGTTCACTTGATGAGGTAACTATGTTGGCAACGGCACTCTCCAGCTCCAGCTTCTTAGCATATTTCAATTTGGCTTCAAATTCCATTGCAGCATCTTTGTCAGAGTAGGAATTGTGAATAATTGCTTTGCCAGTAAGAACACTTCTCTGATTTTGAGTTAAGGGGGATTGAGGTGGTTGGCATGGCATGTTGATGCTGTGAGTTTGAGTTGGTAGGATGGGGCAAGGGGGGCTTGGATGGTCAAGGATTCTACAGACCATACAAAATTTGATACCATTGAGAGCATAGACAAATTCCAACCAGTGGGAGATGGTAGTGGTTTCAAAAGCTTCAATCCCAAACTTCAATGGTCTTTTAACATCAATTTTAAGTTTGACTTCCATATTCTTCTCAAAATTTTCTCTTCCATAAGACTTTCTAGCTTCTTAAAAATTCCATATGGCTTCAGAATACCTCTGATGTCAGGTATTATGTGCTTAGGGATTCTCTTAATTAGAAAGCCATACCATGACTTTGGAGAAGAGTTCTTCATCTATGAGGTCAGGACCTCCAACAGGGATAACAAGAACCATGAGTTTGTCAAAGACACATCTTATTCCTCCTTAGGGTAGAGTAGTCTTCTTCATGTGTAAGCCTCAAAATGTAGAGTAGTCTTTTCCTAAAGGATATCTCTTGGAAGAAATCATGACCGAACTAGCTGTAGCATTTTCCAAATGAAAATCGTTTATTTAATTTGAAAATAAAGATGTAAATGTAGATTTACATTTATGTACAGTGAGTCGCAAATATCTCTTGTACTTGCATAAAAAAATAACTAGCGGGTCTAAATCAGGTTATGTATTCTATGCATGTTCGTACTCAATTATGGAACATTGATATTGATATGTACTTTTTATTCGGACTCCATGTTAGGTCATAATCTTCAAAGGTCGTATGTTTGAGGATAAGAACGCAATTTTGTTAACTACTTCAAATAAATCCACTCTAATCCGAATTTATACTGTAATGAATCTTCATTAGTCACGGTCATTTTGGATCAAAAAAGTGAGAACAGCAATCTTTGTGATTTGTTGTAAAGAAATGGGTTGCAATAAAACATGGGACCTATACACGACATATCACATATGATTGTGCTCAATAATTGAAGAAGAAAATCTTATCAAATTGATTATCAACGGCTCGAATTTCCTCATATATTTGATTGTTCAGAGCGACCACAGTCTTGGACCAAAACTAAAAATTTAGTCGAAACACCAGGCGCTACGGGGCGGAGTAAAGACCAAATACCATACTAAAACCAAAAATCAGAGTATATTTGGTCTTTGGTTTGGTTATGGTCGGGCGTAATTCACGACTACGTATGATTGGGACGGAATTGCAGGTTACGCCTCACGGTGAGGCAGATGTAATATTTGTGCCTGGTTGGGGCGGGAGTGCAGGTTACGCCCGACGAGACGAAATTTCTAGTTGCGCCTGATGCCAGGCGGTTTCATCAGGTTACGCCCCATTCAGGCGTAATTAAACGTTACGCCCCATCAGGCGCAGTTATAAATACCGCCCGACTCCTGGCGTAATCACAAATTACGCCTGCTGAATGGGGCGCAACTACATACTACGCCTGTTACTCATGGGGCGTAATTTAAATGTACGCCCCATTCTTTACTGTTTTTGGAAATTATGTATAATACAGGGTTGGGTTGAGCATAATTGAACTCCGATCACTACACTGCCACCAACTTTGAAAATAAACTGACTTATACCCATAATCCATCTTTCAAGCACAAATATACGACACAGTGACAACACCACTACAGCACTATCACATATCATCATCACGAACAGCTCCAATAACATCATACCAAAAATATTAAGCAGCCTTATTCTCACTATAATAAGTCATCCTTCTGCCTCGGACATCCAACATATTGACAACATGATCATCACCAGAAAACTTGTTAAACAGCAGCAGCTTCACCACCAGAAAACCCACGGTCATCATCACAACGCGATCAGTAATTATGCACTCCTCTTGAGCAAGCGGATTTGTTTTGATATTTTTTTCTTTGTTCAAGTTTACAAGGAACCAGAACTATTTTAGGGTTTCAGAAGAAACCTCCTCATCATGAGTTAACAGTATCACGTCGTTTGCAGCTACAAACTCCATCAACGAGACACTTGTAATAAAATCATAATCCATTGAACTGATAAAAACGTCACATGCGTGTCTAAAAAGTGTGTTTAACTTCAATAAAAAAAGGATCCTTCGTTTGATATGTGACAAAACACGAATACCATCAGACTCAAAGATGTTCTTAGTCTTATCGGGTGGATCAGTAGATGAGGCGCAAGTTTTGTTTACGCCCCATCAGGCGGAATGTTGAGATTATGCTCCATGTGGCGTAATTTGGGATCACGCCCCATGGGGCGTAGTTTTAAGTTGCGTCTCTCCATGGGGCGGTTTATATATTACGCCTCACACCAAGCGTAATTTATACCTACGCCCGCGTAAATTACAGTTACGTCCCATCCAAGCGTAATTTATAACTACGCCCCGTATCGGACGAACCTGTGTAACTCCGCTCCACCAAATTTACTCCTCCACCGTAGTGTCGCTCGACGGACTAAACCAAATTATCTTACTTTTTTTAGTTTTTAGTCTTTAATTATATTCCCATGACTGCAGTTGCTCTCAGAGAACATACTTATCTATCCTACAGATTATACAACTCCCATCAAAACATAAATACGCCTCAAAAACAAGTAAATGTATGGAGCCATGAATTGAGATATGCCATTGGTGCGCATGGGTCGAATTTTCTTAAGAACATTTCAATCCTGAACGGTCAGACGTGCCTCTCGCCGTTCCCTGCCTAATGGCCGGCAGAGTGCAACAAATATATGAATTATGGTTTATGGAGCATCTCTTCCAACGCAGTTTGAAAATCATTTTCTTGGTAATTACGTGATCTCCAATAGTATCTTGGATATGTAAGATTGACCGTATATATAAAATTAGGCAATCACTCTCAGGTCTCAATCATTTAGTGGCCCTTTTGAATACAATACAAAAAACAAGCTACGGTCTCCTTCCGCGGTTTACAGGGCCATGGGTTTCTCCCATGGTCTAAATTACCGGCTCTTTTATCATTTCAAAAGTTATTTTTATTGTAAGAATGTTTCTCCCCAGATCCATATGATGATTTAATTATTGTTTATCGAGTCCGATTTTGTACACATTTTCCTAAATATGTTTGGCCGATATCTTAATTTCATTTATATAGAATTTTACTCCCTCCATCCAAAATATTAACTACTCAGGTAATTTATTTTTATATAGATAATTATTAAAATAATTATAACAAAAATGTTACTTATGTTAACACATGGTAGCAAGACCAGTTGTGCACCGCATTATACTGCAAGTTCGTAATATGTATTTATAGTGGCAACAACACCAACAAATTACCTCGAATATAGGAAATTGCACATATAACACATCATCATCTTCGTCAGACTTCACGTAAATTGTTTAAGTTTACAATTATAGCACGGGTAATATATATTGTCGTTTAATTGATACCAATATACCACGCCATGATAATGGTAGTCCATCCAGATCGTCGTTTAATTGATACCAGTATGCCACGCCATGATAAGGGTAGTTGTCACATGCCCATTTTGCGGCCTAAATTTTTTTATGGGACATGTCCGGGATTACAATTGACATTCTCACAAAGTCAGCAATACAATGAACACAATGATATAACGCAACAAACTCATTTTATTGCATAAGAGGAACATTACATCAAACAGTCCATTGCATGGACTAAACAGACCATTCACCTCTTTGGTGAATGCCTAACTCTCTCTAATCGAACAACACCAAACTTATTAATCTCTAGGCTATTTATATCGCTAAATATCAGACCAAAATAGTGTGCAACCGCTTGCACATCTTACGAACAACCAATATCCATAGGTAGTTCCCTAACAACCATTGTACTTTTCAATTTCCACCTTTTTTTCAATTGATGCCACATCTGTTCTTGGTGGTTAGGTTTTGACAAGCTCAGTTATAAAGCCACTTTCTAACCGTCTCAAACCAACTCTTTGCTCTGGCATGCGAGTGATGCACATACAACTTGTAACTGACAGCCTGAGCCAATGCAGACCATGATTGCGTTATACTTTTCTTGGCCGGAGCCAATGACAACCATTATGGCACTATAATTATCATGGCTATGCACTTAACTCATATTGATGCTAACGTCCGAGCAAAATCATGCCAATCATGTCTTGATCTGCTGCTTGGCTCACTCCATAATTTAAGTGCATCACTTGTATTCTTTTTGTCGAGCAATCGCCAACAATGTCGTATTTGGCAACACCATTGTTGCATATCCATTATCCAAGCATTGGCCAATACTTGGGCCAGAGCCGGTCATGTACGTATTAGGGCCCTGTGTGAACTTAATCGCAGGGCCTTTTTACGTTTAATTTTTTTTTCCCACATCAATTTCGAATAGCAATGAGATATATATAGCATAAACATAACAAGTTCCTTATTGTTATAAGCATTGCTTTTATTCATATTGTCTAGTTCAAAAAAAAAAGAAGAAGATAATTGTACTAAATTTCATTACCTTTAATTCTTCTCACATGTTCTTTCATTATCAGATCCCACTCGGCAATCATTTCAATCAAACCTAAAAAATTTCCATTACTGTTTTTCATAAACTTTCTCATTTGTTCCTCGAAAAGCCAAGTTATGTATGCTAAGATATTTCACAACAGAAATAATTCTCTCGAATACTTGCTTCCAATGTTCCCATCTTCATTAATTTGATGTTGAAATTGCTTATCAATTGTATCATTTAACTCTTTTCCTTCACGTAGTTCAATCCAAAGTCTCATGTTAACATTGTGTACTTTACTATTCTCATGCTTACCAAGAGTTTGGCTAAAATGAACCCAATCATTTTACCCTTCATTTGATAAAGCACATTTACGAGAATTATTTTAAAACAATTTACAGCAAAAACAAAATGCCATGTCCAACTCTTTTTAATACACCAACCATTTTCTATCATGTTCTTCACCGTTAGGATTAATTTCTGTGCTTGAAAAGGCCTTGGCCAGAGATGGGCCCTGTGCGTCGCACCTCCTGCCCACCCTCAGGCCCGGCTCTGACTTGGGCGAATGCCGAAGTCATTCTTACATCCCATCCTAATTCCTTTCTTGAGCTGGGCTAATTCTGAATCAAGGATATGCAACACTATCGCGTAATGTTGCACATGTCAAGTAGCCTTTCTTGTCTCAGCCCTGACGGCACTACATCGTCGGACTTGTAAACTTCATCGGCTAGGCCACTGACTAAGACGGTAACGGTAGTCCATCCTGCCTTCTCAACATTAACCATTGGATGATAGAACTATGACTTGTAATTACATGACTTTGATCAAACGACTACAGATTAAAATATCTGCGTTCCACGATATCACTACCTCCCGAATCTTAACGTGAAGTCAAACCAGAAAAAAAAAATCACAAAAAACCCAACCGATTTTTTTGTATCGATAATCACAAAATTAGGACTCTTCGTTTCTCAATCTAGGGTTTTCGGAATGGGTTAATTTTTGTATCAATTCCTCAGAAATCAAAATTAGGGTTATTAAAAACTAGGGTTTCATTTCATTTCTATCAAAAAAATTTAAAGAAAATGGAGACAACAACAAGAACATCAAATTCACCAACAGCGGATATCATAGAACCATTATTAGGCAATTCAAATCGAGGAGGTGGAGAAGATGGTAGTAACAATGGAAACAGAATTAATCGAAGTTCTTCATCGGGTTTACGTGGAGCAGCAAGGTTTTTACGAAGAGCAAGTAGTAGAAGAATGATGAGAGAACCATCAATGTTAGTAAGAGAAACAGCAGCAGAGCAATTAGAAGAAAGACAAAGTGATTGGGCATATTCAAGACCTGTTGTTGTTTTAGACATATTATGGAATTTTGCTTTTGTTATTATTGCTATTGTTTTCTTGATTTTGGGTAGAAACGAAAAACCAGCTTTGCCATTAAGATTATGGATTTGTGGTTATGCTCTTCAGTGTATTCTTCATATGGTTTTCGTTTGTGTTGAGTATAAACGAAGAAATCCACCGCAGCGGTCGTCTCCGATTGTTGGGACTGGTGGGAATCAGAGTAGTGGGAGTTTGAGTACTAGTTCTCAGGAGGGATCTAGTGATTCTCATGAGTTTCTTGTTGAACAACAGCAACAGCAACAGCAACAAGAAGGGGGTGTCAGTTCTTCTACTGCCAGGTATATAATTTTGATATCTAGTTAGCTAAAGAGGTCTTAAAGTTTTATGATGGTTTGAATGCAAATTGAGGAAAAGTTTAGTTGTTTGCAATTATTGGTTGAAACTAGGATTTTGAGTGAGAGATATTTGGATGTAATTTGGTGAGTTTTATAGCTGTTTTGATGACTTTTGGGATTTGGGTTTGTTGTTGACAGTGCTGCTAAGCATTTGGAGTCTGCTAATACGATGTTTTCGTTCATATGGTGGATTATTGGATTCTATTGGGTATCTGCTGGTGGCCAGACATTGACAACTGATGCTCCTCAGCTTTACTGGTTCGTATGAGTTATTTATTTGTTTTGATTTGAGTTGAATTTGAATTTTAGTTTGGTCTTGTTTCTGACTGAGACTATTTCATTATGCAGGTTATGTATTGTATTTTTGGCGTTTGATGTTTTCTTTGTAGTATTCTGTGTTGCCCTGGCATGTGTTATTGGTATTGCTGTTTGCTGCTGTCTTCCATGTATAATTGCTATCTTATACGCCGTGGCAGATCAGGTATCTTCTTGGTTTCTCTGCTTTTTGGTCATATTGCATTTCATCTTGTATAAATGCTTTTATCAACTTGAAAAATGCCCTTTGCAATACCAGTTTACAATCAGGTTTAGAGGTATTGTCATGTTGGGTATGCATGCTGAATGCAATTATTAAGAAGCTGGAGAATCCTCTATGCAGCTTGATCCAAGTAGGATGGTAGGAAATTGGAAAACCTCAGTTAGGCATTCTAGTAGTCTGAGAAAATCAATTCTAGACATGCTCATCATTTTTTTGCAAGTTGCTCAGGGTATTTGGCTTTTGTCACAAAGAAAACATCAAATGCAATTGTCTACTAGAAACGACAGAGGCGATAAAAAATGGTTACTAGAAGATATGTGTTTTAGTTTCTTAATTATTGACGTTAGAGATGAAATAACATTCACAACTATTAGCAAACATTTCAATATGTGGAGATGTCCATATGACGTGTCCCTAAATGTACCCTCGTTTGTGTTTTTGACTAATGGGCGAGTTTTTCATTAAGCAGCAATTTTTGTTATGTGGTAACTACTTGTAGGTGAAGGCCTATTTACATATACCGAAGCATTTAAGGTAGTTACATTTTTATTTTTATTTGCATTCTTTGTTCACCTTGGCAATAATATGCCCGAAGAGCAGCATCCACAGGGTACAATTTCCATCTGATTGAATTAATATGACTCTGTAAAAGTTGGGTCTCTTTCTGGTGTTGGTGTTGGTGTTGAGCTGAAACCTCTCTGAAATATTACTCGGACTTTAAAAGGCTTTTGACTCTGTCATATTTTCCTTCTTTCTTTTGCCTGAACTAGCATGATCTTCCTTCAATCAATATACTCATCCTTAGGTTCTTTCACCAAATTTTTATTCTCTCCCTAATGCAAGCAGGAAGGTGCATCCAAGGATGACATTGATCAACTACCAAAGTTCAAATTCCGAAAAATTGGTGATTTTGAGAAACAGAGTGGTGAGGTACAGGGGCCATTCGGAGGAATCATGACTGAGTGCAACACTGATGCACCTGTAGAGCACGTTCTTTCTTTGGAGAATGCAGTAAGTTGATCTGATCATGTTTATATGACCTTGAATTTTGATAGTCAGACAACTTTCTATATATTGTTAAAAGTTAAAATTCATTCCTCAGTCTTAGCCAAGATAAAACAGTGTTACATAACAAGTGAAAAGAAGGGTCACCTCCATTCTGATGTGGATGATGATTCTTGCAGGAATGTTGCATCTGTCTTTCTGCCTATGATGATGGAGCCGAGCTGCGCGAGCTTCCTTGCCGACACCATTTTCACTGTGCTTGCATTGATAAGTGGTTATTTATAAATGCCACCTGTCCTCTCTGTAAGTATAACATCTTAAAGAGTGGCGGCAATGGAAGAGAGCAAGTATAGAGTGTCTAAACTTCTGAAATCTCGCCTGTCTAGCAAATGCTTCAGATATTCATTAGTTGTTGTAAACACCTGTCTTTCAAATTTCCACCTAGTTAGTGCGAGTAGAACATCCTCGTTCTTTTTCTCCTCAAACCCTTCCACCGTTAGCCTACGGTTTTGCATGTTGTTCATGGCCACCATGGATCATTTTATCAGGTGTGAATATGTCCTTCATGTGTGTGGTATGTTTTATATTTATCTTCTTAGATTCGTTGTATGTAAACTTGAAATGGCAGAACCATGTGCACATATATATTGTAATGTTATACCATAGCTGGTTGGTGTTCTGTTTGAACAACTTGTCCACTACTTTTCTTGATGATATATGTTAATGATGTCACAGTTGATGAAGTCATTAACTAACATCATCATTGTTTTTCAAAGTCTTTGTTTCTTTTGTGTGCTTGTTTTAGACTTTGAAACATCTCAATGGTTTTGCTTCCTTATTTTATTTTGTGTGTGGTCACTCTAAATCTTGGTATTAGCCCTGCTAGGATAACTGATTGTGATGGTTGTTAGGTTCATTAAATATGTTGTAGAAAATACTAGCTCTTCATTTGTACCTAGCTCAGGATTCGGGGAATCAGAGCATGCCAGGATTGAATAACCTTCTATCCGAGTCTAAAAGGTTTATTTGACCTGGGTTCCTTGCTGAAAAATTAAGACAGTCGACCCAATGGAATACTAGGGATTTTATAGTCGAATAATTTAATACGCCATTAGTTTGCTGCTTATATGATTTACACGTTATGTTAATCAGGGACTTGAGGTGATCAGTTTATCTCATCTTATGAGGAATCCTGTATATTAATATTTTAGTACAGACTCAACTTGATTCCGTGGTTGACTGGGTCTTTTTTAGATAATGGATGTTGGAACACCCAACTTGACAGAAAATAATAGCAAAATTTCAATTAACGTGTGTTTGAATAAAGAACCAACGTATCTATTTCCCTCCATTTTCCTGCAACTTTCAAAAAGAACAACTAAAATTGCCCACTAGTTTCATGAAAAGTAAATTGCTGCACATATATATAACAAGTATCCAGCCATTCTATTCCAATTCATTTGATAAGCAAAACTTGATAGATGGATAGGCAAGCACAAAAGATTTTAGAAGTAACCGTTGTTTCAGCTGAGGATTTACGTCGTAATGATCGTTGGGTTAAAAATACACTTGTAGTCGTACAAACAGATTATTCCACCAATCATCGTTCTACGAATATCGACACCGAAGGAGGTAGCTACCCTTCATGGAATGAGAAGATAGAGTTGCCGTTATACCATAATGTCCGATTTATCAGAGTAGAGGCTCAGTATAAAACCAGTTCGGGTGCAAAAATGATAGGAGAAGCAAAGATCCCAATTTCTGATTTCTTGGGTAGTTATTTCCCTCCTTTTTATTTACATTTCTTAAGTTATAGGCTGAGGGATCGTGATGGCGAGCGTAACGGTATTATTAATCTTTCGATTCGAGTAATCGAACCACCGCAACAGTATCTTGGTGGAATTGCCGTAGGATACCCAGTGTCATATGGATCTAAGGTCTAAAGTTATGTGCATTATACCTATTTTGGATTCAAATTCTTTTATTTTTTTTACGAACATGTTTGATGAATTTGTATAGACATGAAAATTGAAGTGTGTGAAAATGGGTTGATTCAAAACCCTGTGATATAAAATGTTGAAATTTGCTTTAAAAATTGTCATCTTTCACTTCTGGTGTGACGAAGTTGAAAGGAGGAAGTTGCTTGAAAATGGCTTTTGCTGTTTGCAAATGGCTGTTCAGCCTATTCTAACGACATAATACTAAGCTACAGAAAGTCAGCAACCAGTTGTTTCGCGAGTTTTTTTCTTTTTGAGAACTAAAGCACCAAGTTGGTGGTAAAACCATTATATCCTTCATAGAACTTAGAAGGGTCACCTTTCTTCCTCCCTCGGGCAAGAATCCATTCATCCATTCTCTCCAATGAGTGTGTATGAAGTCCATATTTTCCGAACTACCTTGCAACGAAAGAAACTAATAAAGCAAGCTTAGCATCATCTTCATTTTGCATTTTGTCCTCAGGTGTGCACCACTTAAGGTCATTGACTCCTCTCTGCTACTTCTTCAACAGCTGGTGGAACATTATGAAATTAAGAAGTGTCTTCCCCTTAGCTACCTGGATGTCACCGCATAGCAACTCACCGAACTCTATCTATAACTGGAAGAAACGTAAACACCTCATAGCAACTCACCGAGCTTTTATGGCAGCCCTTATAGGAAGTTGAAACGTAACTCTTGGAAAATAATAGAAGACATGGCAACAAGTATGAATAAACCTTGGATAGTAATAGGAGACTTCAATGTGGTCCTTCACGAAGAAGAGAAGAATAGTAGATTCCCCTTCAAAAAACAGGAAGCTATAATTTTTAATAATTTGATAAATACTTGTGGCCTAATTGATCTTGGGTTTACTGGATATACTTTTACTTGGAATAATCATAGGAGTGATAGAAATAATATAGAACAGAGGCTAGAAAAGGCACTGGTAAATAAAAAATGGATTAAGAAATTTCCTAACTCAAGCATAAAACATTTAGGGCCATTAGCCTCGGATCATGTTCCAATCAGATTGAACACTTACAATAACATGAAAGATGGGGCTACACCCTTCAAATACTTTGGAGAGTGGATAAAACATGAGCATTGTAAACCACTCATCCAGGATTGCTGGAACTCTCAAATCAGGGGTTCACCAGCTTTCAAAGTGAACAAAAAGTTAGCCACATTAAAGCATATCCTTAGATTATGGAATAGCATCAGTTTTGGAAATATCCAAACAAACATTAATAACATTAAAGTTGAACTGGAAAATAATAACAAAAGAGCTACCTACTCTAATAAAACTGCTGACTTGGCTAAGCTTAGGAAAGATCTATCTAATTGGTATTCTATAAAAGAGAAATTTTGGAAAGACAAAAGTAGGGATCAGAATATAGCTCTAGGGTATAGAAACACAAGGTATTTCCACAATAAAGCAAAACAGAGATTTAGAAGAAATCGGATAGAAATTATAAAAAATGACAAAATGAGTGGCTAGATAATAGGAAAGATATTTCTGAATGTATTACTAATCATTTTAAAAATATTGCAACTTCTGTGACACCTGAGATGGACCAAAACATGATAAATCTTATCCGTTCTTGCATAACTCAAATAGATAACGACATGTTGTGTACCACTCCTTTGGAGCATGAGATAAAAAATATTCTCTTCTCCATGGAACCTGACAAAAGTCCGGGTCCGGATGGTTTCCCACCTAATTTTTTGTTAGAAAAAACGTTTTTAAAAATTTAATTAAAAATGCATGAACCATGTTTTGATCCCAAGCCCTTATGCTCCCTAGATGTTTTTTCATGTGAATGAATAAAACATTAGTCCCATATAGACTAAAACATTTAGAGTTTTAGACTTAAATAGCATTGGTTTAGCCTTAAGGGCATGGCCCTTTGGGTCTTTAGACCTTTGTGTATGGGGAAAGCCCTAGACTATGGCAAGGTTGCCTAAACCTTATTGCATTTCTTATTGCCTTTCCCGTTCGCGCGGTGCTTCGCACAGAAGCACGCACGCTCGCTCGGCGAGGGCGTGGGTGTGGGTGTGGGTGTGGGTGTATCCGACCCATCCTTTCTTTTTGCTGAAATTTACCACACGCTTCTCCCACACATGTAAAGAATTTTATTCTTTGCCTTCTCGGTTTTGGATATCCGACAGCCTCGAGAAGCATCTTCTTTCACGCATGTCACACGGTTTTCTTGACACTGTACACCTTGTTTTCCTCGAGAAGAATCTCGCAAATTTTGAATGCGTGTGCACGTTCTTTTAACGCGATTTTTACCTTATTTTTGCAACGTTCGAGATGCGTGAATCACGGACAGTCTGTCGTGCTTTGGATTCTCTTCCAACGTTCGAACATTTTCTTGCTATAAATACGAGTTGTAAACTTCATTTGTAAACCATACCTTTCAGAACTCTTCTCTTCTGAAATTCTTCTTCTTTTCGCTGCCAAGTTCTAAGGGTTCACTCTGTGTATGCTACACATAGAGGAGAACTAACAGTAGTTGTATCCTGGAGGTAATTTGTTAATTGCTATAGCATCTCAGAGGAGTAGCAGGCAATATTACCTTTAGCTCAGCGTATCTCATACGTGCCTCTACTAAGTTTATTGAGTTATTTGTTACTACTATCAGTGTAATCTAAGTATTATTTCCCATTTGCATTCGATTATTGTAATTAATTCCAACAATATAAAGGTAATATCGTACCTTATTGTAATATTGTAATACTGTAATATTCGTTGTTGTAAGAACATGGGAAAGAATACTGTAGAAAAACCACCAAAGTTCAGTGGTAAGGACTTTAAGAGATGGCAGTCTAAAATGCTATTCTTCCTAAACGACCAAAGGTTAGATGGATATGCTTTAGAAAAACCCTCGAGAAAACTTCATCGCCGTGGTAATGAAGATAAATTGGACAGGTGGAATAGGAAGAATTATTTGTGCAAGAATCATATTCTTAACTGTCTTGATGACTCCTTGTATGACTTCTATAATGCAAAAGAAGATTTTAATGCTTTTGATTTATGGGAAGCTCTAGAAGAAAAATATCATCTTGAAGCTCATTGGAAGTAAGAAGTTCTTGATGGCTAAGTTCTTAGAATACAACATGACTGATGAAAAGCCTGTGGTAGAACAGTTCGTCGAACTTCAACTCCTCATCGGCGAGATTCTTGCTGAAGGCATGACTTTTGATGAAGCTCTACAAGTATCGGCTGTGATTGAAAAGCTTCCACCCTCATGGAGCGAATACAAGAGGAGGCTGCGACACAAGACTCGTGAAATCACCATGGTGGAGTTTGGCAAAAAGATCCAGGTTGAGGAGCTTATGTGCAGCAAGGACAAGAGCATGATCTTGAGAGCAAAAACATGTCCAACAAAGCTCATGTTTTGGACGATAAAGCCGCTTCAAAGAAAACTCTGGAGAATCCAGCAAAATGGGTAATAGACGTAACAGACGTCGAAAACCCAGAGGTAACAATTTTAAGCCTAGGGGTGGTGTCACTAAGCACACCATCAAAGGCGACATTTTAATTGTGGTAAACTGGACATATGGCTAAAGACTGTAAGGCCCCTAAAAGGATCAAATATGATCCAAAACAGAAAAATAAGGCAAACATAGTAGAGGACTCGGATATTTCACTGGCATGGTGTCGAAGTCGACCTTGTCTCTAGTATGACTAATGTGAGAGACTGGTGGCTTGATTATGGAGCCACCAAGCATGTCTCAAATTCAAATGCTTTCTCCTCCTATGCCATAGTAGGAGATGATGAGAAACTGTTCATGGGAAACTCTTCCACCGCGAAAGTGGTGGGGAAAGGCAAGGTCGAACTGAAGCTAACTTCAGGAAAAACTCTCGCATTGAATGACGTATTTTACGTCCCACACATATGCAAAAACCTTATCTCAGAAACCATCTTACTAGGAAAAGGTTTTAAGATTGTTGCTGAATCTAATACTGTTGTTATTTCTAAGCATGGTGAATTCGTAGGAAAAGGTTATGTTACCGAAAACATGATTAAGCTTAGTGTATCTGATTTGAAATTGAATGTTAATGCATCTTCTTCTGCTTATGTTTGTGAATTTTCACATGTTTGGCATGATAGACTTGGACATGTTAATCTCAAATCTCTAGAAAGACTTGCTAATTTAGGTTGCATACCAAAAATAAACTTTGATAAAAATCAAAGATGTGAAATCTGTGTTGAATCTAAATATACAAGAAAACCGTTTAATAAAAGGATTGAACGTAAAACAGTTCCTTTGGAACTAATACACTCGGATTTATGAGATTTGAAATCAACACCAACAAGAGGTGGTAGAAAATGGTACATCACTTTTATAGATGATTACTCACGATACTGTCAGGTTCATCTTCTTAGAAGTAAAGATGAGGCCTTAGAGGCTTTCAAGTTTTATAAACTTGAAGTAGAAAACCAAAAAGGAGTTAAAATTAAAACTCTTAGGTCAGACCGTGGCGGTGAGTATGTGATACCCATAGGTGAGTTTTGTAAACATAATGGAATCATTCATGAAACAACTGCACCATATTCACCAGAATCGAATGGTGTAGCTGAAAGAAAAAATAGAACACTCATAGATATGGTAAATGCTATGTTGACAAGTTCAGGGTTATCTTCGAACTTGTGGGGGAAGCTATCCTCTCTGCTTGCTATATTTTGAACCGAGTTCCATTTAAAAATCGATAAAACTCCTTATGAATTGTGGAATGGTAAACAACCTTCCTATGCATACTTTAAAGTGTGGGGGTGTTTGGCCAAGGTGGCCATTCCTCTCTTCCCAAGAAAACTAAAATAGGACCTAAAACAATCGATTGTGTTTTCTTAGGGTATCTGAGCATACAATTGCATACGGGTTCATGGTCATCGGTTCGACCATAATAACATTGGTCAGAACACCATATTGGAATCTAGAGATGCTGTGTTTTATGAACACATATTTCCTTTAAGGTCTGGACCTCGGAAAAGGGTCCATGATGACCTCTAGGATGTTCCATCGACTAGTCAAACTCCAACTTTGGAGTATGAGACTGAACCAAGAAGAAGTAAGAGGGTTAGAAATGAAACAAGTTTTGGCCCAGATTTTTTGACTCTTATGGTAGAGTCTGAACCCCAAACCTACAAGGAAGCTATGACTTCTCCAGAAGCTCCTTTCTGGGAAGAAGCTTCATTAAATGAATGGGAGTCCATTCAACAAAACGAAACTTGGGAGCTTGTAGACTTGCCTCCACGGAAGTAAATCCATAGGTTGCAAATGGGTGTTCAAAAGGAAACTTAGAACAGATGGAACTATAGATAAATATAAAGCTAGTTTGGTAGCTAAAGTCTATAGACAACAGGAAGGATTAGATTTCTTCGATACTTATTCACCAGTCTCTAGAATCACCTCGATTAGGATGTTGATTGTTATAGCTTCAATTTATGATTTGCATATATATCAGATGGATGTTAAAACTGCATTTTTATATGGTGATTTGAATGAAGAAATTTATATGGACCAACCTGAAGGCTTTATTGTAAAAGGTTGTGAAAACAAAGTTTGCAAGTTGAACAAATCTCTGTACGGTTTAAAACAAGCACCTAAACAGTGGCATGAAAAATTTGATCATGTTATGATAACTAATGGCTTCAAGGTTAATGAATTTGATAAATGTGTTTACATTAAATCTGTGAATGATTCACATGTTATTGTATGCATATATGTTGATGATATGCTCATATTAGGCAGTAACCTTGATATTATTAATACCATTAAAAGCATGCTTAGAGATAATTTTGACATGAAAGACTTAGGACCTACTGATGTAATCTTAGGGATGAAAATCGAGAAAGATGTCGATGGATATAGTCTTAGTCAATCTCATTATCTTTGAAACCGTACTAAAGAGATTTAATTATGAAAATGCTAAACCTGCATCTACTCCTTTTGATCCCACTTGTAAATTGAAAAAGAACAAGGGTAAGGGTATTGATCAACTTGAGTATTCTCGCATTATTGGTTGTCTTATGTATTTGATGAACTGTACAAGACCGATATTGCTTACTTTGTGAGTAGATTAGCGGGTATACTTGCAACCAGGGCAAGATCACTGGAATGCTCTCTTTGAGGTTTACGTTACTCGAGAGGGACCTAAAACTATTGCTTAAGTTTTGGGAAGTATCTGTTTATCTTGGAAGGGTATTGTGATGCCAACTGGATATCAGACTCGGAGAAGAGTGCAAGTCTACTAGTGGGTACATCTTCTTACTTGGAGGTGCATGTGTCTCATGGAAGTCTACCAAACAGACATGTATAGCTAAATCCACTATGGAGTCTGAATTTATAGCCTTGGAAAAAATTTGGAGAGGAAGCTGAATGGATACGATGTTTCCTTGGAGGAATTCCACTCGGCCCAAGCTGTGTCTTCAATCGCAATCCACTGTGACAAAAAGTCGCTCTTGGTTGCGCAAAGAACAATGCATACAACGGAAGTCTATACATATACGAAGAAGACACAAGACGGTGAAACAACTACTCTCTACTGGTATTATCTCGATAGACTTTGTAAAATCCAAAGATAATCTTGCAGATCCTTTGACGAAAGGCTTAACCGGAGAGAAAGTTAAATTTACATCGAGGGGGATGGGACTTAAGCTCATTGAATAAATAACCATGAAGGATACTCAACCTTGTGATTGGATTTCCAAGATCAAGGTTCAATGAGACAACTAATTTATGGTGATATTGGGAAAGCACTATCTTTGTCCCTCTCTATGGTGTAACTGTGCGATAGTGCCGCCTGCAGAAATAAAGGATGATCTTTTGCGATCTTAATGGGTACCATGGCTTTGATTAAAGCGGGTGTGGCGGGACACTCTTTATGGACTCACCTTTGTGGATGTTGGAAGTGGGGCCGCTTCTTCTATGAGAATTTGAGTGATTCTCTAGAGACATTCATTAAGTCGGGATTTTAGCCCACGGCCAAAATGGGCACAACCCCAAGAGCTTGCAATTTGTTTTCATCGGTTGAGGCATCAAGTGTGGATGTTATTTCTGAATTGCGTTTATTGTTGGCGGTTCAAGACATTGCGTTCACCGTATCAACAAGCAGTTCAGGTAACCTCTCACTAAGTTAAGGTTTAATCTTTGGGACACCTTATCCTATATTGTTGCCTTATGTTTTCTCGTGTTTTATCGACATGTTTTATTATTCATGTGGGGGATTGTTAGAAAAAAAGTTTTTAAAAATTTAATTAAAAATGCATGAACCATGTTTTGATCCCAAGACCTTATGATCCCTAGATGTTTTTTCATGTGAATGAATAAAACATTAGTCCCATATAGACTAAAACATTTAGAGTTTTAGACTTAAATAGCATTGGTTTAGCCTTAAGGGCATGGCCCTTTGGGTCTTTAGACCTTTGTGTATGGGGAAAGCCCTAGACTATGGCAAGGTTGCCTAAACCTTATTGCATTTCTTATTGCCTTTCCCGTTCGCGCGGTGCTTCGCACAGAAGCACGCACGCTCGCTCGGCTCGGGCTCGGGCTCGGGCGAGGGCGTGGGAGTGGGAGTGGGTGTGGGTGTGGGTGTGGGTGTGGGTGTGGGTGTATCCGACCCATCCTTTCTTTTTGCTGAAATTTACCACACGCTTCTCCCACACATGTAAAGAATTTTATTCTTTTCCTTCTCGGTTTTGGATATCCGATGGCCTCGAGAAGCATCTTATTTCACGCGTGTCACATGGTTTTCTTGACTTTGTACATACACTGTTTTCCTCGAGAAGAATCTTGCAAATTTTGAATGCGTGTGCCTTTGTTCTTTTAACGCGATTTTTACCTTACTTTTGCAACATTCGAGATGCGTGAATCACGGACGATGCATGTCGTGCTTTGGATTCTCTTCCAACGTTCGAACATTTTCTTGCTATAAATACGAGTTGTAAACTTCATTTGTAAACCATACCTTTAGAACTCTTCTCTCCGAAATTCTTCTTCTTTTCTTATGCTTTCGAAACAATTTCTTTTTTACGAAACATAAAATCGAGTTCTTATCTTAAACAAGTTGTAGTTTACGAAACATAATTTTGTATAACTACTTCTTTGTTTACGTAAATTAGTTTCTGAAAATTTGTTTAACAAAAATTAGTTTCGAAACATCATAGTTTACAGAAACATAAATTAGTTTTTATATTTATCTAAACTGGTTGTAGTTTCGATTTGTGTTTTTGTTTTTCATTTTTGCTGCCAAGTTCTAAGGGTTCTCTCTTGTGTATGCTACACATAGAGGAGAACTAACGATAGTTGTATCCTGGAGGTAATTTGTTAATTGCTATAGCATCTCAGAGGAGTAGCATGCAATATTACCTTTAGCTCAGCGTATCTCATACGTGCCTCTACTAAGTTTATTGAGTTATTTGTTACTACTATCAGTGTAATCTAAGTATTATTTCCCATTTGCATTCGATTATTGTAATTAATTCCAACATTTTTTTCAACAAAAGTGAACTCATTAGCAAAAGTGCAATCAGATTTTGGTTGAGGAGGGACTTGTAACTCTGGTATCCAACGGTGATTCCAAATAAGAACTGAAGCTCCATCCCCCAAATTCCAGCAGCTGTGCTTTTGGATAAAAGGAAATTCTGAGCTAATACTACGCCAAGACCATGTAGTATTCGACTTTTTCTGCAACTCAAAAATCCTGCCATCTAGATAATATTTCTCTTTGAGAGATTTAGACATAATTGAATCATGATCCGTACATAATTTCCATGTTGACTTAGCCAATAAGGCTCTATTAAAAGTGTGCATATCACGAAAACCAAGACCACCTTCAAGTTTGGGATGGAAAACTCTTCTCCATGTAATAATTTTCCTGCCTTTTATACTTTGCTTATTTCTCCAGAATAGTTGCTGAGATCTATTCATCTTGTTTATTGTCACATCAGGGAGCTTGAAAATCTGCATGTGGTAAATAGGAATGGCACTTGTAACATTTTTAATCATTACAGAGCGCGCAACTTCTGACATGTTGCTCACATTCTAGTTAGAGAAACGACTATTCATCTTCTCTTGCAGCACTCCAAAAGACATCTGTCTATTCCTTCCCACAAAAAGAGGCAAACCCAAGTAATGTTCTTCCTTAGGATTCATCTCACGAACCTGCAAGATACCACTGAAAGTTTGACACGCTGTAGGGGACAAGTTTGAGCTGAAGTACACTGCCGATTTGTTGAAGTTAATTAATTTTCCTGAGCAAGTACTAAAATCTTCAATAACTTGGAGAAGTTTGTTAGTTTGATCAAGAGTAGTTTTGCAGAATAAGAGACAGTCGTCTGCAAAGAGTAGATGACTAATCTTAGGTGCTGATCTAGAGATTTTAATACCTGTGAGTTGCTTAGTTCTTTCGCAAAACAGAAACAAATATGGAGAGATTGGGTCCCCTTGTCTCTCATGTTCCAAAGGAGAGTAATAAAGTAGCCGACTTATTAGCCAATTTGGCTAGGATAGATAGAATTTCTATGATTTGGGGTTGCTTATCTCCACCTGCAATATATGAACAAGTTGCAGTGGATAGATCCTTTGTTTTGATTTAATTCTTCTTTCAATACAATTTTTTAGTTTCAAAAAAAAAAAAAAAAAAGCCTTATAATCTTTTTTGCTAGCGCCCGGCCCAGCCGAATCTACGCGAGACTGGCAAAGAAAGGGAAAAAAGATAGTAATAAAAATAAGTTGTCAACCAATTTTTTTGATCCTGGCTAGGTTCTAGTGGTCCCCTTTTCGCCGTGCATATATTTTTCTGTCTTCCTACTACGCAACACTTGAGATAAGTACACAGTCCGTTTTTTTCTTTGTTGCAAGATAGGAAAAACGGGTCATGTCTCAGGTGGGCGTGACCATTATAATGCGTTTTGACAGGTGTGAGCACGTTTAGAGCAAAAATCACGTTATTTAGAAAAAAGACGCGCTTTTTATACGTTATTCTAAAATAATGTGCGTTATAATGGTTAAATAGAAAATGAAAAAGAATTATGGTTTGAAATTCCTATCTAACAGTTACAACGTGCGTGAAAACAGTTATAACGGGCCTAATCACGTTGTTATAATGTTTTCTATATATTATTATTTTATTATTTTATTTTTAGAATATTAGTCGTAATTTTTAAAATTTTAATTTAAAATATAAAGAATCGTAAAAAAATATATTTATATTTTGTTTTATTAAAAACGATTATAACTGACGTGAAACGAGAAAAATAGTCTAAAAAACTTACGTTAAAATGTTGTTTGGATGGAAAAAACGAAAAATTCAATTTTAGAAAAACGGTTATAACGTATGTGAAAACGGAAAAACGGTCATAAAAAATTGCCGTTATTTTCTATTTATCGCCATTATATAGGCACAGGGTTCGGGGACCCTCACGATCACGGTATATGGGTGTGATCGTTTTAACGGGTGTTTTTTTAGAAAAAACAGACGTTTTTCAAACCTTGCTTTCCAGTGTCATCTTTATATTACCGTACATATTCCAGTGTCCTCTTTATTCCGTCCGTCCATGTAACCCCAAACAATTTGCTCAATTTTCTTGCTCGGACGGAATTGAAATTCTATCTGTTTGTTTCACGTTTTGCTATAGGGAAGAAGAAAATGGAAGAGGAAAACAGTTTATCCAATGAATCAATGATCCTTTCTTTCCTCTCATAAGATGTTTTCCTCCTCCCTACAGCGAAACTCCTTTGCTTCCATTTCAGTGAGCCGCTAGAATATTCTTAAAATCTTGCTCAAATTAGGAATAAAAAAATTCATCATGCAATTGCAACCTATAAGCAAAGGGTTAAGTTGTCATATGATTTTTCTCCTGTCGCTAGAATGAGCCGGTGAAAACCGCTCCACTTACTTAACACGTTTTTTTTTTAATGTTTTTTTTCTTTCTGTTTTCCTTAACACGTTAACACACGCATCAATTCACCATACGGGACAGGTTACAGCTGAAATGTGACCACGTAAACTAAGTGGTTTATGCTTTGAAGATTATCCAACGGACCGAAACGTAAAGAGCATCTGATCATATCAAAACAAAGCTAACAAACAATTTCCCTCGCTAGATAATATACAGCCAGCTGTCGACTCATTTAGAGGAAACTTTTTTCCTGCCACTGTACATGCTTTTTTTACTTAAATAGCCCTGAAATCATACTCGGTGAAATTCATGCACATGCCATAGAGCCTATGATTACATAAAACCAATTCCATCCCTACGCATCGAAGTCGAAACATGCACTGGCTAACAAAATGCATCCGATCCGATACCTGGGTTGGTAAAACTGAAAGTTTATGACTAATTGCTCGTACAAGTAAATTGGAAGGCATTGTTATTGAATTGCATCAAGAAGTTGTCCTCCATGTAATCAGTTGCTTTGCTTTAAATACTGTATGAAAACATTTTGGTATGGTCTCACCTGTTTTTTTTTTTTTTTTTTTGTTATAAAGAACTCTTAAGTCAGTGATGGAGCCGGACTTTTCTCCAAATAGGGGCAAATTTATATGATAAAAGTCTGTATATACTAGCTAGTAATTTAGATAGTTTGGGGAAAATTATTTGTAGCCCAATTATTATTTTTTATATATCAGAAACCCTTCATTAAGATTCCATATATAACGAATCCATAATTATTTTTAATATAACTTATTTACAAGAATAACCTTTAACCTAAATTAATTTCACTAAAAAAAATAAAACAAAAAAACATGAAAATAGTGATTAATCAATCTTAATCCCTGAAAAACGTCTCCAAAATAAAGACCTAAACTAACTCCCTAAAATAACTCCTTTTTATCCGTTTTTTTATCTCGTTCATTTTGACCATGAAACTCCCTATAAAATCTCCCTAAACTAACTCCCTAAAATAACTCCAATAAATCTAAAATACTTTGTAGCTGACGTAAAAAGGAAGAAAAAAAAAACAATTATCACCATAAAATATTTAGGAGAAAAGAAATTCAATTATCACCCTTCCTTGATTAGGAGAATTCTAACTTTCACTAGTGTGATTGGTGAAAACATGAGTTTTCACAACATTTTGGATTAGGAAAATTCTAATTTTCACAGATGCGATTTGGGAAAATACGAGTTTTCGCGATATTTTGGTGAAATTCCAATTTTTCACTTATAATAACGCCATGCAGAAATTTGTGAAAACTCTAGTTTTCAATGCATAATCAAATAATGTTGCGCCTCACAAAAATCTCGATTTGTATTTTGGTTTGCAATTATCGTGCACAGTAATGTAATCATCTTTTTTCTTTTTAGGAACAATTACATTTAAATCAGCATTAGCCTAATTAAAAATGATAGTGACTAAATACAACCCTAACTAAATACAACCACAATAAATATGTAATTGGCTAAATGCAACCCTAATTATTTTTTTAAATTCTTTTATATACCACCTGTATTGTTAAACCTATCAGTACAACTCGTATTGGCAGAACACCTTGTACAATCACCATCAAAATTCTAGACTTCCAAAAAAAAAAAATTAAAATAAATAAATTAAGCCGTCTTAGCACTACCAGTTCATTAGCCTATCTGAACATAATAAGCCACGAAGCTTGCATATAATAGAGATTAAGAGCTCCATTTTTAACAGGACTAAGTACGAACATGTTAAAATCAAATTTTCTCAACCCATACTAGTTGCAACATTCATTAGCTAGGTAGATTTTACTATTGATTAAGTGGATATTGATTGGGGTGGTTATGATCTTATCAAAAATAAAACTTACATTGATTAATCAAAGGAAAAATTAAGAGAACCAAAAAATCCATACAGATGGTTTTGATCTTATCAACTAACTTTGAATATTGATTAAGTGGATCTTACTATCGATAATTCTTTTTTGTTCTAAGATCAAAACGATTCCATGATTGAATATTTATTTATTTTTTCTGATTGAACTGTTTCCATGATCGATTAATGAAATTGATTAAAATAAAATTCACGAAATATGGAATTTTCAGACAACAGTCGACGACCACAAATCCGTTCTGTTTTTTTTTTTAATCCTTTTACCCGATTACAGTATTAACATCGGGAGAAACTCTAAAACAATAAAGAAGATATGAGTTGACTTGACTTTTTAGGGTTGCATTTAGCCCCTTTAAAAGAAAAGTGGAATTTTTTTTGAAAGTAAAATGTTGGTTGTATTCATCCCAAACGAGGGTTGTATTTAGCCACTACCTTAAAAATTAGGGACATACCAAAAGTATAAGATACACAGTGAACAATGAAATTCCTTATAGCGAGACAAATGCTGCAAGTATTCAGAAATCAAATGACAATTACAAAACGGGTCATAATTATCATCTAAGAGTAGATATAAGAGTACCGTAGTAACTAGCTATTACGGTGCTGCAAGTGTCGCATAATGATGGCGCGCCACGGAGTTGCAGACCAAGTCAGTGTTCTGCCGTAATAGCGCATTGCAAAGCCATAATAGCGGTATCCTGTATAGACTGTCAAGTGTCAAGAATGGCATAACCCTACAGGGCCAATGAAGCGCAAGAGTGGCGCTACATTGTAAAGATATTTGGCTAAGGAATGCATCTTATTGACCGACACAATGAGGCTTCATTAAGGGAAGGCAAGACAAGGCCAAAGTGACAAATGCAACATGCGATGTTGGCATTAAGGCATATCCGTGGAATTGAGTTGGCCTAAACTCAAGGATGATGCGAGAAGAGTGAAATAGACTAAGAGTTAGTCTATGGAATTGGTTCAAGGCTGGCCAAAGCTTGAACAATGCAAACAAGTTGGTAATGCAAGAGTTGCATTGTTGTTGTCAAGCTAATTGGCGTAGTGAAGCATATATGACACACGAGTAACTAGAGTGGGCTTAAGGAGTTGGATTCGACAAGTAAAGATTAAAGTGTATCTGTGCATGAGTTTGGAAGGATAAACATGCAGGGCCAAGATGGCTGAACGTTGGAGTGCGATAGAATCCAGTATGCCAGAACAAGTGGCGCAATACGGCTCAAGTGACAGTTACAAGTTGGTTACGAGCTTCACAAGCATGCCAATGACGCCTGATGAAGAGGAGCGGTTATAAAGGAGTTTATAATCGTGGGAGAAGAGTTTTAACTGCCAAGAGAACAGGTGTTGGATGATTGGCGCAAGTTAAAGGAGAACTGGCTAGTTGGCATAGTAGTTGGCGGTTATGAAACTGCTCCCCGAGACAGATGGCTGTCTCTAGCGTGTATAACGGTTATGCACGGTTTTTCCAAGCAAATCTATTGTATAAATTGTCCTAAGGCATGGGAAATTCGGAAGCCTAGCCGGTGTGAGAGTGAGCCTAGCATATGTGAGAGTTGGACTCATATTAGGAGAGTTTTTATAAGACTTAGACTTGGTTCAAGGAGTGAACAAGTCTGTTTAAGTCTCCAAGTGGGAAAGTTTTGTATTTCTTCCCTTTGATGCAATAAAAGAGTTGATTGTGTCATATTCTAAGTGTTCTTGGTTGGCTGATTGTTGTTAGCAAAGTATGGCAAAGATTGAATGTATTATGGGGTGCATTTGATGAGTTTAAGTTGAAGAGAAAGAAGGTTAAAGACTTCCGTTGTAGAATTGTTGAGTTGGCTGTTTGCATTGGTGCAAACTTATAAGGCTGAAGTACAAGTGGGTAAAGCTTTATTCACAGAACCATTGTGCTGCGGGGTTACACTTTCGCAGAAAATTTCTGGGGTGTTTGAGGGTGTGACAATTCGGGTATCAGAACTTGCACCAGCCGAGAAATGGTGCTTGGTATGCAATAGAAAGTTTACGTAGGCTGAAAATGACGAGTACACCATAGGCCTATGCTGAAAACTTCCTTGCATTGGCGCAAGAAGTGCGTGGCATGAGTGAAGAAGATCAGATGTTCCAATTTCTGGATGGTGCAAGTTCAAGTGTGATTGCTGAACTTAAGAAGCGCAAAATCCAGAGTATCCAGATGGCTATTCAAGTGGTAATAGGACTTACTAGTTGCACAACGACTGAAGATGTGCAAAGCTGTGAAGGTGAAGCCAAAAGGAAGGAAAAATCTGTAGGCAGTAAGCGCAAGCATGAACCGAAGGAAGATGAATTATTCCCTTCAGCCCGGAAGTATAGGGGATGTTTCATATGCAAAGGTTTGCATTTCGCAAGAAGATGTCCACTCAAAGCACAACTTAATGTATCAGTTGGGAATGACTATGGGGGTCATTCTAGCAAGACTCATGAAGGCCGAAGTGAAGGTTCAAGGAAGAGACCACGCAGCGAAGTCGTTGCTCACTTCGACAAATTTAGAAACTAAGCTAAGAACAAGAGTAAGTGTTGCTGTCTCCATTGGCGACACTTTGATGCCAGAACAAAGAGTGTTCCTGGCCTTGTTTTATGTAGCTTTAGTTGTTGGTTGTTGCAAACTCTGTGTGTAGAGTTTGGTTGTACATACTTTTATTTGATTCTTCAAGTTTGTATATAATTTGCTTTGGTGTAAGAAAGTTGCTTTGTTAATGAAGTTTTAGCTTTCCAAAAATGATCAAGTGAATGATCAATCATGTAATGGTACATGGTCTTTTTATGTAAGAGCAGTAATGAACAAGGGTGTTTTCGTTTATAAAGCCTTGCCTCTTTATTTACGATGTAAAGCTAGTTCATGGGGAGATACTGCAAGTAGCATACTTAACCTAACGTATGCAATAGAAAGACAAGTTGAAAGCTAATAAGAAAAGCATAGGACAAGGGTCCTAGTTGGTGAAGAAGTGATGTTGCTGTTTGGGAATTGCAGAATAGCACGACGGCAGATGGCGGCGACAGTGCAAGCAATACGGCAAGTAAGAAATCACATCATCAGCAAGCATGAGTCGGGTAGAACTCATGGCCTTAGAGAAAGACACACACTTTCCAGGAAAAGTAGCAATGCAGTTCAAAGAAATATTTGGAGACATATTGGCTTTGAAGGCGTAGAATATGGACAGTTAAAGGGTTAGCTAATGATATGTCCAAAGAGATAGTTAGTCACAGTTTTAAATGGGTTGTGCAATTCAATAGTTTTTTTTTGCATGGAAGTTAAGCAAAGAAAACTCACCATTTCAGTTCGGGTATGCAAAATGGCATAAGTATAGAGTTTGTACTTGGTGGCCACATTCATAGAAATGAGTTCTTGAATGTTGTTTGCATAATCAAAGGTTGGTGAGGCATGAAGCGTTGAATTCGGGTGTCTAATGCAAAGGGAACCCCTATTCACTTTATGACGTGCTTAATGAGGAGCGTGAAGAACAACAGTTCAACGACGGGTCATCGACAAAACTGATTGAAAATGAAGCCAAGTCGTTTATAAGTCCTTATCACGCTGAGTGAGAGGCAAAGTCGAAAAGCGATGGCAATGATCATGATGATCAAATCGAGAAGAATCACTCAGTGCGTACACTTAGGTGCAAATGATTCATGCGAAATTCAAGCTAAAAAAGAAAATTGGCTAAGAAGAATTTCAGATTCGCATTTGGGTATTGAAGCATAATTTGAGTAGCAATGTAAGCGTAGTGCACGACGCCGAGAAGTGGCTCAAGTATATGAGATCAATGGCAAAGCAGTAAATCTAAGTGGTGTCATGTGGTACTAAGAATAAAGTTTTGGCAAGAAGGGTGGCCAAACAAGTTTTCTAAATTCTGAGAGTGGCTCAGAAGTGTACAAATGCCGAAGAACAAGTATATTAGGTATACTTGGTTGCGTTCAACGAGGGAGTTGAACGGATTAGGTGGGGGAGGTCTAGATTAGTCGGTGTTCGCCGTAATGGCGCAAGTGTCGCAAGTGTTAATGATGGCGCGCCATTGGAGTTGAAGCTTATTGGGCCAACAATGCAAACAAGTTGACAAATGCAAGAGTTGCGTGGAATTGTTGTCAAGGATGTCAAGCTAAGTTAGTCTATGGCGTAGTGAAGCATACAAGTTGGTATGACACACGTCGTTGTCAACTATTGGCGTAGTGTGGGTAACTAGGAGTAAGGAGTTGGATTCGACAAGTAAAGATTAAAGAGTGTCCGTGCATGAGTTTGGAAGGATAAACATGCGGGGCCAAGATGGATGAACGTTGGAGTGCGATAGAATCAGTATGCAGAACAAGTGGCAATACGGCTCAAGTGACAGTTACAAGTTGGTTACGAGCTTCACAAGCATGCCAATGACGCCTGATGAAGAGGAGCAGTTATAAAGGAGTTTATAATCGTGGGAGAAGAGTTTTAACTTCCAAGAGAATAGGTGTTGGAAGATTGGCGCAAGTTACAGGAGAACTGGCCAGTTGGCATAGTAGTTGGCGGTTATGAAACTGCTCCCCGAGACAGATGGCTGTCTCTAGCGTGTATAACGGTTATGCACGGTTTGGCCAAGCAAAGCTAATGTATAAATAGTCCTAAGGCATGGGAAATTCTGCAGCCTAGCCGGTGTGAGAGTGAGCCTAGCATATGTGAGAGTTGGACTCATATTAGGAGAGTTTTTGTAAGACTTAGACTTGGTTCAAGGAGTGAACAAGTTTGTTTAAGTCCCCAAGTGGGTAAGTTTTGTATTTCTTCCCTTTGATGCAATAAAAGAGTTGACTGTGTCATATTCTAAGTGTTCTTGGTTGGCTGATTGTTGTTAGCAAAGTATGGCAAAGATTGAATATATTATGGGGTGCATTTGATGAGTTTAAGTTGAAGAGAAAGAAGGTTAAAGACTTCCGTTGTAGAATTGTTGAGTTGGCTGTTTGCATTGGTGAAAACTTATAAGGCTGAAGTACAAGTGGGTGAAGATTTATTCACAGAACCATTGTGCTGCCGGGTTACACTTTCACAGAAAATTTCTGGGGTGTTTGAAGGTGTGACACTAGCCTAGCACCACCTTTATGAAAATCCCCCTCCGTCATAAATGCTTCCAGTTCCACCATTGTCTTTCGAAATTGCTTTTCCCTTTCTTCATCATACACTAATAGTGCACCCAAAGGCACCTACCAGCCTAGTTAGTAAGTTCGCGAATGATTCGCGAATTTTTCCGTATCACTAATTTTACCGTTTTATTCGCGTACGTTTGCAACTCCGAACCCAAGTCGCGTATTATGTGGCATTCCCGGATTATTCACGAATCGTTCACGAATTTTACGTATCCCGAATGATACGCCCGCTTAACTTGCCATAAATTCTTTAGCTTTTACGTTTTTAAAGGCCCCACTTTTTGGGGTAAACTGCCTCCTGGGCATACACGACCCAATATTAGACGTTGTTGTAATTTTTATGGAATAAAAATGACTGAAAAAATTTGAAGGTGAGAGAGATCTCAAACTCACTGACCAAGCATCTAAACCACTATATCACGTCCTCTTGGATGACTAATGTTGTATATATTATTAATATCATCATATTAATTTTATTTTTTCTTTAAATAACTCACACATATGCATAAAAATTGGTCTATGACCTTATAAATATAAATTATTTAGTATATATAGATACCGAATTTTTAGAGCCGAACTCACATTTATAAATCGAATTATACACGTACGTATGGCGTTCCGAATTACTGAAGAATCACGTCCCGTTGACCAAATTTTGGACCGAATCTGAATTTTATTAAACAGTATAATACTCGTACGTTTACCGTTCCGTACGTTTTCCGAATTCCGATTTGCTAACTAGGCCTACCAGTACGAGTTACACAATCCTACCAGAGATCTAATAATGAGAATGGATTTGGGGAGAGAGAAATCCCGAAACTACTTCCAGTACCAACAAAACACAATCCTACCGGTATGCCAAACACAACCGCGTGTGATTACTCCTTCCAGCACCAACAAAAACTTCCACTAGCAACATCAACGACTACATGTTCTGGTTTGCAATTATCATGCACAGTAAGAGAGAAAATCCAACAGTTAGATGCCATGGAATTGCTAAGGAAAAGAACTTCACGATAGGCCGTGGAAACATGATAAACCACATCCAAAAGTCGTTCACAAATATATGAATTATCCCGTTTTTTAGGCATTCAAGTGAGATCCTAAAAATCCGAATCTTAATTATTACGATAATTAAACTAATTGACTGGGTTCTCATTTAATAAATTTCACAATTAGCAAAATAATTTAATAAATAATTTGGATGAAGGTTATTTTAGTCTTGCTGATAATTTGGACATACACATTCAATCTAAAACTACTAATCATAACCGTACATCTTATATTTTGGGCTACAAAAATATATTATCTTAATGGTGGGTTTATAGAAGAGAGAGGAACCAAATTTGGGTTCCTTAGAAATTTTCACGTTTTTTTTTTGTTTTTACGTCATACATTTGGTATATATATTTTTATTTTACATGAGTTTTATAATTTTAACCCCATCAAAAATAAAATTTCAATTTTGTAAAGTATATTTGCCCCCACAAGACATGTAAATTACAAAAATTATAAGCCTATAAGAATCAAGTCGACCCCATTTGTCCATCTACGCTCTAAGAGCAACTGCAGTTGAGCGAGTATAACCAAAGAGCAAAAAAAAAAAAAAAATGGTTTACTCCGTGCTGCGACGCTATGGTGCATGAGCAAAATTTGGTCAGGCGCAACTTTAAAATTCGCCCAAATCAGGCGCAACTTTAAATCTCGCCCCACTTTGGTCAAGCGCAACTTTAAAACTCGCCCAAATCAGACGCAACTTTAAATCTCGCCCCATTATATATAGATATATATTTTTTAATTCAAACGTAACTTTAAAGTTCGCCCCATCATCAGGCGCACTTTATACTTACGCCCCACCATCAGGCGCAATTTATACTTACGCCGCACCTCAAACGTAAATAATACCTACACCCGGTGTCAGACGTACTTTTAAATTACGCCCGATTAAAAAATATAATTTGATTTTTGGTCTTTACTCTAGTTTTTGATCTTTACTCCGCTCGACTGCGTCTGGTTTTTGGACCAAAATTTTAATTTTAATCTCCCGCTATGGATGCTCTAAGTCATCAAAAGAAGATAGAAGAGAGTTAGAAAACATTTTTTTTTTTTTTTAATTGATAAACCGTAAAAAAGTTAACAAGTTACGTAGTTTGGATAGAGATGGTTGCCATTTTGAATTGTTCTATATAACCGTTTTATCCTGTTACTTTCTTCTTCAATCATATTTCCATTTATGGAGTGTGATTTGTATTTCCTGGAAATTTCAAGTTGGACCTCTTGCAAAGGAAAATGCTAAAAGCCAAAGAATATGGGTTATGTATAGCTTTGGTTTTAGGCTTTAGCAAGTCGATAACACTAATAACTATGCGACTTCATTTGAAACAGATCTAGATTATGTTGCTCAAAGAATGAGTTAAAATTTTGCATTTGGGTGTTAAATTAAGAAACAATTGCTTATCATAAACCCTAGTTAAAATCTTTCTGATCCTCTTTTGTTTGTGCTCTTTTGTGATCGTTTTAGGCGTTTCTTTCTCCCTTTTCTGTTCGCGGGGTTTGAACTTTGTTAGCCTTTTATTTCAGTGTAGATTAGATTTAAATCTTGTTTAGAACTAGGACTTTAACATTTGGTTTTTTTTTGGGTTTGATCTATCTTCTGTTTTTTTTTTAAATCCCTAAATTCAGAAAAAATTAGGGTTCTAATTTTGTTTCTTCAGATTTGGGCTTTACTGTTTAAGATCTCTTGTTTACTTCTTATGATTTCTTTTTTGGGGGTTTGTCATTATGGGATTTTATTTCAGAACCTTGCAGTGTGGTTTGTCTTTGCTTACTCAAATCATGATGAGGATGTGGTTTATCTTCATTGGTATGGTGGTTTCCAAAAGAACACCAGCTTCAGGAAGATTAAAATCAATATCAAACTCTACAACAATAGCAAAATCAAAGACAACATCAACAACAACAGTGAAATCAAAGACAATAATCCTAATACAGCATTCTTCGTTTATCAACGGGTTTTTCGGATCTTTTCTCTCATGCGATTTTTTGAGATGAAGAATTTCTTAGTTTTTGCGTGTTGATCTTTGATTTGGTCTTCTTTATTCATGGATCAGCATCATATACCTAGTATCATTCTTCGTTCAAAGTCTTTTGTTTTCACATGATTTCATTCTGGACTCAAAATTTTGGAGAGATTTAAAGGAAAAGAGACATGGATTGTTCTTCCTATATCTTCCATAGCCCACACTTTTATTAACCATAATCCATTTAATTTTGGTCAGTAGATTTTGACTAAAATTTTAAATTTGACATTTTCTATTATTTTTCATAACCCACAAACTAGGTTAGTGAGTCATCGGATTAGTGAGACACTGAGTTGAACAAATAGTGAGTCGGTATCCAATAAAATCAACATTTTATGTGATACTAGCTAGGGCTGCACAAAACCGACCCAACCCGCTAACCCAACCTGCACCCGCCGAAAATTACCCGTACCCAACCCAACCCGCCTAGACGCGGGTCGACTATGGGTGAAAATATCTGAACCCACCATATGTTGGGTTGGTTGCGGGTAGCATCTTATGTCACCCGAACCAACCCGCCCACCCGCCTACCTTAACCGTAGATCTCCCAACTATTAATCCTAGCCATTAATTCTCGTATATAACTCAAAAATCTAACCTAACTAGCCCTAATCTCTTTTTTCTCTCGTTCCTCTCTCCTGCAGTCTTCCTTCTTCACTTCACCACTAAATCGAAATCACCTCATGACCTCCACTATTCAGTTCGATTATACTACTGTCAAATCCCAGAAAGGTAATTTCATTACATGATTGAATTGATAATTAGGGTTCATGTTCTTTGTTTGAATTGTTTTATTGGTAGATTTTATGTTCTTTTGTTTTGAATCCGTTTGTTTGATACTTTGATTGAAATTTGTTTCTTTTTTTCATTTGATGTATTGGGTTTGTATTTGTTCTTGTTGCATGTCTTTTTTCTGTATTTGTTTCTTTTAAAAGGTTGTAAATATGGAAGTAGATTTTGTTGATTTGGGATTATTTTTTTTGTCAGGGTATGATAATTTTCTTGGTTTTGATTTGTGGGTATGTTGATTTTTAGGTTCCAGTATTTAGGTATGATGATTTGTGGGTGTAGATGGGTTCTGGTGAAAGAAGAAGATGAATTCGAGACGAGATGTGTTTGTGGTTGATTGATGTTGCCGGTAAGAAGATGGTGAAATTAGGGTTCTTAATCAGAGAAGAATTGGTGGTAAATGAATTGAGGCAATTGCAGATGGGAATTGAAGCTGAAACGTTGAATTTGTTGTAAAACTTTAAATGGATTGATGTTGCCGGTAAGAAGATGGTGAAATTAGGGTTCTTAATCAGAGAAGAATTGGTGGTAAATGAATTGAGGCAATTGCAGATGGGAATTGATGCTGAAACGTTGAATTTGTTGTAAACCTTTAAATGTTTAAATTTAGATTTTAAGATAATTGAATGTTGGTTAAAAAAAGTCATCCCAAATTTCTTTAGGAACAATTAGGACGGGTATACCCGCCACCCACCCGATCCAACCCGCCGCAATGTGGGTCGGGTGAAAACCGACCCGTTGTAATGGTGGGTTGGTTGCGGGTGACAATTCCTATTACCCGCCACCAGTGGGTTGGGTGGTGGGTGAGGCCAAAACCGACACAAACCGACCCATGTGCAGCCCTAATACTAGCATGAGTTCTATTTTTTATCTTCCATCATCATGTTTCAACTTTTCATCAAAATTTGGTTTGATACTTCAACCACTATATGAGCTCGACTCGATAACAAATAATATTTTCTATCATTACCCATGTGAAATGATAAAAATTACAAAGGAAAATTTTCCATTTCCATATATTTATACTGTTAACAATTTACCTTAAACTTCACTTGATCATATTGGTCATGGGGTGTTGTTAATTAATATTGGCATTGTATTTTATGCCTTGTATACTGATCCAACAAACCCAAATGTTGGATACAGTGTCAACCATGCCAACATCTGTAGTCTTACCATCTTCATCTTGATATGGATGCTTGACTATTTTCTTAAATTCTCTAGTACTAGATGGATTCCATGTTGTAATATTTTCAATTGCGCTGTGAAGGGGGTCCTGGGGGCGTAGCACCCCAGGATGTGGTCGACCTGAAAGGTCAGGTCGTGGGGGTCCAGGGGAGACTGCCCCTGGTGGGGGTCTAGCCCCAGGAAGAATTTTTTGATACGTAACTGTTTGGACAGTTAGAAAACGTTTCCAGAAAATTCTAAATTCAATGGACACCATTAATTTCGGTTGATGAAGGGACCAGACGTTTCGTGAAGAGAAACTTGTCTGTTTCCAACAGACGTGAAAACCTCTATAAGTAGCATCTCCCAGAGTCGTTTTCATAATCAATCGAAAATCTCTTCTGTTTTTCTTTCTTAAACAAAGCATCATCAGAATATGTTTTACATGTGTTCTTGATTGGGTCAAGGGGTGCAAACCTTGAATCCAATTTCCGGTTGTAGGGCTTTCATTGTATCCTGAAGGAAGTATTTCACATACCTGTTGTAATCGCCAATTCGTTGGGAGGGTAGAAATATTTGTCTAAAAGAAATCATCTAGAGCCTTGAAAGTTTTAGAGTACAACCAAAATCTGTTTCTGTTTTTCATCTCCATTGCAGCCCAGTAGTTTCTAACATTCCATACGTAAATCAGATCTTCAACCCAAGGTTTTAAGCAAACTAATTCCTTACGGCTTACAACAACCCACGTTTAATTGGGCAATCAACTTAAATCATCTCGATTTGTTGCGATGAAGACCACGATGGATTAATATCCGTGAAACAAATAGATGGATCAATATTCATGGAGTAAATTCTGTTGGGGTACTTGATCATGATCTCATCTTGCCGCACCTCCTCAACCAGCATGGTGGTTATTGTAACCATGATTACAAATATGGTTGTGGCAATAGTTACACAATTAGATTTACGGCAATGGCGGAGGAAGAAGTGGGGAAAGTGAATTAGGGTTAAAAAACGTTCAACAAAATAATTTAATATCAATTGGAAACAATGAATCGGCTTAATCGAAAGATTTAAGATTTTTGTTAAAAGGAGAGAAAAAATAGATCCGAGGAGAGCAAAAATCGTTATCGACTCACCAACTAGGACTGATTCAATATGTTTGTATGGCTCGGACAAATTTACCATTAGAACTTGATTCTCTAGTCTTCGCTAACTCGTGATCTGACCATCCGAGCTTTCCATATTCGCACTGTAAACCTAAATTTTTCTTCTCTAATTGATATATTATAATGGATTTTATATGCGTTTAACTCAGTAAATTCTGTTGGGGTACTTGATCATGATCTCATCTTGCCGCACCTCCTCAACCAGCATGGTGGTTATTGTAACCATGATTACAAATATGGTTGTGGCAATAGTTACACAATTAGATTTACGGCAATGGCAGAGGAAGAAGTGGGGAAAGTGAATTAGGGTTAAAAAACGTTCAACAAAATAATTTAATATCAATTGGAAACAATGAATCGGCTTAATCGAAAGATTTAAGATTTTTGTTAAAAGGAGAGAAAAAATAGATCCGAGGAGAGCAAAAATCGTTATCGACTCACCAACTAGGACTGATTCAATATGTTTGTATGGCTCGGACAAATTTACCATTAGAACTTGATTCTCTAGTCTTCGCTAACTCGTGATCTGACCATCCGAGCTTTCCATATTCGCACTGTAAACCTAAATTTTTCTTCTCTAATTCTGATATGATTCTTTTTTTTTTGTTATAGTAGCTCTCTTCCAACATTACGAGTTGGTGGATTTATATTTCATGATGGAATGATGTATCAAATATAGGGGCTGTTTAGTAACCATTATTTTAATGGATTATCATCCCATAATCCATTATGCAGATTATAATGGATTTTATATGCGTTTGGTAACCATTATAATAATTGCTTATTTTAATTATAATTGAAAAAATTCATTATTTCCATAAACAGAAAAAAGTTGTTTTGAAAATTTATTATAATTTATTATTTTTTCTAAGGAACTCAAATTGAATTTTTTCTTCTTATTTTTTCTAAACTATCAAGAGAGAGACAAAAAGACAACATAAGACTAAAAAAATATCCTAGATTATTATTCTTTCCTCTCATTTTTGAAATCATAATTCTAAGATAATCAATTATCTAAAAATAGTGTTTGGTAAAATTTATTTTTTAAATGATTATATCAAAATTATTTATCAATTTATGATTATTTATAATCATAAATTTTGCCAAACAAGGCCATAGTTTTCAGAGACAAACAATTAAAAGTTTTTCTCAAGCAAAAAAAAAGGAAAAAAGGGGGATCGGCATATCGTGTTTTATAATATCTAGGGTTTTTATTCCATAGAAAATTTTAAAACTTCATCGATGCCTGCTGATGTTAATTCAATGAGCAACTGTTGTTAATTTTTCGGTGTTGGTTATAATTTGTTTTGAGTTTTTGCTCTCGTCTTCTTGGTTTAGGCTTATTTGATTTGATTCACAGTACTCGATATTATCTGTATATTTTCATTACCCTTCTTTGAACTTAATTCTTTTGTGTTTATGAAAAGACCATTGAATATGTTCGATGTTGTGACTGAAATCAAAGGGTTAATTAAAGTGTTGAAAATCTTGAATGATACAACAGACAAACAATTACCTTTAGATTCAGTTTTTACAATTAGTATATTCTAGATTTAAATGAAAGAAAAAGATTGAGAAGGTATTCTGTGATTACAATAGCGAGAACAACATTTGCCGCATAGAATTGGCAGCAATTTTAACTAGTATAAAAAAGACAAGGTTAATTTTGTCCAACTCATGAAAATTTATTAAATCGTTCCATGCTAGTGAGTCGATTACGATTTTCGCACTCCTCGGATCCGTTTTTGCTCTCCCTTTAACAAAAATAAAGATTTAAATCTATTTTAATTTGGAGTCGACTCAAATAACTAGGTATGAAATCCCTATAAACTCAGTTAAAATATTTGGGTTATGATTTGGGCTATGGTTAATTAAATGATTTCTTTGTGAGGACTATAAATAAGATGGGCTATGGTTAATAAAAGCATGGGCTATATTTAAGAGAAACCTAAAAATTCAAGGTAGGGCATGTCTGGTCACGAAGATTCAATAACTTTCTGGTACAATCATCATGGTTAAACAATGCAATGGGATCTTTTCTACAAGTAATGGTTATTGGGTCTTCAAAGAAATTAGCTCCTAGCTTCATATGTATACCATTTGGGAATAGTGGTGATATCTTGCTTAGATTTGTTAATGCTTTTCGTAACCATTCAAAACCTGCTAGAATCTCGAAACCTCCTATTTTAGATAGGCTTTCCTTTCCCTATCTTCCACACTCCCCTCCATCTCAACCAGCGGAACAACACAAAAGTTTATATGATTTAGGCTTGGAAGTTGTGGTTCATAATTTTCATCCGGGCTGGAATAAAATTGAAAAAGGTTTAGTGAAGAGATTCAACTGGTCTGTTATCTTAAATCCTCGTAGTATCAGTAATAGGTTAGCTTTTTTCAATGCTAATTCTAAGATTATGTTTGATATGTTCAAGGAGGAACATTTTTTTAATGTTGGTAAGTCTAAGGTCTCTGTCAGACACTGGAGACTTGATGACTCTCATATCAACAAAGTTGAGTCTTCAGATTCTTCACATTGGATTGGTATACGTGGATTATCATTTCAATTCTGGAACTTACATTCTTTTGTATCAATCTGTTTCCCTTGGGGAAAGGTGTTGGAAGTTCATAGATCAACGTTGAATTTCTCAAAACTGAATAGCTGCAAGATAAGAGTACATTGTGAACTCAGTAAAATCCCAATGGCTTCTAAATTTAGGGGCCTTTGGTTGAGCTTCGAATGGATCCAACCGAATGCAATCAATGGCGCTTATCATAGTTTTCCTACGACAAGGGAGCCACCAAAGCTCAAATCTATTATTGTAGTACCGGAGACTGAGAGACCGTCAACTGGTGTTTCAAATCTGGAGAAATCACAGGGAGCAATATATTCAGCAGTTAAGACTACCCCGGAGAATATGTCAAAACTTTCTTTGAATTCAAATTCGGCGCTAAAAAAGCTTACTAAGGTTTGGAGAAGGGTGACCGAGATTCATTTAAGGGGTAATCAATCCAGTACGCCAGTGAACTAACATGGTCCTGATGAGGACACTCATATTCCATGGGTTACGGTTAGAAAGAAAAAAACGGGGTCGGGTCGCAATATGGGCCAGATGGGGAGAGTGGTACCTATGGATACTGGTGTTGAAATATGTATCGGCTCTACGCTAAGTAAGAGCGGAACTCTTGCCCATGACTAGACACAAAATCCAGATCACGATATGGGCCAGATGGGGAGAGTGGTATCGGGTGTGGATTTAGACCCGATTATCGGCTCTACATCATGTAAGGATGAAACTCTTGCCCATGATCTGAGCGAATCTGAACCGTTGATTATTGTTGCTATAGATGACTCATTGTATTCTAATATACCAACACCTGGCCACTTGAGTGAAGAGGATCTCATTCATTCTGAGCCGTTGATTGCTTCTCTTAGCGATGAGTCATTATACTCGAATGAATTAATTTCGGTTCACAAGAACAAAGAAGCTCACTGTTTTTCAGAGAAAGATATTGAGAAAGGGGATTTTCAATCAAGGTTTAATTCTCAAATGGATGTTAATAAAATGATAGTTATTTCAATTAATCATCCTACCATGTTTAAAATCTGCAGTGAATTGGTAGAAAGAGATTCCAAGCATGATAATAAGATGGAAATACCACTCGAAGAAGACTATGATGGTCTAGCAAATTATGATTTAGAGGAAGAAATTCAAGACTCGGTTACGGATAAGGACGAACAAATAGAAGCTATTTTAGGTGTGGCTGAAGAGAAAACTTTCGATGTAGAAGCTGGATTCAATCCAATAGCTTCTAGGGTTGAATCGGTTTCTTAATGGATCTCAAAGTCCTAAGCTGGAACATTTGGGGATTAGGGAAGGACCTGAAAGTGGTGGCTGTTAGAAATGCTATTCTAAAGAATAACCCAGCGATTGTAACGATTCAGGAATCAAAACGGGAAGTGATTGATGACAAACTTATTAGATCGTTGTGGGGTAGCAACAGATGTAATTATGTTTATCAGGCTTCTGAAGGTGCTTCTGGTGGCATTATCATAATGTGGAAGGAGGGTGTGGTATTGATGGAGGATCATCTTATTGAGGATTTCTCTTTATCAATTAAATTCAGAAATATAGCTGATGATTTTGTTTGGATCTTTACTTCTGTTTATGGGGCTTCAGACGTTGGTTACTATAATCAGTGCTGGCAGGAATTGAGAGACATTAGACTTCTCTTCGATGAGCCATGATTGATAGGTGGTGACTTTAATGATACTCTCAGTGCAGCTGACAGAAATGTGTCTGGTGGCAGAACATCAAACAGTAAGTCTTTTAGATCCTTTGTAAATATATTCTCTCTGGTGGATTTACCAATGGTTGGGGGAAGATTTACTTGGACCAACTCTCAATAACCTCCTCTGTTGATAAGGTTAGACAGGTTCTTACTTTCTGGTGATTTCCTAGCTCATTGCCCTGCACCTGTGCAACTAAGGCTAAAGAGGCCAATTTCTGATCATGCGCCTATTTTGCTCAATTGCAACTTTCTGGTGATAAGATAAAGTCTCCATTTAGGTTAGACAATTTCATTTTAACTCATGATGATTTTCTAAGAAATCTTAAGATTTGGTGGGAGAATTTGTCTTTTGTTGGTTCTCCTAGTTATATATTTGCTAAGAAGTTGCAAGCTCTTAAGTTTATAATTAAGAATTGGCAGAAGAACACTTTTGGTAATATGCAGTCACAACTAGATAATCTAGAACTTACTATAGAGGTGTTGGATAGTCTAGAGGAAATAAATGTGATGTTTGATGATGATGTTGTAGCTAGGGAGCAAGCTAAACTAGTATAACCGTTACCACGGTAGGAGGGCCGACCGAAGAAGAATCTGAAGATAGGGTTTGTCTGCGACTATTTTTGCCACATTACAGAAAAATTAATATTTTCGTCTTGTTTCAAAAAAATTGATACTTTCGCTCCGTTTCAGAAAAAGTGATACTTTTGCCCCGTTTCTGAAAAAGAGCGGAAGTGTCACTATTTTCTGAAATGGAGCGAAAATATCACTTTATCTGAAACGGAGCGAAAGTATCACCTTTCCTGATACGGAATGTGAATGTACCACTTTTCAATAAACGAAAAATTATTCGATCCATAAACCAAAATATGGTTGCATGTTGTGTTATGCATACTATGTGGTGGTTTGTATAATAATTATACATTTAATTTTTGAGAATTATGCTTAAAGTAAAAGTATTATTTTTCTTAAAGCGGAGGGAATACATCGTTTTATTAGTTCAACCGAATATTAGTTCATTTCAATGGGTTTCACTATCTCTAAGTAGAATAAAAGATAAAGGTAAAATTGAAGAATATTTGTTCAGGATGTTTCCCCAGATTCAATAAATAATCAAGCCGCAGTTGGTCGGTCAGAAAGGCTAAGGTGTGATCTTCTATGATATTTACGCTTTAGGCAAGGTATCCATTTCTCTAGTTCTGTTTGCTTCCTATTTTTCCTTCTGCTTCAAATACTTTTTCTCATTTTCTCATTTTCCCTTGTTCAAAGGGTAGTGCTTGGGCCTATAAACTTTTGAAATTTAACTGAGTTATAACCATTCTATATGCGCTTTTTCTTTTTATTATGTCCAGTACCAGAATTGTTTGGCAGTACGACAGAAGAAGTGTACAACTTCTCTATAGATTTGGGATGACCATTCACGACCCATAGTCCAGAAGCACATTGAGCCAGGATTCTATAAAACTATAAAAGTACAAACAACAGTGATGAACCAAGTTGAAGGATTAGTGACATCTAAAATTCGAAATTTTAGGCAACTTTAAAAAACAAAGTCACACAGAGTTACCAAGAGACAAAATAACGATTTGGGTTTTGATATAAATTGTTTTACTCTAACTAAGCTGAATAACAAGGGCTGATTATACATACAGATCGTCTTAAGTGTCAGAATGTACAATGTTTTTGTTGCAGGCAACAATAAATCAATATTACCTGTGTCAGTTGCTCGGCTAGCTGTGTAGCACATCATGTTGAGATGGCAAGATGCGAACTAATTGGCATCGGTTATCAGCAGCAGCAGCAGCCCTAGAAGCTATACCTAGTAGGTTATTATCATTAGACCATTCTTTTCCAAGTTGATGAGATGGCATAGCAGTTGGCGCCACTGACTGTAGGTTATCATCTCTAGACCCCTCTTTCTCAGATGCCATAGAAGCACCATGCTCCACAGATTTCAAATTACAATCATCATTCCACTCTTTGTCGGTTTTGGGTAAGTTCAAGAGTTCATTTACGAGGAGGACGAACTCATCATCTGTGGAGTAGTTATCAGCAATGCGAAAGAACATTCTTTGATGAGTAATCAAACACTTTCATACCACACAGAAATTCTTCAAGCAGAGTAGGCTGCTGCACTATACTCCCTGTGATAACGACAACCCTGCTTTAGAATTCAAAGGTTGTGGTTGTACTATGTCGATGGTGTTGGAAATTCGGAGATATACGAGCATGGTTGTCTTGCTCGCATAGAGCTCCTAGGAAGCAAGACTAACTCTTTAAAAACTCTACTTCTTATTAACTTCTTGCTTCTTGTTACAATTACAAATGTTGATACACATGCCTATTTATAGGCTTACAAGACTACTCTAGTTCTATCTAGAGTTTTCTTTACACTCTCATTACACTCTTATCTAAAGAGAATATTCTAGAGTATAATACCAAAGGATAAGTATGGAGAAGTTTATCCTTCACATGTCTAATTTGACTAATACTTATCTAGTCTAATACTTATCCTTCACATGTCTATTTTGACTAACCTAGATAATTCTAGATTACAAATTACAAATTATATATTATTTCCAACATCCCCTCCTAATTTGTAATCTCTTTGGTTTCGATCATCACCCGATTTTTCACTTCTCATGCTCGTGCTGTAATTTCTTTTTTTTATGTCAGTGACATTCTTTGCGCCGACATCGCCTTGCCGTCTCGTAGTCTCCAAAGCTCCTGTTTTCCATCCTCTTTTCTTCCAGCTAGCTTATCACCATGCTAGCCTCCCAGTGGGTGCGTTCCCACCGTCTCGGCCTTTACACGGCCTTCCAAGCCTTCATTCGGCTTTCCCATAGCCTTCACTAGGCTACTCTCGTCACGAGTAGAGGATTAGCATCTCGTGACAACATGGCTTTTCTCGTGCCATGTCCGAAAGTGCACTCTTTTCCACATGCACTCCCTACAATTTCTCTTTTTCCTTTGAGCTTCCATCATGGAGACACTTTTACATCTTCAACGATATTTTATCTCACGAGCAACATCTTTTTTTTTTTTTTTTTTTTTTCTCAACTCTTGTTAATTCTCTTTTACGTAGTCATGGGTGATAATATGGGGTATAAAACAAACATCCAAAACTCAAAAAACTCAAACTACACATGGTTGAGAGTCGTACCTTTCATCCTCTCATCTCCTTTAGGACTCCATGAACGATTTCAATATGCGCAGATGACTTTGACGCCCCATATGGATCGAACCTCCGCTCTGATACCATGTTGGAAATTCGGAGATATACGAGCATGGTTGTCTTGCTCGCATAGAGCTCCTAGGAAGCAAGACTAACTCTTTAAAAACTCTACTTCTTATTAACTTCTTGCTTCTTGTTACAATTACAAATGTTGATACACATGCCTATTTATAGGCTTACAAGACTACTCTAGTTCTATCTAGAGTTTTCTTTACACTCTCATTACACTCTTATCTAAAGAGAATATTCTAGAGTATAATACCGAAGGATAAGTATGGAGAAGTTTATCCTTCACATGTCTAATTTGACTAGTACTTATCTAGTCTAATACTTATCCTTCACATGTCTATTTTGACTAACCTAGATAATTCTAGATTACAAATTACAAATTATATATTATTTCCAACAGATGGATGGTGCCATGTTTGCTGATGAGTAGTTGAACCCATTCATGTCATAGTGAATTCCTCTCATGAGAATCAGGGGTTCGATATTTGCTGATGGTGGTGTTGATGTTGATGACCCTACTTTATAGACGGATGATTGTGTTGACGATGATAACCCTATTTCATATACGAATGTTGCTGGTAGTGATGAGGACTGTCCTGGTACCGATATTGGTGGTGATGGTTTCTTACTAAACAAGGGTACTGACTGTGGTTGGAGTTGTGGCGCAATACTTGCAAAATTTCTTTTGCCTCTTTTAGTCCATTTTATACGACAAATTACATTCTCCTTCTGTATACAAGAATCATATACAGAAATTATAAGCAATTAATGAAGATATACTTCATCTATCGAAGGAAGCTACACGCTGCCAATGAAATTTACCAAGTAAATAAAGATACTGAAATTGAAGGACACAAATCCACAATCAAATATGAAGAGCTCAATTAATAAAGATACTTAAATCTTAATATAGCAAAGTGAAAAGGGATAAACCGCGCACACCAGACACAAAATATACATGTAAGAAACAGTAGTTCAAAATTCAAATGTTAACTAATAAGCATCTGTACACCGGTGATTACAAATTAGGTACCTAAGAGAAACTGATATCCAAGACGCAAAATACATGCAAGGTGGGAGACCCACTAAACAGCTAAGCAAAAAAAATAAAACATTAGACTAATAAGCATCTGTTTATCGGTAACTACTTCGTTTCTTTCTATCGCTCGCATAAAAGTTTGGCACTTCAATAGTGGGTATCATGTATTGCACATGATGTTACCTAGTGACATATATTGGTTATAGTCTCTTTAGTAATGGCATACATATCATTACCAGATCTATCCATCCAAATAAGAGGAAACACATTTGTACAATTTTGCAAAAATCTACAGAATTAAGTAAACCTGGACCAATACATGAACTTTAATTGTATGGCTAGCCAAAATTGAGAGTGGAGAAACAAAAAAGTACGAAAATCTACAATGTAGTCATCCCTACTCATCTTCCCCTGCAAAACAATTATAGGCTAAACATAAGAATGTCACAAAATTTGAAAGAATTAGCAGACAAAGAAGAAATTAGTAAGCATTTCAAAAAGATAAATAACGATATATTATCCAAATTAGAGAGCTAGGCGGGTGTTGTGAATTTCAAGGAAGAAAAACAATGAATTTGTAAGTACCTTGCTTCCAACTATCTTGCTTGTAAGTACATACAAATCATTGTTCACAAAGGCCTGGCTCCTCCTTAATTAGGAGGTCCAATTTCCTCTTTATCTATTGACTCCACAGATGCATAGCCATAGGGAATTATAAATATAGAGCAAGTTTGTTATCTTAATCACTATCTTCGTAATGCTTTGACTACATAATTTCAGGAGATTATGTGTATCATTGTTTTGAAGTTGTGAGTATTCGATGAATCATAAGAGGATATATTACTATTCTATGTGGCAAATGCATTATTACATGGATTGGAGCATCTCAATAGTGAAAGAATGTCATTCAGTAACTGCAAGCCACTCTTCTCAGTACTTGCGCATACTTAATCAATTCAGCTGTTCCTATCTGTTCACATATTGAGTCAGCTATTTTAGGAAACTAATTTATACCACTAATTTGAAAAAATTGAAGCATAAGAGAGTAACACCCATAATTTATAAAAGAGTAAACATATGAGAGTAACACCATTTCTAATTGAATCACCCATTGGTACGGGTTCATCTTACATATACATTCCTGGTTCTGATAAGCTAAAACCTGTTGTTTATAAAGTTTCTGCCAGCCTATAATTAAAGATCCATTGTCACGGGAATTGTTGCTTGAGCATTAGTTGCACATTTACTTGCAATAACAATTCATCCAAAACAGAAATAAGACTACTCTCATTCAAAACCATACATAACACCCAGCTTTGTTGTATGTTCAAAGATTGACATTGGGAAAATTCCCAGTTTTGCAGTATTATAGAAAATTGGAATTGGGAAATTTAACACATACCTTTGTCAGCCAAATGAATCAAGGTTAATTTAGCAACTATTTTGAACATAGAAAATCGATTGAAACCTTGATTTAATTTTGAGTAACTTTGGTGATTCGAGTGACTCAATTCTCTATCTCAAGTGAAACCCTATTAAAGAAGATGAAAACCTAACTATCATCAGTTGAACCACCATCTTCATCAATCGTATCTCAAATTTGAGTTCTAGGGTTTTTCGGAAATATGTTAATGGAAGAGCGTTTTTGGTGTGAGAGAAAAATTGGGTTAGTGTTGCCAGTGGTGGTGGCGATGGAGGTGATGGTGTTGGAGGCGGCGATGGTAATGGTTTTGGTCTAGCGCTGCTGATGGTGGAGGAGCTATCGGTGGTGACGAATGTAAACCTAAGTGAAGATAAAAGAAAGAGATGCGATCTGCAAATAGGATGAGGGATAAATTCGTCAAGTAACCAAAAAAAAAAGACACGGAAAATTCAATATTTTTAAGAAATTGGAAATTTTTGTTACTCTTCAATTGACAAAAAAGTGGTCATAAAAGGGTCTCCCTCCCTACGGGCCCTTCGGGCCCTCTGGTCGGTCGTCCCAATTACAACATGCTTCAATTTCTTTAAATATGGCTAGGAAAATCAGTCAATGGCCCAAGGATAGATAGATTAAATATGGTGAAAGGAACTCTAGTTATCTTCACCAAATTGCCTCTTTCAAATATAAGAATAATGGTATAAACTGTTTAAAGATTGATGGTGATTTGTGTTATGATAAAAAGAAAATTCTCGAGGAAACCCAATTTTTTTATACTTCTTTGTTTACTGATGAACATAAATCGAGACCTGATTTCAGTCACTTGGATATGCCATCTATTTCTTTTTCGGAGAGTATTAATCTTGAAAATCCACAGTAGAGGAAATTAAATATGTTGTGGATCATTTTGGAGTAAATAAAAGTCCAGGGCCTGATGGTTTCACTTTAGAGTTCTATAATTAAGCACGCTTGGGAAGTCATTAAAGATGACTTAATGTTGGTGGTGAAAGAATTTAAAGACTCTTGTTCTCTGAATTGGAGAATTAACTGTACCAATATCACTTTAATCCCTAAGTGCAATGGTGCAGCCTCTTTAACCAATTTTAGACCTATAAGTCTGATTGGTAGTGTCTATAAAATTATCTCCAAGGTTCTAGCAGAAAGAATGAAGAATGTAATGCGTTCAATTATCTCAGATGTTCAAGGTGATTTTGTGCAGGGTAGGCAAATTCATGATGGGATTCTTATAGCTTCTGAACTTATTGATTCGAGATTAAGACAGCAGCTTACCGGTATTATTTGCAAAGTCGACTTTGAAAAGGCTTTCGACAATGTTAATTGGGGTTGTGTGGACAATACTCTGGCAAAATTTGGGTTTGGTTTTAAATGAAGAAGCTGGATCAGATGGTGTATTTCTACTCCTAGGTTTTCAGTTCTTATCAAGGGTGAAGCATATAATTTATTTAGAAGCAAAAAAGGGATCAGGCAGGGTGATCCTTTATCGCCATTTCTTTTCATCCTAGTTGCAGAAGTTCTAGCGCTAATGTTCAAATCTGCAGCAGCTCAAAATCTTATTTCCGGTTTCAAGGTATCTCCTCAAGGTATTGTTATTACCCAACTTCATTTTGCGGATGATGATAATGAGTTACAAGTTCAGTATTTGAAGAATATTCTGCTGGATTTTGAATCTTTTTCTGGTTTAAGAGTAAACGTTAGAAAGAGTACGATAGTAGGACTTGGTCAATTTCATAATGGTAAAATGTGTGCTGATTTTTTTGGGTGTTCCCTTTCTCAACTACCTCTAAATTATCTAGGAATTCCTCTCGGAAGTAAATCTAAATGCAAAGTTTTTTGGGCTGAGATCATTCAAATTTTTCATAAGAAATTGGCAGGTTGGAAAAGAACATATTCATCTAAAGGACAAAGACTAATTATGATACAAAGTGTCCTGGAGAGTCCTCCGGTTTACTATATTTCTTTGTTTCAATTACCTGTGAGTATGGCCAAGGAAATGAATAGAATAATGAGGAATTTCCAATGGGGTTCCAGTAATACCGTGAATAAAAAAAGCTGGGTTGGTTGGTCTAAGACGAATATGCCAAAACGCAGGGGAGGTGTTGGGATAAGGAAGCTGCGATTATTCAATAACGCTTTGCACACAAAGTGGATTTGGAGATATGGTAGTGAGAAGCAAGCTTTGTGGAGGAATATCATCAATCAAAAGTTTGGAGGTGATACCAATGCTCTCTTTCCTAATCAAACTAACAGATCAGTATGTTTTAGTTTCTGGACAGGCATATTGAAATCTAAAAGCTTTGTTGAGTCAGGCACTAGATTAGTGCTAGGTGACGGCAGTGGAATTTATTTTTGGAAGGATGTTTGGGTGGGAGAAAAATCTCTGAGATTGAGTTTTCCTGCACTTTTTAAGCTTTCTAAAAATAAAAATGCTTTGGTAAGATATATGTTGACGACAGAAAGAGCTTGGGATTTGAAGTTTACGATAACTTTGAATGAAAGTGAATTGCTTGAGGTGATTCAATTATTGCAGGTTATTGGTGAACCAAGTTTTAGCTTGTCTGATGATAGTTTATTGCCAGATAACAGATGTTGGAGTTATGGGTACGGAAAAGGATTTTCAGTTGCTACTGCTTATTCGGCTTTGGAAACTGATGGTTTTTTTTCTTTTCTGGATAAGCAGTTATGGAACCCTAAGGTACCATTGAAAGTGTGCTTCTTGGTTTGGACGCTGTGCTACAATAGTGCACCAATGTTGGATTACTTATACAATGTAGGAATGGTCCAGAATGCTAATTGTCTATTTTGTAATCAATACACAGAAAGTAATCCCCATTTATTCATTCATTGCCGGGTTACTTTTGAGGTTTGGTCGTACTTTCTGGATAGCTTTGGTTTTACTTGGTTGTTTGGTAGTGATGTAAAGCGAACCTTATGGGAATGGAATAATAAAAAGAGCAAGAATAGAGTTAAAAGGAAATGGGGGTACCTACCGTTTACTTATAAGCACGTAAGTTCTACATTTTATACCCGTATTTATATTATCTAGGACTCGATATTTTGACTAATGACATTATTTTTAGTGCTTTTATAGAAAGTACAGGGAATTTGATCATCCAGAGAATAAATGGCTTAACTAGAAGCTAATTTGGCATTTGCGATCTATGGTGCTTAAGTGGTCAGACTTTAAAGACTCCAAGCTTAATCAAAGTTTTGCTGGACAACTGGCAAGCCAACAACTCGCGTGTCACACCGCCTAAGTCACCTGCTTAGCTGCATAATTTCACTATCAGAAAACTACAAAAGGAAGCAACGGGAATCTGTATTTGTTTAAGCATGAGAAATGGAGCCAAGATGGGAGACATGTCTTACTTCCAACCATTTTCTATGTGGTATATTCATATGCATCCACCAACTCTCAAACCCAAGCGACGTGGGAAACGAAGGCAGTGCTAGATAGGTCAATGGAATTTGCTGTAAACTGAAGTTAGTATTGCTGCCGACTAAAATGGGTATGAAGTAGTTTTTGAGTACGAGACTATGACAGAGCTGGTGGTGCAACTTTTGGTTCGAGTGAGATGGCAGTAGTGGGTTTTGTAACCTCATAATGGTGGTCGTGCATAGATCTTAGAGGTAAATTGAAGATGACTGGAAACTGGTGATGCAGATATGTGGGGTTCCGACCTGGTTCAAGCTAGGGAGGAAATGAATCTGGTCTTGTTTGTGGTCTACGAGAAGAAGATGGTGTTGCTGGTGACGATTTAGAGTCGAGTTGTGGATGAAATACCATCGAGAAAAACAAGATGGGTTCTGAGATGGGTGTAACCTGAGGTTCTTTACCATTAAATACACACAGCTGGTAGAGACTGAAAATGGGTTGTTGTTATCATGGTAACTGGGCTAAATCATGAAGCAGCGGGAGAGATTTGAATCCATGGGTTGTCTGAACCGGTGGAGTTGGTTGAGCTGCGCAGTCGTGGTGAGATGTCTAGGACAATAAGCAATGGTGGTGTTCTCTCGTTTCAATAGGTATCTTTTATAAACTCAAACTGGTGATATTTTCTGGCATCGACGTGAACAATGGTTTAAAGAAGAATGGGTTCTGTATGCAGTCCGGGGTTAGATCAGTAAACATAGGACCGAGAATGGGTTTAATTAAGAATTCCGCCAACAAAAGGAGATGCAGTGGTGATGTTCAACCGATGGAGAGTTGGACGTGACTGAGATGGTTTGAAGAGGGTTTCGTATGGATTCTCTGTAACTATAATGGGTTGATTAAATCGTTTTCAAGGGTAACTGGTTGAGCTTTGTGCAACCAGTGATGATGATATTTAGAAGACAAGAAGCAGATTTACTGCAAGATAATGGAGCAACTGCAATTAATGGAAATTTCAGAGAAGTTGAGCTGGCTGTAGTTGGATTGTGTTCTCTGATCGGTGGTTGGCTATATGGGCAGTATGTTAGGCGTAAATAAAGATGAAAATAGAGATTCCTATCGCACTTGAGTGGTGATTGTCTCGGCTACAGATTGTGGAAGGAATATATATATATATGTGAGGTTGATGTTAACAACGAAGTTCAGGATTACAATGTTGCATTAGTGATGACAGTGGGCAGGAGGCAGTGGTGCTTTATCTATTACTTACAGTCGATGGCGATGAATAGAAGTTGGCCGAGATGGAGAAGAAGCAATTGGTGTTGTACCACCGGAGCTAGCAGAAATGGGTTTTTACCCAACTTTTATTTCGATTGAATAGGGTCTATAATCTCAAGGCCTGATTTTGTTGCATTTCAGAGAAGTGATGAAGGAACGAGTTCGGAGATGGTCTGTCTGTTGGCTGAGAACCATGGGGAAATCAGCGCAAGACAGTGGATAAGTGGTGCTGTGGCTGAGTTGAATGCTCTGTCTGTTGATCTATGCAGCTGGAGAGTGAATTTGGAAAGCAGTCTGCATATTGGATTTGGCTTTGGTTGCTGGGTCCAAGTAAATGTCTCGACAGCAACTACATAAACCAAGTAACACAGAAAATAAGGGGGTTCGGAGAACTAAAAAGAAGATGCGGCTTCATAGCCAACGGGGGAGAGATAAACAGAGGGGAGTCGCGGAAACACAGCCGTTTGGGAGAAATAGGGTTTAAAGTTGATTTCGCATTTCAATTCCGTTTTGATTATCATTTCGATTGATTCTCTTTGATATTTTTATGGCTTTTGAGAAAGCCATGTCTTGATAGACTTCTTTGTAACTGCGGTTTTTATGGTTGAAACTACCTGGAATTTTAGGCTTCTTTGGATTGATTATATAGCAATAAACCATTATGATTTGAAGAGATTAATCCTTGAATATTGTTTATCGATATATTGAAAATGAGTTGTTGCTTCACCGGTTTCTTATAACCTTTGTGCGTAATTGTTAAGTTCAAGAATATATTTGGCTCATTATTTGATATTCCATACTTGGTTAATTTCTTTGATGGGTTATACTTAGAAGAATCGGATTATATTTGTGAATTAACATTTTAGTTTCGTAAAACTTTATCGGTGATGCAATTTGATGGTGCATGCTTGGTTTTATTCTTTGATGCCCCATGCTTAGGGTATACCAGTGACATTTGCGACTCTAATACATATAATAGGTGATGCCAATAGAACAGACGATAAACATATATTAAGAATTATGTTTCATTTCAGTGATTAAATAGAAGCAGTAGTGGATATCATAGAACCATGGTTACCGACTCCCGCATCTTGGTTACATCTTTATTATTTTAGTTTAGTAATTTTATTTACCATTTCTGAAATATTCAATTCGATTGGTTGGCTTTTGGTATTGGTTAGTAGTAGTATTTTCACACTCCTCGTGGGAACGATCTGTAATTGCCATTGTCTACTAGTTAGACATTGTGCACTTGCAGTATTATTATTGTAGGTTTCCGAACCTACCAAGTTTTTGGCGCCGCTACCGGGGAGTGGTAGCATAATACTCTCTAGTTGATATCATTATTTTTTGTACATAGTTTATTTTTATTTTGTTTTATTTTTAAATTTTCTTTAGTTCCTTTTTACGCAGTTTGTTTGACTCTTTTTAGGTACCTTAGTCTGAAGTGCGGCGATTGGAATTGATAACGGGCTAAAAATTAAGTACTTGATATTATCGCAAAGCTTTTGCAAGGTGAGTTATTGAGTAAGTTTTACTTTATATTATGGTTTCCAGTGAGTTGGCTTCTTTTATAGCCTTTTGGAATCTTACCAACATAGGCAAGAAAGATGAGCCATCTAATAGTTCATATGAGGAGTATGCATATGCACCATCTTATTGTCCGGAACCTGTTAAACACGAGTATGTATATAATGATTAGAATTATTCTCATAGGTATGATCATTCCGGACCTTGTGAAGGTTATGATCATTACCAACCTTACCCAGGTTATGAGTCACATTATACGGATTCCAATTATTATTTACACACACATGAGTCACCGTATGAAAGAGATAATCGATTGTACAGTGAACTATCTCCGTCTGTCGTATCTAGCCTAGAACATTGACCAAACAAACTGAATTATTTGCGATTGCAACTGCTGAGAGTTATGTTCAAACTGATAGAATGATTGCTGAACTTATGAAACCAGTAGAGGATTGCCATCTATACGATGATTCAAGTTCTTATTTTCTTCATATTGATGATACTAATAATGAAACCGTTGTAGATGAATCAATATGCTTTGAAGATGATGATGGACTTGACACTGGTAGTGATTTTGGGAATTCTGAATCTATTGTATCTTATCCAACTCATGATCATATTACTGATTATTTTCCTATTCAAAAGGACGAGAGTTGTATTAGAGACACTACTTATTCAAATAATGATGATTTAGAAGAACCTGTTTATACAGACAATACTTATAACACCCCGAGTTCCAGACTAGGGTCAAACCCATATGGAGATCCGAACTCGAAGCGTTACGGGTCGGAAAGAGACTTAAAAATTTATTTTTATAATTAAATCTTTATATACATGAGTTGATTCATATGAATTTACTAAACATCTTAATATTCCAAACAAATCTTCAAAATATTAATATTATTTCAACAAATCACCCTTCAATCATGAGTTCATAATACCAGTAATACTTTCAATAATTCATCCAATTAGATTTCACAATTGAATTCAACAATTCACTGAAATAGATTTGCACGTGAGTTCACAACAATATTAATGTTTCCTACAAATACTTCAATTCGTATTTCAATGCATGAGTTCATAAAACCAATAAGGTTTCCACTAATCATTCAATAGAGATTCCAACACACAATTCACAACTTAAAATTGTCACCAACAAGCCATGAGTTCACAACATTTATATTATTATCAACAAACCATTTATCAAATCATCCATTTAGGATTCAACTCATCAATTCACAACAACAATATTGTTTTCAACAATTCATCCATTTGAATTTCACAAATGAGTTCATAACACCGATTATGTTTTCAATAACTCATTTAATTTTGATTTCGAACACATTATTCACATATTTATAAGTCACCACCTCAAACCATGATTTCACGGTACGAAAACCTTGGTTCGTACACCCACCTATCGTTTATCATCACGCACAACCTCCATCGATGGTCAGGAACAAAGGTTCCTATGGGGATCATACCCATTTGCTCTCGGGGATCATTACCCGTTTCATTCACAGTACGAAAACCTTGGTTCATACACCACCTATCGTTTACCGGCACGGACAACCGCCATCGATGGTCAGGAAACACAAGTTCCCATGGGGACCATTACCCATTTAACTCTCTGGGATCATTACCCGCCGTTAGCATGAAATAATATTTCATCTAACGGAAAAACATGAACTCATTTCATTTTCAAAATATCTTTTATACACAACACAAGCAAACATGGCTTAAGAACATGAGCTTATTTCAAGCATTTATGCAAACAAGTCAACTATAGGCATATTATATATTTCATGGTGATAACTCTATCTGATCATCCTAAATATTTACAGGAACATTCTTGACACATTCATACATAACATATCCAAAATTCACACTAAACCAGCGGTTCAAACAAAATATATTGAATTTACAATGGAATCCTAAAAACTGGGCAGCTTACATGTCATTACCAAACAATTCACCATAAATTCACACTAGTCTCAAATTAAGCAAATCCAAAGCATAATGAAAGATAATACAGTTATCTACAACCTTTGTTCATACATCAACTCATTTTAACATCATTAAGGCTTCCTAAGAACATCAAAATCACAGTAAAACGAAACTGTCCAGAATTTCAGAAACTATTATCCAAATTACAAGAGATATTCAACGGTGAATTTACATTCGAATATTCTCATATTTTAAAAAAAAATGATACCTAATCATGTTATCTATCAATAAGACAAGCCTGATCATCAACAAGAGGTACATATTTATTCAAATAAATTACTGAATCATAACAATACAAAATTATTTAAAACAAACACCAAAGAAAAATTCCCAAAGAGAAAGGGTTTATCATTCTACCTCTCAATCCTTTGTTCCTCTTGATTCTCCATAATCTTATTCTCTAAAAGAAACATAGCTCCAACTTCTTCTTTTTCTCCTAACCTTTCTTTTTCCAACTTCTCAAATTATTTCCATTTACATTAATATAAAACCTATATATTAACTATTATTTTTCTTCACTATTTTAATTATCTTTTCATTTTCTCTTAATTTTATTTATTATTGATTATTCTATTTACCCCCTAACTTGAAGCCTTTCTAGTTCAATCCACCCACTTAGGCTAATTAAGGCTAAGGAAACAACAATTTAAACCACATGGTTAGCTAATTTGGGTACAACCCGACCCGAAACCGCAACTAAAAATATAGGGTATTACATTCTACCACTGTTGAGACTAATAATGAGACAATAGATGTTCATAATGAGATACCTTCTAGTCATATGAATAGAGAGATTCCTATAAGCCAGTTAGTTACAGATAATAATAAGGCGATTATTAATGATATTATTGCACCATTGAGCTTCTATTTTGCTGACCCATCTTGTGATATTCTGATTGCTGATGTGGATGTGGAGGAAATTGGTATTGGTCAGGTAACTACTGATTTTCAACCAATCTCAGTTTTTTTAGCCCACTTTGCAGATTCTGATGACCCTATGCTTATTGACATTATCAACGCATTACGCCCACCAATGGTCAATCAAGGTAACTCAACAATGGAAGTTATTTCTGCAGACTTAGAACCAGACGTAGGAGTTACCGATTTTGATGAACTTGAACCACTAGATACATGTTTAGATTATTGTGTTGAGTTCGATGATTCCTTGCCTTTTGATATTGTCAATTCATCGCGTCCCCTGATTTCTAGCGAAGATATTATGTCGACGAGAGTTATTTCAACTGATTTAGAACCTGATCCAGAGACTGCTTCCCGAATAGAAAATAATATACATTCTTTGTTTGTTGTCCATGTGAGTGATTTATTTATCTCGACTAAGGACTGTTTTCTTTTGGGAATGGATTTACACATCTTTTTGGAAGTTTATAGTGTTTGCAGGTTCATATTCGCAGCTTCCCTGATTTTTTGGATTGATCCCCAACTTTTCAGACTTTATATATATGCTTTGCAGTTTACTTTGGTGTATCATCACCTGGTTTGAGATTACATGATACTGCAAGCAAGGAAACCAATACCTTTCGATTCATGGGAGTCAACCCATCAGATTTGTTCCCTTTTCTCTTTATCTTTTATTTGTTTACTTTTTGCATAGCATTTTAGGATTTCCCATCTTAATTTCTACGCTGGATGGCTCAATTACATTGAGGACAATGTTAGATTCAAGTGTGGGGTAATGGTTAACCTTTCATATTTCAATATTATGACCAGCTATGTAGCGGGTCTTCTCTAGGGTATTTTCTATGACCAGCTGTGTAGCGGGTCTTCTGTATTGTATTTTAAATTTTCATATTATGACCAGCTGTGTAGCGGGTCTCTTAAAAAAATGAACAGCTGTGTAGCGGGTCTTAAAAAAATATGCCTTTATGATTTTTAGGGTTATGACCAGCTGTGTAGCGAGTCTTTTCTTTTTTTCTTACATGCTATGACCAGCTGTGTAGCGGGTCTGAAAAAACATATATATATATATATATATATATTAAAAAACAAAAAAAGTAGTAATGATATGACCAGCTGTGTAGCGGGTCTTTCTCTCTCTCTCTTATTTTATGACCAGCTGTGGAGCGGGTCAATTTTCTGTTTTGCTCGAGGACTAGCAAAATATAAGTGTGGGGGTGTTGATAAGCACGTAATTGCTACATTTTATACCCGTATTTATATTAGCTATGACTCGATAGTTTGACTAATGACATTATTTTTAGTGCTTTTATAGAAAATACATGGAATTTGATCATCCCGAGAATAAATGGCTTAACTAGAAGCTAATTTGGAATTTGCGATCTATGGTGCTAAAGTGGTCAGACTTCAAAGACTCCAAGCTTAATCAAGTTTTGCTGGCCAACTGGCAATCCAACAACTCGCATGTCACACCACCTAAGTCACCTACTTAGCTGCATAATTTCACTATCAGAAAACTACAAAAGGAAGCAACGGGAATCTGTATTCGTTTAAGCATGAGAAATGGAGCCAAGATTGGAGACATGTCTTACTTCCAACCATTTTCTATGTGGTATATTCCTATGCATCCACCAACTCTCAAACCCAAGCGACGTGGGAAATGAAGGCAGTGCTAGATGGTTCAATGGAATTTTCTCTGAACTGAAGTTAGTATTGTTGTCGACTGAAATGGGTACGAAGTGGTTTTTGAGTACGAAACTATGACGGAGCTGGTGGTGCAAGTTTTGGTTCGATTGAGATGGCAATAGTGGGTTTTGTAACCTCATAATGGTGGTCATTCACATATCTTAGAGGTAAATTGAATTTGACTGGTAACTGGTGATCCGGATATGTGGGGTTCAGACCTGGTTCAAGCTAGGGAGGAAATAAAGCTGGTCTTGTCTGTGGTCGACGGGAAGAAGATGGTTCTGTTGGTGACGATTCAGAGTCGAGTTGTGGATGAAATACCATCGAGAAAACAAGATAGATTCAGAGATGGGTGTAGGATGAGGTTCTTTACCGATAAATACACACAGCTGGTAGAGACTGAAAATGGGTTGTTGATGTCATGGTAACTGGGGCTAATTCATGAAGCAATGGGAGAGATTTGACACCATGGGTTGTCTGAACCGGTGGAGTTGGTTGAGCTGCGCAGTCGTGGTGAGATATCCAGGACAAGACGCAATGGTGGTGTTCTCTCGTTTCAATGGGTCTCTTTTATAAACTCAAACTGGTGGTATTTTCTGGCATCGACGTGAACAATGGTTTCAAGAAGAATGGGTTTTGTATGCAGTACGGGGTTGGATCAGTGAACATGGGACCGAGAATGAGTTTAATTAAGAATTCCGCCAACAAAAGGAGATGCAGTGGTGATGCTCAATCGATGGAGAGTTGGACGTGACTGAGATGGTTTGAAGAGGGTTTCGTATGGATTATATATAACTGTAATGGGTTGATTGAATCGGTTTCAAGGGTAACTGGTTGAGGTTGTGCAACCAGTGATGATGATATTTAGAAGACAAGAAGCAAATTTACTACAAGCTAATGGAGCGACTGCAATTAATGGAAATTTCAGAGAAGTTGAGCTGGTTGTAGTTGGATTGTGTTCGTTGATCGGTGGTTGGCTGTATGAGAAGTATGCCAGGAGTAAATAAAGATGAAAATGGAGATGCCTATCGCACTTGAGTGGTGATTGTCTCGGCTACAGATTGTGGAAGGAATATATATATGAGGTTGATATTAACAACGAAGTTCAGGATTAGAATGTTGCATTAGTGATGACAGTGGGCAAGAGACAGTGGTTCTTTATTTATTACTTGCAGTCGATGGAAATGAATAGAAGTTAGCCAAGATGGAGAAGAAACAATTGGTGATGTACCACCGGAGCTGGCATAAATGGGTTTTTACCCCACTTTGATTTCGATTGAATAGGGGCTATAATCTCAAGGCCTGATTTTGTTGCATTTCAGAGAAGTGATGAAGGAACGAGTTCGGAGATGGTCCGTCTGTTGGTGGATAAGTGGTGATGTGGCTGAGTTGAATGACCTGTCTATTGAGCTATGCATCTGGAGAGTGAATTTGGAAATCATTCGGCATATTGGATTGGGATTTGGTTGCTGGGTCCAAGTAAATGTCTCGACCGCAACTACATAAACCAAGAAACACAGAAAATAAGGGGGTTCAGAGAACTAAAAAGAAGCTGCGGCATCAGAGACAACGAGGGAGAGATAAACAGAGGGGAGTCGCGGAAACACAACCGTTTGGGAGAAATAATGTTTGTAGTTGATTTCGCCTTTCAATTCCTTTTTGATTATCATTTCGATTGATTCTCTTTGATATTTTTATAGCTTTTGAGAAAGCCGTGTCTTGATAGACTTCTTTGTACCTAGGGTTTTTATGGTTCAAACTACTTGGGGTTTTAGGCTTATTTGGATTGATTATATAGCAATAGACTATTATGATTTGAAGAGATTAATCTTTGAATATTGTTTATCGATTTATTGAAAATGAGTTGTTGTTTCACCTGTTTCTTATAACCTTTGTGCGTAATTGTTAAGTTGAAGAATATATTTGGCTCATTATTTGATATTTCATACTTGGTTAATTTCTTTGATGGGTTATACTTAGAAGAATCAGATTATATTTGTGAATTAACATTTTAGTTTCGTATAACTTTATCGGTGATGCAATTTGATGGCGCATGCTTGGTTTTATTCTTTGATGCCCCATGCTTAGGGTATACTAGTGACATTTGCGATTCTAACACATATAATAGGTGATGCCAATAGAACGGACGCTAAACATATATTCAGAATTATGTTTAATTTTAGTGATTAAATAGAAGTAGTAGTGGATATCATAGAACCCGGGTTACCGACTCCCGCATCTTGGTTAGATCTTTACTATTTTAGTTTCGTAATTTTATTTACCATTTCTGAAATATTCAATTCGATTGGTTGGCTTTTGTTATTGGTTAGTAGTAGTATTTTCATACTCCCCGTGGGAACAACCTGTACTTGCCATTGTCTATTAGTTAGACACTGTGCACTTGCAGTATTATTATTGTAGGTTTCCGAACTTACCAAGTTTTTGGCGCCGCTGTCGGGGAGTGGTAGCATAATACTCTCTAGTTGATATCATTATTTTTTGTACATAGTTTATTTTTATTTTGTTTTATATATAAATTTTATTTAGTTCCTTTTTACGCAGTTTGTTTGACTCTTTTTAGGTACCTTAGTCTGAAGTGCGGCGATTGGAATTAATAACGGGCTAAAAAGTAAGTACTTGATATTCTCACAAAGCTTTTGGAAGGTGAGTTATTGAGTAAGTTTTACTTTATATTATGGTTTCCAGTGAGTTGGCTTTTTATAGCCTTTTGGAATCTTACCAACATAGCCAAGAAAGAGGATCCATCTAATAGTTCATATGAGGAGTATGCATATGCACCTTCTTATTGTCAGGAACCTGTTAGAGATGAGTATGTAAATAATGATTAAAATTATTCTCATAGGTATGATCATTCCGGACCTAGTGAAGGTTATGATCATTACCAACCTTACCCAGGTTATGAGTCACATTATACGGATTCCAATTATTATTTACACACACATGAGTCACCGTATGAAAGAGATAATCGATTATACAGTGAACTATCTCTGTCTTCCATATCTATCCTAGAACATTGACCAAAAAAACTGAATTATTTGCGATTGCAACTGCTGAGAGTTGTGTTTAAACTAATAGAATGATTGCTGAACTTATGAAACTAGTAGAGGATTGTCATCTATGCGATGATTCAAGTTCTTATTTTCTTCATATTGATGATACTAATAATGAAACCGTTGTAGATGAATCAATATTCTTTGAAGATGATGATAGACTTGACACTGGCAGTGATTTTGGGAATTTTGAATCTATTGTATCTTATCCAACTCATGATCATATTACTGATTTTTTTCCAATTCAAAAGGACGAGAGTTGTATTAGAGACACTACTTATTCAAATAATGATGATTTAGAAGAACCTATTTATACAGATAATACTATTGTTGGGACTAATGATGAGACAATAGATGTTCATAATGATATGCCTTCTAGTCATCTGAATAACGAGATTCCTATAAATCACTTAGTTGCAGATAATAATAAGGAGATTATTAATGATATTATTGCACCATTGAGCTTCTATTTTGCTGACCCATCTTGTGATATTCTGATTGCTGATGTGGAGGAAATTGGTACTGGTTAGGTAACTACTGATTTTGAACCAATCTTAGTTTATTTAGCCCACTTTGAAGATTCTGATGAACCTATGCTTATTGACATTATCAACGCATTACGCCCTCCAATGGTAAATCAAGGTAACTCACCAATGGAAGTTATTTCCACAGACTTAGAACCAGACGTAGGAGTTACCGATTTTGACGAACTTGAACCACTAGATGCATGTTTAGATCATTGTGTTGAGTTCGATGATTCCTTGCCTTTTGACATTGTCAATTCATCGTGTCCCCTGATTTCTAGCGAAGATATTGTGTCGACGAGAGTTATTTCAGCTGATTTAGAACCTGATCCAAAGACTTCTTCCCGAATAGAAAATAATATAAATTCCATGTTTGTTGTCCATGTGAGTGATTTATTTATGTCGACTAAGGACTGTTTTCTTTTGGGAATGGATTTACACATCTTTTTGGAAGTTTATAGTGTTTGCAGGTTCATATTCGCAGCTGCCCTGATTTGTTGGATTGATCCCCAACTTTTCAGACTTTATATATATGCTTTGCAGTTTACTTTGGTGTATCATCACCTGGTTTGAGATTACATGATACTGCAAGCAGGGAAACCAATACCTTTCGATTCATGGGAGTCAACCCATCAGATTTGTTCCCTTTTATCTTTATCTTTTATTTGTTTACTTTTTGCATAGCATTTTAGGATTTCCCATCTTAATTCTACGGTGGATGACTCAATTACATTGAGGAAAATGTTAGATTCAAGTGTGGGGGAGTGGTTAAACTTTCATATTCAATATTATGACAAGCTGTGTAGCGGGTCTTTTCTAAGGTATTTTCTATGACCAGATGTGTAGCGAGTCTTCTGTATTTTATTTTAAATTTTCATATTATGACCAGATGTGTAGCGGGTCTCTTAAAAAAATGATCAGCTGTGTAGCGGGTCTTAAAAAAAATATCATTATGATTTTTAGGGTTATGACCAGCTGTGTAGTGGGTCTTTTCTTTTTTTCTTTCATGCTATGACCAGCTGTGTAGCCGGTCTGAAAAAACATATATATATATATATATATATATATATATGAGAAAAAAAAAAGTAGTAATGATATGACCAGCTGTGTAGCGGGTCTTTATCTCTCTCTCTCTAATTTTATGACTAGCTGTGGAGCGGGTCAATTTTCTGTTTTGCTCGAGGACTAGCAAAATATAATTGTGGGGGTGTTGATAAGCACGTAAGTCCTACATTTTATACCCGTATTTATATTAGTTATGACTCGATATTTTGACTAATGACATTATTTTTAGTGCTTTTATAGAAAGTAAAGGGATTTTTATCATCCCAAGAATAAATGGCTTAACTAGAAGCTAATTTGGCATTTGCGATCTATGGTGCTAAAGTGGTCAGACTTCAAAGACTCCAAGCTTAATCAAAATTTTGCTGGCCAACTGGCAAGCCAACAACTCGTGTGTCACACCACCTAAGTCACTTGGTTAGCTGCATAATTTCACTATCAGAAAACTACAAAAGGAAGCAACGAGAATCTGTATTCGTTTAAGCATGAGAAATGGAGCCAAGATAGGAGACGTGTCTTACTTCCAACCATTTTCTACGTGGTATATTCCTATGCATCCACAAACTCTCAAACCCAAGCGACGTGGGAAATGAAGGAAGTGCTAGATGCGTCAATGAAATTTGCTGTGAACTGAAGTTAGTATTTCTGCCGAAAGAAATAGGTATGAAGTGGTTTTTGAGTATGAGACTATGACGGAGCTGGTGTTGCAAGTTTTGGTTCGAGTGAGATGGCAGTAGTGGGTTTTATAACCTCATAATGGTGGCCGTGCACAGATCTTAGAGGTAAATTGAAGATGACTGGTAACTGGTAATGCGGATATGTGGGGTTCCGACCTGGTTCAAACTAGGGAGAAAATGAAGCTGGTCTTGTCTGTGGTCGACGGGAAGAAGATGGTGCTGCTGGTGACGATTCAGAGTCGAGTTATGGATGAAATACCATCGAGAAAAACAAGATGGGTTCTGAGATGAGTGTAGGCTGAGGTTCTTTACCGATAAATACACACAGCTGGTAGAGACTGAAAATGGGTTATTGTTGTCATGGTAACTGGGGATAATTCATGAAGCAGCGGGGGAGATTTGATGCCATGGGTTGTCTAAACCGGTGGAGTTGGTTGAGCTGCGCAGTCGTGGTGAGATGGACAGGACAAGAAGCAATGGTGGTGTTCTCTCGTTTCAATGGGTCTCTTTTATAAACTCAAACTGGTGGTGTTTTCTGGCATCAACGTGAACAATGGTTTCAAGAAGAATGGGTTCTGTATGCAGTCCAGGGTTAGATCAGAGAACATGGGACCGAGAATGGGTTTAATTAAGAATTCCTCTAACAAAAGGAGATGTAGTGGTGTTGTTCAATCGATGGAGAGTTGGACGTGACTGAGATGGTTTGAAGAGGGTTTCGTATGGATTCTCTATAACTGTAATGGGTTGATTGAATCGGTTTCAAGGGTAACTGGTTGAGCTTATGCAACCAGTGATGATGATATTTAGAAGACAAGAAGCATATTTACTGCAAGCTAATGGAGCGACTGCAATTAATGGAAATTTCTAAGAAGTTGAGCTGGCTGTAGTTGGATTGTGTTCGTTGATCGGTGGTTGGATGTAAGGGCAGTATGTCAGGCGTATATAAAGATGAAGATAGATATTCCTATCGCACTTGAGTGGTGATTGTCTCGTTTACAGATTGTGTAAGGAATATATATATGAGGTTGATGTTAACAACGAAGTTCAGGATTACAATGTTACATTAGTGATGACAGTGAGCAAGAGGCAGTGGTGATTTATCTATTACTTACAGTCGATGGCGATGAATAGAAGTTGGCCGAGATGGAGAAGAAGCAATTGGTGTTGTACCACCGGAGCTGGCATAAATGGGGTTTTACCCAACTTTGATTTTGATTGAATAGGGGCTGTAATCTCAAGGCCTGATTTTGTTTCATTTCATAGAAGTGATGAAGGAACGAGTTCGGAGATGGTCTGTATGTTGGCTAAGAACCTTGGGGAAATCGTCTCAAGGAAGTGGATAAGTGGTGTTATGGATGAGTTGAATGCTCTGTCTCTTGATCTGTGCAGCTGGAGAGTGAATTTGGAAAGAAGTCTGCATATTGGATTGGGCTTTGGTTGCTGGGTCCAAGTAAATGTCTCGACAGCAACTACATAAACCAAGCAACACAGAAAATAAGGGGGTTCGGAGAACTAAAAAGAAGTCGCGACTTCAGAGCCAACGGGGGAGAGATAAACAGAGGGGAGTCGCGGAAACACATCCGTTTGGGAGAAATAAGGTTTGAAGTTGATTTCGCCTTTCAATTCCGTTTTGATTATCATTTCAATTGATTCTCTTTGATATTTTTATGGCTTTTGAGAAAGCCATGTCTTGATAGACTTCTTTGTACCTAGGGTTTTTATGTTTGAAACTACTTGGGGTTTTAGGCTTCTTTGGATTGATTATATAGCAATAGACCATTATGATTTGAAGAGATTAATCTTTGAATATTGTTTATCGATTTATTGAAAATGAGTTGTTGCTTCACCGGTTTCTTATAACCTTTGTGCGTAATTGTTAAGTTCAAGAATATATTTGGCTCATTATTTGATATTCCATACTTGGTTAATTTCTTTGATGGGTTATACTTAGAAGAATCGGATTATATTTGTGAATTAACATTTTAGTTTCGTATAACTTTATCAGTGATGCAATTTGATGGTGCATGCTTGGTTTTATTCTTTGATGCCCCATGCTTAGGGTATACCAGTGACATTTGTGACTCTAATACATATAATAGGTGATGCCAAAAGAACGAACGATAAACATATATTCATAATTATGTTTCATTTCAGTGATTAAATAAAAGTAGTAATGGATATCATAGAACCATGGTTACCGACTCCCGCATCTTGGTTACATCTTTATTATTTTAGTTTCGTAATTTTATTTACCATTTCTAAAATATTCAATTCGATTGGTTGGCTTTTGGTATTGCTTAGTAGTAGTATTTTCACACTCCTCGTGGGAACGATCTGTACTTTCCATTGTCTACTAGTTAGACACTGTGCACTTGCAGTATTATTATTGTAGGTTTCCGAACCTACCAAGTTTTTGGCGCCGCTGCCGGGGAGTGGTAGCATAATACTCTATAGTTGATATCATTATTTTTTGACATAGTTTATTTTTATTTTGTTTTATTTTTAAAATTTCTTTAGTTCCTTTTTACGCAGTTTGTTTGACTCTTTTTAGGTACCTTAGTCTGAAGTGCGGCGATTGGAATTGATAACGGGCTAAAAATTAAGTACTTGATATTATCGCAAATCTTTTGCAAGGTGAGTTATTGAGTAAGTTTTACTTTATATTATGGTTTCCAGTGAGTTGGATTCTTTTATAGCCTTTTGGAATCTTACCAACATAACCAAGAAAGAGGAGCCATCTAATAGTTCATATGAGGAGTATGCATATGCACCTTCTTATTTTCAGGAACCTGTTAGATACGAGTATGTAAATAATGATTCCAATTATTCTCATAGGTATGATCATTCTAGACCTTGTGAAAGTTATGATCATTACCAACCTTACCCAGGTTATGAGTCACATTATATGGATTCCAATTATTATTTACACACACATGAGTCACCGTATGAAAGAGATAATCGATTGTACAGTGAACTATCTCCGTCTCTCGTATCTAGCCTAGAACAATTGACCAAACAAACTGAATTATTTGCGATTGCAACTGCTGAGAGATGTGTTCAAACTGATAGAATGATTGCTGAACTTATGAAACCAGTAGAGGATTGTCATCTATACGATGATTCAAGTTCTTATTTTCTTCATATTGATGATACTAATAATGAAACCGTTGTAGATGAATCAATATGCTTTGAAGATGATGATGTACTTGACACTGGTAGTGATTTTGGGAATTCTGAATCTATTGTATCTTATCAAACTCATGATCATATTACTGATTATTTTCAAATTCAAAAGGACGAGAGTTGTATTAGAGACACTACTTATTCAAGTAATGATGATTTAGAAGAACATGTTTATACAGACAATACTATTGTTGAGGCTAATGATGAGACAATAGATGTTCATAATGAGATACCTTATAGTCATCTGAATAGAGAGATTCCTATAAATCACTTAGTTGCAGATAATAATAAGGCGATTATTAATGATATTATTGCACCATTGAGCTTCTATTTTGTTGACCCATCTTGTGATATTCTGATTGCTGATGTGGAGGAAATTGGTAATGGTCAGGTAACTACTGATTTTGAACCAATCTTAGTTTATTTAGCCCACTTTGCAGATTCTGATGACCCTATGCTTATTGAGATTATCAACGCATTACGCCCTCCAATGGTCAATCAAGGTAACTCAACAATGGAAGTTATTTCCGTAGACTTAGAACCAGACGTAGGAGTTACCGATTTTGATGAACTTGAACCACTAGATGCATGTTTAGATCATTGTGTTGATTTCGATGATTCCTTGCCTTTTGACATTGTCAATTCATCGTTTCCCCTGATTTCTAGCGAAGATATTGTGTCGACGAGAGTTATTTCAGCTGATTTAGAATCTGATCCAGAGACTGCTTCCCGAATAGAAAATAATATACATTCTATGTTTGTTGTCCATGTGTGTGATTTATTTATATCGACTAAGGACTGTTTTCTTTTGGGAATGGATTTACACATCTTTTTGGAAGTTTATAGTTTTTGCAGGTTCATATTCGCAGCTTCCCTGATTTGTTAGATTGATCCCCAACTTTTCAGACTTTATATATATGCTTTGCAGTTTAATTTGGTGTATCATCACCGGGTTTGAGATTACATGATACTGCAAGCAGAGAAACAAATACCTTTCACTTCATGGGAGTCAACCCATCAGATTTGTTCCCTTTTCTCTTTATCTTTTATTTGTTTACTTTTTGCATAGCATTTTAGGATTTCCCATCTTAATTTATACGTTGGATGACACAATTACATTGAGTACAATGTTAGATTCAAGTGTGGGGGAGTGGTTAACCTTTCATATTTCAAGATTATGATGGGTCTTTTCTAGGGTATTTCTATGACCACTCGTAGGGTCTTCTGTATTGTATTTTAAATTTTCATATTATGACCAGCTGTGTAGCGGGTCTCTTAAAAAAATGATCAGTTGTGTAGCGGGTCTTAAAAAAAATATCATTATTATTTTTAGGGTTATGACCAGCTGTGTAGCGGGTCTTTTCTTTTTTTCTTGCATGCTATGACCAGCTGTGTAGCGGGTCTTTCTCTCTCTCTCTTATTTTATGACCAGCTGTGGAGCGGGTCAATTTTCTGTTTTGCTCGAGGACTAGCAAAATATAAGTGTGGGGGTGTTGATAAGCACGTAATTGCTATATTTTATACCCGTATTTATATTAGCTATGACTCGATATTTTGACTAATGACATTATTCTTAGTGCTTTTATAGAAAGTACATGGAATTTGATCATCCCGAGAATAAATGGCTTAACTAGAAGCTAATTTGGAATTTGCGATCTATGGTGCTAAAGTGGTCAGACTTCAAAGACTCCAAGCTTAATCAAAGTTTTGCTAGCCAACAACTCGCGTGTCACACCACCAAAGTCACCTTCTTAGCTGCATAATTTTACTATCAGAAAACTACAAAAGGAAGGAACGGTAATCTGTATTCGTTTAAGCATGAGAAATGGAGCCAAGATGGGAGACGTGTCTTACTTCCAACCATTTTATATGTGGTATATTCCTTTGCATCCACCAAATCTCAAACCCAAGCGACGTGGGAAATGAAGGCAGTGATAGATGGGTCAATGGAATTTGCTGTGAAATGAAGTTAGTATTGCTGCCGACTAAAATGGGTATGAAGTGGTTTTTGAGTACGAGACTATGACCGAGATGGTGGTGCAAGTTTTGGTTCGAGTGAGATGGCAGTAGTGGGTTTTGTAACCTCATAACGGTGGATGTGTACAGATCTTAGAGGTAAATTGAAGATGACTGGTAACTGGTGATGCGGATATGTGGGGTTCCGACCTGGTTCAAGCTAGGAAGGAAATGAATCTGGTCTTGTTTGTGGTCGACGGGAAGAAGATAGTGCTGTTGGTGACGATTCAGAGTCGAGTTGTGGATGAAATACCATCGAGAAAAACAAGATGGGTTCTGAGATGTGTGTAGGCTGACGTTCTTTACCGATAAATACACACAGCTGGTAGAGACTAAAAATGGGTTGTTGCTGTCATAGTAACTGGGGTTAATTCATGAAGCAGCGGGAGGGATTTGATGCCATGGGTTGTCTGAACCGGTGGAGTTGGTTGAGCTGCGCAGTCATGGTGAGATGGCCAGGACAAGAAGCAATGGTGGTGTTCTCTCGTTTCAATGGGTCTCTTTTATAAAATCAAACTGGTGGTATTTTCTGGCATCGACGTGAACAATGGTTTCAAGAAAAATGGGTTATGTATGCAGTCTGGGGTTGGATCAAAGAACATGGGACCAAGAATGGGTTTAATTAAGTATTACGCCAAAAAAAAAAATATGCAGTGGTGCTGTTCAATCGATGGAGAGTTGGACTTGACTGAGATGGTTTGAAGAGGGTTTCGTATGGATTCTCTATAACTGTAATGGGTTGATTGAATCGGTTTCAAGGGTAACTGGTTGAGCTTGTGCAACCAGTGATGATGATATTTAGAAGACAAAAAGCAGATTTACTGCAAGCTAATGGAGCGACTACAATTAATTGAAATTTCTGAGAAGTTGAGCTGGTTGTAGTTGGATTGTGTTCGTTGATCGATGGTTGGCTGTATGGGCAGTATGTCAGGAATAAATAATGATAAAAACGGATATTCCTATCTCACTTGAGTGGTGATTGTCTCGGCTACAGATTGTGGAAGGAATATATATATATGAGGTTGATGTTAACAATGAAGTTCAGGATTACAATGTTGCATTAGTGATGACAGTGGGCAGGAGGCTGTGGTGCTTTTTCATTACTTGCAGTCGATGGCGATGAATAGAAGTTGATAGAGATGGAGAAGAAGCAATTGGTGCTGTACCACCGGAGCTGGCAGAAATGGGTTTTTACCCAACTTTGATTTCGATTGAATAAGGGATGTAATATCAAGGCCTGATTTTGTTGCATTTCAGAGAAGTGATGAAGGAACGAGTTCGGAGATGTTCCGTCTGTTGGCTGAGAACCATGGGGCAATCGGCGCAAGTCAGTGGATAAGTGGTCATGTGGCTGAGTTGAATGCTCTGTCTGTTGATATGTGCATATGGAGAGTGAATTTGGAAAGAAGTTTGCATATTGGATTGGGCTTTGGTTGCTGGGTCCAAGTAAATGTCTCGGCAGAAACTGCATGAACCAAGCAACACAGAAAAGAAGGGAGTTCGGAGAACTAAAAAGAAGCTGCGGCTTCAGAGCCAACATGGTATAGATAAACAGAGGGGAGTCGCGACAACACAGACGTTTGGGAGAAATAGGGTTTGAAGTTGATTTCGCCTTTCAATTCCTTTTTGATTATCATTTCGATTGATTCTCTTTGATATTTTTATGGCTTTTGAGAAAGCCATGTGTTGCTAGACTTCTTTGTAACTAGGGTTTTTATGGTTGAAACTACTTGGGGTTTTAGGCTTCTTTGGATTGATTATATAGCAATAGACCATTATGATTTGAAGAGATTAATCTTTTAATATTGTTTATCGATTTAATAAAAATGAGTTGTTGCTTCACCGATTTCTTATAACCTTTGTGCGTAATTGTTAAGTTCAAGAATATATTTGGCTCATTATTTGATATTCCATACTTGGTTAATTTATTTGATGGGTTATACTTAGAAGAATCGGATTATATTTGTGAATTAACATTTTAGTTTCGTATAACTTTATCGCAGATGCAATTTGATGGTGCATGCTTGGTTTTATTCTTTGATGCCCCATGCTTAAGGTATACTAGTGACATTTGCGACTCTAATACATATAATAGGTGATGCCAATAGAACGGACGATAAACCTATATTCAGAATTATGTTTCATTTAAGTGATTAAATAAAGTAGTGGTGGATATCATAGAACCCTGATTACCGACTCCCGCATCTTGGTTACATCTTTATTATTTTAGTTTCGTAATTTTATTTACCATTTCTGAAATATTCAATTCTATTGGTTGGATTTTAGTATTGGTTAGTAGTAGTATTTTCACACTCCTCATGGGAACGACCTGTACTTGCCATTGTCTACTAGTTAGACACCGTGCACTTGTAGTATTTTTATTGTAGGTTTCCGAACCTACCAAGTTTTTGGCGCCGCTTCCGCGGAGTGGTAGCATAATTATCTCTAGTTGATATCATTATTTTTTATACATAGTTTATTTTTATTTTGTTTTATTTATAAATTTTATTTAGTTCCTTTTTACGCAGTTTGTTTGACTCTTTTTAGGTACCTTAGTCTGAAGTGCGGCGATTGGAATTGATAACGGGCTAAAAAGTAAGTACTTGATATTCTTGCAAAGCTTTTGGAAGGTGAGTTATTGAGTAAGTTTTACTTTATATTATGGTTTCTAGTGAGTTGTCTTCTTTTATAGCCTTTTGGAATCTTACCAACATAGGCAAGAAAGATGAGCCATCTAATAGTTCATATGAGGAGTATGCATATGCACCTTCTTATTATCAGGAACCTGTTAGAGATGAGTATGTAAATAATGATTAAAATTATTCTCATAGGTATGATCATTCCGGACCTTGTGAAGGTTATGATCATTACCAACCTTACCAAGGTTATGAGTCACATTATACGGATTCCAATTATTATTTACACACACATGAGTCACCGTATGGAAGAGATAATCGATTGTACAGTGAACTATCTCCGTCTCTCGCTTCTAGCCTAGAACATTGACCAAACAAACTGAATTATTTGCGATTGCAACTGCTGAGAGCTGTGTTCAAACTGATAGAATGATTGCTGAACTTATGAAACCAGTATAGGATTGTCATCTATACGATGATTCAAGTTCTAATTTTCTTCATATTGATGATACTAATAATGAAACCATGTCAATATGCTTTGAAGATGATGATGTACTTGACACTGGTAGTGACTTTGGGATTTCTGAATCTATTGTATCTTATCCAACTCATGATCATATTACTGATTATTTTCCTATTCAAAAGGAAGAGAGTTGTATTAGAGACACTACTTATTCAAATAATGATGATTTAGAAGAACCTGTTTATACAGACAATACTATTGTTGAGACTAATGATGAGACAATAGATGTTCATAATAACATACCTTCTAGTCATCTGAATAGCGAGATTCCTATAAGTCACTTAGTTGCAGATAATAATAATAAGGCGATTATTAATGATATTATTGCACCATTGAGCTTCTATTTTGCTGACCCATCTTGTGATATTCTGATTGCTAATGTGGATGTGGAGGAAATTGGTACTGGTCAGGTAACTACTGATTTTGAACCAATCTCAGTTTGTTTAGCCCACTTTGCAGATTCTGATGACCCTATGCTTATTGACATTATCAATGCATTACGCCCTCCAATGGTCAATCAAGGTAACTCAACAATGGAAGTTATTTCCGCAGACTTAGAACTAGACGTAGGAGTTAAAGATTTTTATGAACTTAAACCACTAGATGCATGTTTAGATAATTGTGTTGAGTTCGATGATTCCTTGCCTTTTGACATTGTCAATTCATCGCTTCCCCTGATTTCTAGCGAAGATATTGTGTCGACGAGAGTTATTTCAGCTGATTTAGAACCTGATCCAGAGACTGCTTCCCGAATAGAAAATAATATACATTCTATGTTTGTTGTCCATGTGAGTGATTTATTTATCTCGACGAAGGACTGTTTTCTTTTGGGAATGGATTTACATATCTTTTTGGAAGTTTATAGTGTTTGCAGGTACATATTCGTAGCTGCCCTGATTTGTTGGATTGATGCCTAACTTTTTAGACTTTATATATATGCTTTGCAGTTTACTTTGGTATATCATCACCTGGTTTGAGATTACATGATACTGCAAGCAGAAAAAAAAAATACCTTTCGCTTCATGGGAGTCAACCCATCAGATTTGTTCCCTTTTCTCTTTATCTTTTATTTGTTTACTTTTTGCATAGCATTTTAGGATTCCCATCTTAATTTCTACGTTGGATGACTCAATTACATTGAGGACAATGTTAGATTCAAGTGTGGGGGAGTGGTTAACCATTCATATTTCAATATTATGACCAGCTGTGTAGCGGGTCTTTTCTAGGGTATTTTCTATGACCAGCTATGTAGCGGGTCTTCTGTATTGTATTTTAAATTTTCATATTATGACCAGCTGTGTAGCGGGTTTCTTAAAAAAATGATCAGTTGTGTAGCGGGTCTTAAAAAAATATCATTATGATTTTTAGGGTTATGACCAGCTGTGTAGCGGGTCTGAAAAACATATATATATTTAAAAAAAAACGTAGTAATGATATGACCAGCAGTGTAGCGGGTCTTTCTCTCTCTCCCTCTCTTATTTTATGACCAGCTGTGGAGCGGGTCAATTTTCTGTTTTTCTCGAGGACTAGCAAAATATAAGTGTGTGGGTGCTGATAAGCACGTAAGTGCTACATTTTATACCCGTATTTATATTAGCTATGACTCGATATTTTGACTAATGACATTATTTTTAGTGTTTTTATAGAAAGTACAGGGAATTTGATCATCCCGAGAATAAATGGCTTAACTAGAAGCTAATTTGGCATTTGCGATCTATGGTGCTAAAGTGGTCAGACTTCAAAGACTCCAAGATTAATCAAAGTTTTGCTGGCCAACTGGCAATCCAACAACTCGCATGTCACACCACCTAAGTCACCTGCTTATCTGCATAATTTCACTATCAGAAAACTACAAAAGGAAGCAACGGGAATCTGTATTCGTTTAAGCATGAGAAATGGAGCCAAGATGGGAGACGTGTCTTACTTCCAACCATTTTCTATGTGGTATATTCCTATGCATCCACCAACTCTCAAACCCAAGAGACGTGGGAAATGAAGGCAGTGCTAGATGGGTCAATGGAATTTGCTGTGAACTGAAGTTAGTATTGATGCCGACTGAAATGGGTATGAAGTGGTTTTTGAGTACGAGACTATGACGGAACTGGTGGTGCAAGTTTTGGTTCGAGTGAGATGGCAGTAGTGGGTTTTGTAACCTCATAATGGTGGATGTGTACAGATCTTAGAGGTAAATTGAAGATGACTGGTAACTGGTGATGCGGATATGTGGGGTTCCGACCAGGTTCAAGCTAGGGAGGAAATGAAGCTGGTCTTGTCTGTGGTCGACGGGAAGAAGATGGTGCTGCTGGTGACGATTCAGAGTCGAGTTGTGGATGAATTACCATCGAGAAAAACAAGATGGGTTCTGAGATGGGTGTAGGCTGAGGTTCTTTACCGATAAATACACATAGCTGGTATAGACTGAAAATGGGTTGTTGCTGTCATGGTAACTGGGGTTAATTCATGAAGCAGCGGGATAGATTTGATGCCATGGGTTGTCTGAACCGCTGGAGTTGGTTGATCTGCGCAGTCGTGGAGAGATGGCCAGGACAAGAAGCAATGGTGGTGTTCTATCGTTTCAATGGGTCTCTTTTATAAACTCAAACTGGTGGTATTTTCTGGCATTAACGTGAACAATGGTTTCAAGAAGAATGGGTTCTGTATGTAGTCCGGGGTTGGATCAGTGAACATGGGACCCAGAATGGGTTTAATTAAGAATTCCGCCAACAAAAGGAGATGCAGTGGTGTTGTTCAATCGATGGAGAGTTGGACGTGACTGAGATGGTTTGAAAAGGGTTTCGTATGGATTCTCTGTAACTGTAATGGGTTTATTGAATCGGTTTCAAGGGTAACTGGTTGAGCTTGTGCAACCAGTGATGATGATATTTAGAAGACAAGAAGCAGATTTACTGCAAGCTAATGGAGCGACTGCAATTAATGGAAATTTCTGTGAAGTTGAGATGGCTGTAGTTGGATTGTGTTCATTGATCGATGGTTGGCTGTATGGGAAGTATGTCAGGAATAAATAAAGATGAAAATGGAGATTCGTATCGCACTTGAGTGGTGATTGTCTCGGCTACAGATTGTGGAAGGAATATATATATATATATATATATATATATATGAGGTTGATGTTAACAACGAAGTTCAGGATTACAATGTTGCATTAGTGATGACAGTGGGCAGGAGGCCGTGGAGCTTTATCTATTACCTGCAGTCGATGGCGATGAATAGAAGTTGGCCGAGATGGAGAAGAAAAAATTGGTGTTGTACCATCAGAGCTGGCAGAAATGGGTTTTTATCCAACTTTTATTTCGATTGAATATGGGTTGTAATATCAAGGCATGATTTTTTTGCATTTCAGAGAAGTGAGGAAGGAACGAGTTCGAAGATGTTCCGTCTGTTGGCTGAAAACCATGGGGAAATCGGAGCAAGGCAGTGGATAATTGGTGTTGTGGATGAGTTGAATCCTCTGTCTGTTGATCTGTGCAGCTGGAGAGTGAATTTGGAAAGCAGTCTGCATATTGGATTGGGCTTTGGTTGCTGGGTCCAAGTAAATGTCTCGATAGCAACTACATAAACCAAGCAACACAGAAAAGAAGGGAGTTCGGAGAACTAAAAAGAAGCTGTGGATTCAGATCCAACAGGGGATAGATAAATATAGGGGAGTCGCGACAACACAACCGTTTGGGAGAAATAGGGTTTGAAGTTGAATTCGCCTTTCAATTCCGTTTTATTTATAATTTCGATTGATTCTCTTTGATATTTTTATGGCTTTTGAGAAAGCCATGTCTTGCTAGACTTCTTTGTAACTAGGGTTTTTATGGTTGAAATTACTTGGGGTTTTAGGCTTCTTTGGATTGATTATATAGCAATAGACCATTATGATTTGAAGAGATTAATCTTTGAATATTATTTATCGATTTATTGAAAATGAGTTGTTGCTTCACCGGTTTCTTATAACCTTTGTGCGTAATTGTTAAGTTCAAGAATATATTTGGCTCATTATTTGATATTCCATACTTGGTTAATTTATTTGATGGGTTACACTTAGAAGAATCGGATTATATTTGTGAATTAACATTTTAGTTTTGTATAACTTTATCGGTGATGCAATTTGATGGTGCATGCTTGGTTTTATTCTTTGATGCCCCATGCTTAGGGTATACCAGTGACATTTGTGACTCTAATACATATAATAGGTGATGCCAATAGAATGGACGATAAACATATATTCAGAATTATGTTTCATTTAAGTGATTAAATAAAAGTAGTAGTGGATATCATAGAACCCTGGTTACCGACTCCCGCATCTTGGTTACATCTCTATTATTTTAGTTTCGTAATTTTATTTACCATTTCTGAAATATTCAATTCGATTGGTTGGGTTTTGGTATTGGTTAGTAGTAGTATTTTCACACTCCTCGTGGGAACGACCTATACTTGCTATTGTCTACTAGTTAGACACTGTGCACTTGCAGTATTATTATTGTAGGTTTCCGAACCTACCATTTGCTATTTGGTGGAGTGTATGGAACGAAAGAATTAACAGACTTCATAATAAAATTCACAGGAGTGTGAAGCAACTGATCACGGAAGTCAAAGATGTGTTATTTAACTGGACAAGAAATACATATATTTTTATGGGTTTTTCTTTATCCACGGTTATTTGTAATTGGGATGCTATCTTTGATACATCTATGTAACCTCGGTACTTAGTCACTTTTCTAGTGACTATGTCTCTCTTTTATAAATTTTGCCTTTTTTTGTCAAAAGAAATAAAATCAAAGACAATATCAACAGTAACAGCAACAACAAAAAACACAGTAATAGCAACAACAACAACACCTATCACTCAGATTCAGACACAACTTCAGACAGATTCAGACCGTTTCAGACTGGTTCAGACCGTTTCAGATTGCCAAAGACCGATTCAGACCGAGCTTGTTACTTTATGCTATGTTAGTTTAGTTTTAGATTGTTACTTTAATTATTGTACCTTAGAAAATCTTGAAAAATGGATGGATCATATGCTGATCCTAACTCCTCTGCCTAGTGCAGTGGTGTTAAATTGTTTGGTGTTGTCTTCTACAAACCAAACATGGACATTTAACTTGTTTATGAAAAACCTTGAGAATTGGTTGGATTACTTGTTAATCCTAACATCTCTGCCTTGTGCAGTTATGTTAATTTGTTTGGTATTGTTGAGAACAATCCAAATTTGGCCAGTTAACCCTGTCCCGTCTATGTGTTATTGACATTTGATGGTTTTTATGGTTGTAATGGTGGAAATCCTAGAACTGTGGACAATCTTGAGTGTTGATAGTGGGAGTTTAAACTCTGAGAATGTTGTGCTGGAATACTATGTAATGGTTGAAATCTCAAAGCAGGCTTGTAACAACATTGAAACTATATTAACCTGGCTTGATTTGGGTATACCCAAACTAATTGGGGTATACCCAAATTTAAATGGACATGTGCCCTTACTAAGGGGAGGCCAAAATGTGGGTGAGTTCACCTTTTTACCATTTCACTAATTAACCCTATTACTTAACCTAATAACCCTATTACGTAATCTAATAACCCTAAAATTAAAAACTTAAGCAAACCGTTAATCTTCTCTTCTTCTTCTTCTTCTTCTTCTTCTTCTTCTTCTTCTTCTTCTTCTTCTTCCTTCTTCATCTCATCTAAAAATTGAAAAATTTTATTATCCTGAAAAATGGTTGATTCCAAACGATTAAGAGATATCATAGATTCAACAAGAAGTATCAAAATATCCAAATCAGAGAAAAAAGGTAAGGGAAAAGATGGAACTAGTAAAACCCGAAAGTTCAATCCCCGAGAATGTTAAAAACAACCCTCTTCCGGTGAAAAGAAGACTGTAAGTTGATTTCTAAACTCAACCCAATATTGTTTAGTGTTTTTGATTGTTAGATTAGGTTAGAAACTGAAAATTTAGATTTTTAGGGTTTTTGGCCGGCAAGGTCGATAGTTTAACATCATGCCGAAGGTTGTTGTTTCTTAAGATCCGGCATGGTGTGAGGATGAATAACCTGCCGACTTTTCATATCAGCCGTGAAGATTGCTAGAAAATAACCAGGGCCGACAGGGTATACTAACAAAACCCTGCCGGCTAAATTGTAGCCAGCATTGTATTGTACTTGGACCCTGCCGACTATAGCCATCAGAAACTTGATATTTTTTAAGTTATAGCCGGAATCATTATTTAATACAACCCTGCCGGATGTGTTTAGGTCGGCTAGGTGAATGGTTATTACCATGCCGGCCACCCATTGGTCGGCATTTTATATATTTTATACCTTGCCGGATAGTAGATGACCAGAACCAAATTTCAATGTGTAACAATTTTGATCTCTTATTTGTGTTCAACAATGTTGTTTGTTTTTATATCTCTTATTTGTGTATTTTTTAGGTTCCCAGAGCCAAAAATAAAAGATATCCCTTGTATTGTTAGCAATGTAGCAGAGCTATTGGAATTTCTTGACAAGATTTATCCGGGTTACGATGAAGAACCTAAAGATAAAACTGAAAAGAATTGCCGTGTAAGAAAACTATGTTTGATGGGTAAGGAAGATCCTGAAGAATTTCTAAGGTTTATGAACAGTCCTAGCAATCCCCTCAACTATGAAGAGGAGGTTGATACAAGAACTTTTTTCAGGGCATGTGACTTTTCTGGAGTGAACCCCTATTACAATGAGGATGGTGACTACATAGGTCCAGTGAAGGGGAAGGGAAAAGCAAAAGATGATGCCGGTGAAATAGATAGTGATGGTGAGGAAGATAACAACAATGAGAAGGATACTTGAAATTCTTAAACTTTATTATGTTTTACTTTCTGTAGAAACTTAGATTCTGGTTTGAACTATTACATTATGTCTTGAACTCTTAGATTGTGGTTTTAGACTTGTTAAACTTATTTTAATTTTCAGTTTTAGTTGTTTTAGAAGTTATTATTTTGTTTATGCAGTTTTAGACAAAGTACTGGAGGCCGGAATTGTATGAAATATCTACCTTGCCGACCGTACTTGAGGCTAGCATGGTATGAAATCTCTACCTTGATGACCTAAATGTTAGTTGCACCTTTTAGGTACAAAGTACAACCCATTGAATTCTCAACGGCTATAACTTTCAAAATCAAGATATTAGGTATGTTTTTATTATAAAAGCATTCCCAACTTCATCTTCAACCTTGCATAAAGAATGGAAGTTTCACCACCAAATATTTGTAGTCTTTGTACACTAAGTGGTCATTTTGCAAACGATTGTCCCTTTGAAGGAAGCAAATGCACTATTGAAGGTTGTAAGGGATTCTTATTTCTCATGAAAGCTGCAATAGGAGGTGTATATCAGCCGTATGCTTCAAAATGCACTTGTTGTGGGTTTTTCTATTGGATATATGAGCGTATAGCTCCGTATGAAGATGAAGTTGATAAAATCAACCTTCTACCATGCACATATCCATGTTGCGACGTTAAGATGAAGCTAATTACCTCTCCTAAGAAATTGTGTACCGGAAAAAGATACTATCTATGTCCCAAATGTGTTAGGGTTAAGTTTTGAACATTTGTATGCTTTAATTAAGGTTTGTATCCGATGTATAGTCGACATTGTCCTAAATTAGAAGCTTTCCGGCGGCCTCATAATCGGCATTATCCTAAATTAAAAGCTTTCCGACGATTGTTCTGTCGGCATGGATATTATAATACACCTTGCCGGCTTGATAGAAAATGACATTCATGAACAATTTTTAAGGGAGTTTTTAACCGGCATGGTTCTCCTCAAAAACAATGCCAGCACGACAAAAGCCGGCAACCTGGCAAAACCAGGACCTTGCCCGCTTGATAGAAAAAAACATCCAGGAACAATCTTTTTAAGGGAGTTATTAGCCGTCATGGTAAATTTCATAAGCATTGCCGGCGTTGTAAATGCCGCCAACCTGTAAAAAGCCATACCTTGTCGGCCATATCATGACGATTTTTCCTGTACTGTCATGCATTGCGGCCGACAGTCTGATGAAATAATACCGCTCCGACCCTGGTAGCGCCAGCATGGTCTTGTAATAAATATGATGTCGACCAAATGAGAATACACCCAAAAAAACACATCCATTTCATTCATTTGTAGCACTCCAAAGTACATTACAGAAAACACGCATGCGATTACAAAAGTACTCCAAAAAGTACGAATATTTTGTCTAGTACTCCATTGTACGCTACACAAAAAGCTTCCTTATTCCCTAATCATAATCACTCATCACTCAAATCTATTGGAGGGAGTTCATTCAAATCTATTGAACCTCCTTTAGTCAAATCTATGGGACATTCCCTAGACTCATCTATAACATTCCAAAGGGCCATGTTGTCCTCGTAAATTTTCATCCATTCCTTGCTCTTGTTGTTTGTGAACTTTTCCCACAAACTAAACCTACATAAAGGAGGTAATGAACATTCCTTATTGAGTTGTAGACCAATAAAATAATTTTTATCCACCAAATCAATGACAATTCTTCTATGCTTGAGTTGGTCCACGCAAACCGCATGTTTCGGTGCAAATGCTATAGATAATCCCTCACTAAACAAATGTACCACACAATTCCACGTATCCTCCAATAAATGGCCACACTCCGACATTCTCAACCAATGCTCCCATTTGATCGGTGCATTTCCCTCCGGGCCTTTAACACTTGTTAGCAAACCTTTCAAAGTTTCTTCTTTCTCCTCCATGGAACCTTCTAGCATCATTGAGAAATGGAACTCCTTGTCGTTTTCTAGTCGAGCGGCCATCTTATTTCTAATGTATTGGCATTGGGTGAGATTATCTTCAACTGATCCAATTAGGTGTCCCAATTGTTGCGAGATAACGTGAAACCCACAATTTCCATCTTTCAGAACATCATCGGTACCAATCACGAAATCTTGAATAATTGGAGGGAGTTGATTGCGATACTTTTGCAAAACCGGTTGTACTACCTTCTCTGGACGACCTTTTTTCTTCGCAACATCTCCTTGGCTTGCTTGACTCTCAAGAGGTAGAGTTCCATTTGTATTCAAGTTAGATACCGTTGGTGTAGTTAAATCCTTCTTTGGCAGACCCCTTTTCTTTCCAACAAATTCCACACTTGCTTGACTCTCGAGAGGTAGAGTGCAATTTTTATTCAAGTTAGAGACCGTTGGTACAGTTGAATCCTTCCTTGGACGACCTCTTTTATTTTTAGAAGGCTCCTCCTTGTATTGCGCCTCGGTATAAACATGTCCGGATGGATTGCACTTTGTACTCAAATGCTCTTTAATGGTTTCCCTTTTGTATTGATCGCTATTTCTACTTAAAAACTCTTTGATTTGTTCTCTTTCGGATTGATCTTGATCGCAATTTGTACTCAAAAACTCTTTGATTTGTTCTCTTTCTTCCGCCCTCGTCTTTTTAGTAGTTGGTCTACCATTAGGATCTTGTTTCTTCGGTTCTTCAAGTTCTTCCATAAAAGGGTAAACAATCGGCATCAACTTGTGCTTCATATTTTGTTTTTCCAACATATTCATCTTGGGGTACTTTTCAATGATTATTATTCCAAGTTCCATGTCGCCAAACTCTTCACCGGGATCTTCTCTTGGAGACGGTTTCAAAGATAATTGCTTCCAATAAGGATCGATATCATCAAGAGGAATGAGAGTTTTATACCTACCAAGCATATGATGACATGGAAGTCCGATAGCCTTCATTATCCTACACTTACAAGGAGTGTTCGGGTCATCATACATTTTATACTTTTTAAACAATGCGAGATGTTTCATCATGAAACATATTGCCCAATGCGAGACGTTTCAATGTATACCAACAAGCAACCAATCATCCTCCTTAAACTCCTTCAACTTCCGGAAGATACTTTCTTGGAATTTTTTTTTATCTTGTCGATATCATTATTAGTGTACTCATGGATATCATGTTGCACCGTCACAATCCCATTTTGACTCGTGAAAAGTAGACATTTTAGTCTCCCATGAGCTTGCTTTACCATACTTGTGGATTAAAGTTTGAAATGTTTATAGTCGTAAGTATAAGCATACACAAACCTCTCTTTGTGTGGCCTCAACCATTGTTTCATGCAATATTCCACTACTTTGGGGTAATTAGTCCCCCAATCATCCTCAAAATCCTTCAAGTTTAACTCATATCTTCCCACACTCATCGACCAAACCACCTTATCCCTCTCTTTCATGAATAACCCAAACTTAATCTCACCTTCTTTCCATTCTTCGTCTTCTTTCTCTTTCTCCTTCTCTCGCTTCTCTTTAGTTAGTTTGCTAAGACGTTCATCTTAATATTTTTCACGTTTAGTTCCTTTCTTTGCTTTCGGTTTTTGGATATGACTTCTACAATTCTTTCTAAATGATTTCTAAAACCCAACTTATAATTAAATCAACTAACTAATCTAATCATTTTAGTTAAATTAGAGTTAATCATTGTGGGGGTCATTTTAACCATTTAGAAAAATCTAGGTTAAGAGATGACTTGGCTTTACTTCATAATGACCTAAGAGGTTCGCCCTTTTTTATGGATTCTGGTTAGGTTAGTGGTGCCCTTTCTTTACCGTACATATATTTTGATGTCATCTTTCTACGAAACACTCCGTTTTCTTCTTCTTTTTTGTTTTTGTTTTTGTTATTTTTTATGCCTTACATATTTTTGCTGTCCTCCTCAGCCCTCCTCCTCTCATGTACCTCCTCACCCCAAAAAATGTTTACTCAATTTTCTTTCCCGAACAGAAATTGAAATTCCATCTGTTTGTTTCCATATAATTAAACGAGCAGCTAGAGTATTTTCAAAATGTTTGTCACAAATTAAGAACAAAAAGGTGTGAGATTCTGGAGGGATCGATGGCTAGTAAGGGGCTGCTTACAAGACTTATTTCCGGTAATTTTCAAAGCATGTTCTCATAAAAATGTCTCCATTTCTCAGATGATTAGGAATGACCAGTGGCACGGAAGTTTTAAGCACAATCTAAATGCCAACGAGCAGCTAGAATGGGACCTGATGCGTAGGGATCTTGGCGCTGTCCCTATCCTAGTGGAAGGAGATGATGAGGTAGTTTTCAATCCCAATTACAGCAACAAGTACTACTATGACTTTCTTGACGGAATAATTCCGAACTGTACTTTCTCTAATCTTTTCTGGAAAAAGTACATCCCTCCGAAAGTTAATTTTATTCTATGGGCGGTTTTTCACAACTCGCTGCCGACGAGAGCAATGTTAACGCATAGAGGGGTTAACTTGGACATCACCGCTTGACCTCTTTGCAACAATGCTCTGGAGACTTCCGATCATCTTTTGCTGCACTGCTGTTACACCTTTCAACTGTGGGATTATTTCTTAAAATCTTTGCACCTTCCCTGGCCATTGCCTGGTACTGCCCTGCAATTGTTTGAAGCTTGGGACGGTAATGCGCTAACTGGTAAGTGTAAACAAATTTGGAATCTGTTGCACTACGCTATTATTTGGAACGTGTGGAACGAACAGAATCAAAGAGTTTTTGGAGGAAGACCTAAGGAGGTGGAAGAAACCATTGTTCTCATTAAACAATCACTAGTTCTTTGGAGTTGTGATATGAACACTTTTAAGTATGAAGATTGTACCCAGATTATTCATAACTGGGAAATTGTCTTGCACAATTGATTTTTCTTTTGTGAGGTTCCGGTGTCTCTTATGACAATGTTTGGTTTTCAGCCTCTGGCTGTTTTTTTCTTTTCTTTTCTTAATATAAATTTTCCCTTTTCGAAAAAAAAAAATAAAAAATCATCACGCAACGCTGTAACAAATTTATTTGTCATATGATTCTTTTCCCGTCGCTGGAATGAGTCGGTGAAAACCGCTCCAATTCTTTAACACATCAACATACGCATCATTCCTTGAATTACCATACGGGACAGGCCACAAAATCACAGCTGAAATGTGACCACGTAAACTAAGTGGTTTATGAGATAAGTAGAATATTGATCTTTGAAGATAATCCAACGGACTAAAACGCAAAGAACATCTAATTACCATCAAAACAAAGCTAACAAACCATCTCTCTCGCCAGAAAATATACAGCCAGATGTCGACTAATCTAGACGAAACAAAATCTTTCTGCTACACTGCTGCCCCTTCTCTTTTCCTGCCACTGTACATGCCTTTTTACTGTTGCACATGGCATTGATCCATGAAACCACTTCCTTCCCTTACGCCCTTCTTTCGATCGAAACATTGGTAAAACTGAAATTTATTGCATCATGAAGTTGCCCGCAGTCCAGCTTATCAGTTGCTCTTTTTTTCCCTAGCAGAAGCTGCTTAAAAATAAGGAAAAATTATGCTAAGGCCCAACCCATGGATAACCCATAATATGAGTCCCTAGTTTAAAAAAGTTTAAATCAAGGTCCCCGGTTATTAAAAGACATTAATATCCTTATGCATATTGTCAAGCCCATAATTAAATAAAATTTAAATTAGGCCCAAAATTATTAAAATATAATGTGATGATATTCCCACCACCACCGACCACCACAGCCACCGCCAACCATCGCCACCAACCACCTCCGACCACCACCAATCACCTCCGACCACCACCGACCACCACCTTCGACCACCACCACCACCAACCACCTCTGACCACCACCTCCAACCACCACCAACCGCCTCTGACCACCGTCGACAACCACCCCGCCGCCGACCACCACCACCTCCGGCCACATGCATATTGCAAGTGTATCCGGAAGTTACACATGCATTCAAAAGTGTGTAACAAGAAGTTACACATGCATATG